>CM067070.1:1444477-2044477 GCA_033980235.1 Diadema setosum
GACAGCTTCATTTATTCTGAGTATATTATCATTATATTTATGATCGCCCTGCTCTTCCTGCTGTTATTATTGTCAGCGACAAAGTATTTGCAATCGAGCAAGAAAGAGGTAATTAATTTTTTTCCTCATTGTCGATTCAGGAGATTCAAGCATGGTACAAATTCGAGTTCAAACTTTGTCAGCGAATTGCTGCTTTCCTAAAATACCAATGTGACATTTTGTGATTGAATTATAAGTATGTAGCCCTTGTCTGGTGCAACATTAAATAACATGTCTTTGTACTGTACTATAATCACATTGTGTAGGATAATCAGGACATTTTGACAAGAGAAAGTGGGCACTAGACCACACATTCCTGAGCACTGTGGTCACTACTGGTCATTCAAGGATTCCTCCAAGCACACGCCTGTGTTCTGACAGGTTCCGAAGTCCAGACTGTGTGGTTGTCATGGCAATGCACATGATATATGTATACCAGCTTCTGGTAGGAACCTGCGTCATCACCCTTCTCTCTCACTCTTTCTCTCTCCCTCTCTCCCTCTCTCACCCCCCCCCCCCCCCCATGCTTTATTCACTCCCGTTCTTGGTTCCAATCTCCTTCTGTCCCTGTCTCCCCCTATTCTTTTAACGTAGACCACTTTCTCTCCCTACCCCCTCTATCGTCTTTTCTTAGAAGATATAGGGTTATTCATTTCAAGCGAAATGGACTGTTCCATCTGATGAAGCAAAGTTATGCAAGTATTAACAGTATGATATTTGAAAGTAATTAGTTTTAGAAAATGTTTCGTGTATTATGTGTATGAAAGTGTATTACATTGTGGTAAAACCAACCAAAAAATACGCTTCAACTGAAGACTCCACAAAACCCTCAAACTGCAGTATACCGTCCATCTAATTTAGCAAGATGGTACGTCTACCTCATGTTGCATCATTTTGGCTCAAACTTTCTCTTCTTTTGCTTCTGCTCTTCAAGGTGCGAGGATATGTTGAGCATCCCAACTTTTGACAGTCTTCACAACTTTTGGTATTTCAGGTCAACCCAACTACATTGACGTGACATAATGGCACGACGATAAAAATGTCTGCAATAAAATCAATTTCTTGTAATGGCTCAACTAATGCAGAGGATGTACAAATTTCGACTTTATTCGGAATTCCTTTGGCAAAACTGAACCATATTGTAAATGTGACCGTGCACCTCAAAACGAACATAAAGTCGCACACACTGATTTTGCGTGAGGACTGAAAATAAGTGAAATGGGTCAACCTAGCCGAACTTGATTTTTTCATATTTTCTGAAAGAGCGGGTCTTCTTTTACATTATGCTAAAATTTGGTATCATAAAACGGGCGGGAAAGTGTGTTTTTTTAGCAGTTTATCTCTAACATTTTTGGTAGAATAGTGTGATTAGGTGTGTCTTTAGAATCCCTTTTTCATTTCTGAAAAACCTTGTCCACACTCTTCACTTTCAACTCTTATAACTTTTGACAGGATAGTGCTACTGCTTTGAAAGTTGGCATTGATTATGGACAGAATGTGTTAATGAGGCATGCTTAATTTCAGTTTAATCTTATAATCCCTTCATTGTTGTTACTCCGGTGGTTTACTTCCTGTTTTTTGTCCCATTCATCGCACAGCCAGCAGGGTTTGGTAAAGATTAAGCGCTTGAATAGACACTGTACTTCAGAGCCTCTTTTCTCAGTTCACACTTTTCCTGAGTTTGTGCTTTCTTTCCAATATTTAAATAGGTTAATAGAGTCCATTTGATTTGAGTTATACATCATTTTAAAGCTTAAAGTCTGCTCTTTCAGAATATGGTCTTAACTAAAAATTCATGTCTGGCGACTTTTTGTTTGTTTTGAGGTGCAGTGTCACAAATAATGTATGATTTTTTTTATTAGTACCATTAAAGCAAGATATACATTTCCTTTAAAGACAGTTGTCTACGTAATTCAGCAATCATGGTTGGGAAGTTATTTAACCACTCCTTGTCAGCATTTTGTGTGGTGAATGTTGATGTTACACCCATGTATTTTCTCTGTAGACCGAAAGGTTTGGATTGTGCTAAGTCGGTGTAAAAGTTAATTCTGTCTTGCATTGTAAGTTTGTCTTTGTCATTGAATTGCAGCTTTCATACTATAGCAATGTAACATTTTGTGATTGAATTGTGAATAGATTGTCCTGATCCTTATATTGACAGCAAAAACGGATTTGATATCGGGCAAGAAAGACTTGACTCGAATTTTGGCCATTTTCGAGTCTAGACTCGATAATGGCAAAAGTTCGAGTTTCAACTTGAATTGCAGCTTTCCTACTATAGCAATGTAACGTTTTGTGATTGAATTTTGAATGGATTGTCCTGATCTTTATATTGACAGCGAAAAAGGATTTGAAATTGGGCAAGAAAGACTTAACTCGAATTTTGGCCATTTTCGAGTCTAAACTCGAAAATGGCAAAAGTTCGAGTTTCAACTTTGTCATTGAATCGCAGCTTTCCTACTATAGCAATGTAATATTTTGTGATTGAATTGTGAATAGATTGCCCTGATCTTTATATTGACAGCGAAAAAGGATTTGAAATTGGGCAAGGAAGACTTAACTCGAATTTTGGCCATTTTCGAGTCTAGACTCGAAAATGGCAAAAGTTCGAGTTTCAACTTTGTCATTGAATCGCAGCTTTCCTACTATAGGAATGTAATATTTCGTGATTGAATTGTGAATAGATTTCCCTGATCTTTATATTGACAGTGAAAAAGGATTTGAAATTGGGCAAGAAAGACTTAACTCGAATTTTGGCCATTTTCGAGTCTAGACTCGAAAATGGCAAAAGTTCGAGTTTCAACTTTGTCATTGAATTGCAGCTTTCCTACTATAGCAATGTAATATTTTGTGATTGAATTGTGAATAGATTGTCCTGATCTATATATTGGCAGCAAAAACGGATTTGATATCGGGCAAGAAAGACTTGACTCGAATTTTGGCCATTTTCGAGTCTAAACTCGAAAATGGCCAAAATTCGAGTCAAGTCTTTCTTGCCCAATAACAAATCCGTTTTCGATGCCAATATAAAGATCAGGACAATCTATTCACAATTCAACCCGCACAAAATGTTACATTGTTATAGTAGGAAAGCTACAATTCAATGACAAAGACAAACTTACAATACAAGACACGCATTAATTTTTACACTCAACACAATCCCAACCTTTTTGTTTACAGAGAAACTACATGCATGTAATATCAACATTCACACACACAGCATGCTGACAAGGAGTGGTTAAATAACTTCCCTACTATGACTGCTGATCAAAGAATTATGTAGGCAACTGTCTCCAAAGGAAATATATATATATATATAGTGGTATATATAAAGGTACTAATAAAAGATATTACACATTATTTACAATATGATTCATTTGCGCCAAAGGAATTCCTATCAAAGCCTACATTTTGTACATCTCTGCCTTAGTTGAGCCATTACAAGAAATGAGTTTTCATTGCAGACGTTTTACTCGTCGTGCCATTAAACCACGTCAATGTAGTTAATTTGACCTGAACTATCAAAAGTTGTGAAGACTGTAAAAAGTTCGGATGCCCTACACATCCTTGCTCTTTGAAGAGCAGGAGCAAAAGAAGAGAAAGTTTGGGCCAAAATGATGCAAGATAAGGAACACGTACCATCTTGCTAAATTAGAGGGACGGCATACTGCAGTTTAAGCGGTTGTGGAGTCTTCAGTTGAAGCGTATTCGTTTTGGTTGGTTTTACCAAATGTGTAATAAGCACTTTCATACACATAACACACGAAATATTTTCTAAAACTAATTACTTTCAAATATCATAATGTTGATACTTGCATGACTTTGCTTCATCAGATGGAAGAGTCCATTTCGCTTGAAATGAATAACCCTATCTTCTAAGAAAAGACGATAGAGAGGGGTAGGGAGAGAAAGTGGTCTACGTTAAAAGAATAGGGGGAGACAGGGACAGAAGGAGATTGGAACCAAGAACGGGAGTGAATAAAGCATGGGGGGGGGGGGTGAGAGAGGGAGAGGGGGGGGGGGGGGGAGAGAGTGAGAGAGAGAAGGGTGATGACGTAGGTTCCTACCAGAAGTTGGTATTTACATGATATATCATGTGCATTGTCATGACAACCACACAGTCTGGACTTCGGAACCTGTCATAACACAGGCGTGTGCTTGGAGTCCTTGAATGACCAGTAGTGACCACAGTGCTCAGAAATGTGTGGTCTAGTGCCCAATTTTACTTTGTCACGATGTCCTGATTATCCTACACAATGTGATTATAGTTTAGACTATTCAACCTATAACACAGCACAAAGACATGTTATTTGATGTTGCACCAGACAAGGGCTACATACTTATAATTCAATCACAAAATGTCACATTGCTAGTTTAGGAAAGCAGCAATTCGCTGACAAAGTTTGAACTCGAATTTGTGCCATGCTTGAATCTCCTGAATCGACAATGAGGAAAAAATTAATTACCTCTTTCTTGCTCGATTGCAAATACTTTCTCGCTGACAATAACAACAGCAAGAAGAGCAGGGTGATCATAAACATAATGATGTTATACTCAGAATAAATGAAGCTGTCTGACAAAGACCTGCACTCCAAAGACATAAGCAAATTGCCGAACATAAAGAGTATTCTTCCAACCGGCTTCGGGAGGGTTAGCGCGATACAGCTCTATTAGTTTCACCATTCTTTTTCATCTTCGTTTATCCTCTTCTTTTCCTTTTCTTTTTAAAGACGGGTGCTTTATACGCGGCGGTCAAGGTATAGCAGCTATATAATCGTGTAACGAAAGGTAGGTCCCGTCTGCGATATCATTACGGCATCGTCAAATCTAAAACATTTGATAACAAGCCTAGAAAATAACAGTTTGCTTTGTTTTTCGCGAGTAAATTCCCTATGATCAGCACTTCCCCGTCACATGTATACTTAATTTCTCTTCATCAATATCGCGTCATATTATCCGTCTTTACATGTAACCAGTTTGCACCAGGGCATTTTATTAAATGCAGAATTATGGTTGTATTCCATGTGTCAGGATACAATTGTCTCGACATAATCAAGTAAATTAGACGGACCGATGATCTCGTTATAATGACATTCCCCTATTCCATTTTTGTTCTTGCATATGTTAAAGGCTGTACAGTACACTTGTTACGTAACTCAATCACAAATTTGATATGGAATTGCAGTAAAAGTGTAATTAAATAACAAAATAGCGCAGATTCCAAAGCTATTGCTGTAAGGCTTGAAGTATTCAATGACAAAGAAGGAGACACAGGCTCCCGATTTATCGCTGGCTTTACAATTACCAATTAACGAAAATCTGCAACTTAAAATTTGAAATTGAGATTCCAAACTCGAAACTCGAAACTCGATACTCGAAACTCGATACTCGAAACTCGAAACTCGATACTCGAAACTCGATACTCGAAACTCGAAACTCGAAACTCGATACTCGAAACTCGAAACTCGAAAGTCGAAAGTCGAAAGTCGAAAGTCGATACTCGAAACTCGAAACTCGATACTCGAAACTCGATACTCGAAACTCGATACTCGAAACTCGAAACTCGAAACTCGAAACTCGATGTTTAGCAACACACACTTTTATGCATACAAGTCTAGAGGCAAAGAACATACCTTGCTTAGACTCTCGAAATGTGAAACGACACAATATTTTGTGAAGAAAGAACAAGGTTTTTATTTCGAAGAAATCGAAAAAAAAAATGAATTGTTGGATAAAGTTTAGTAATGAAGAATAATTTTGCTCAATATCATACACTTTTAAAGTATACTTTTGAAGGGGGGACCTTGCAGTGAGCATTATCTTTTTGGAATGTAGGTATGATGGGAGAACTATTCTCGACTTGCAATTGTGCTAACTTTTGGTTTCTCCCTTTAGCAGCAATATCTTCTGGGTTTTTTTTTCAGAACATTTGTCCATGCATCTGTCTATGCATTCTTATTCGTATTTCTTTATTAAACTGAATTAAACTACACCATAACCTGCTGTTCCTATGTAGGATAAGTATATACAATTTGCATGTACAGCTGTAAATACCTGAAATATCATTGTATTTTTTTTTCTAAAAGTTCATATTATCATATCTTATGTATTTTCATGCTATATCAATATGCAATATGCAATATGTTGTTAATAAAATTCAAGTCAATGTACACATTTTGTCTGGTTAACAGATAACAGTCCTCTTCTTGCCTCTATGAAGTAGGGCTAATACCGATTCAATCGGGCAGAATTGCATCGTCTTTTTCGTTTAATCTTTGTGATGTGATGCGAACGATTCCAGAAAATTTCACGTAACTAAAATTATTCCCTGGTTTTAGAACGGTTATTGGTGCTAAATCAGGAAAACCACCCCTTTAAGCGATGTTGATAGCAGCCGTAACAGAAAGGGAAGTGCCAATGAACAAGAGCGCCCCGTTCATTGTGAAGTGCATAGCGCCCCCTCGAGTCGTGGTCTGCATAGTTGTGCCAGCATCTCCGCCGCGGCTGCCGTCCCCTACGATTGGCGCGGCGACGGTCGTTCCTGCCGCAGGTGGCGCTGTAGTGGTGCCGATGGCGTTGCAGTTGTCGCCCGTGTCGCACACACACAGACTGCCGCTGACCCCCCTGTACGTCAGACCAAGCGGTTCGAAGATTTCCTTTAGTGTATCGGCAACGGTGGCTGCGACGAGGGAGGCAAACGTATCGCCAGAGATGCAGAAAGTTCCCTGAAGCCCGCCCTCATCACATCCCAGCTCCCTTCGAGTAAATGAGATATTGCCCACTGAGCGTAGGAAGGAGAAATGTGAAAATAAAAAAAGAACAGGAGCGAAACATAATGTCAGTTGTCATTCGGCAATCCTATGTACAATGACTCATCACTGAATGGATGGCTAATCTACGCAAAATGAATCATAGATGTGACAGGTAACACAATCATATCACACAAACGGTCAAATTACATTCGAAGGCAATGATGGGATACCAAGAAATTTAAGTCTGACGAGTGCAATATTCCCTAGTGCGCTGTGAAATATAAAAATGGATATTACTTTTGAATAATAATATTATTTATTGATATCATCATCAATATAGTAATATCATTCATTAATATATTATACAATTTGTACAATTACTATTTGGAAAAAAAAAAATGTATTGTGACTCTATTTGGATATCATTTTGTCATCGCAATAGCACAAAAAACGCACGAAGCAGATTTCACTTATACTTTTGTAACACAAATCCCTCTTCCATAATGTATACATCCCTCTTTCTAATCAATTGCCTTTTTTAATTTATAATACTACCACAAGTTCAGCTACTATTACACTACACTGCATACTGTAGTAGAAACGGGTACTCACGAGTTTCATGCGTGTAGGTCTGTTCGACCACATTTGCCTTGCACGCTCTCGGCATGGAACAGTTCACTGTCAGCGGAGCATCGCACGATACGGCGTCCGGATCACTAGGCGGGATAAAGGCGGGGTTAGACGACGTCATCTGAGTACACTGCTGGCATTCTATAGAATCCTCGCCTGATTCGAAACACACAATGAAAGCCCGGATGTACGTTCATGATAATAAGCCTTTTTTCCAAAGGTTTCACAGGCTGGCCATCATAGCGCAGAAAGATCGTAGTAGCCAAGCCCCTCAGCCGGAGAGAATAGTACCCCATCCCCTATTTTCTATGAGACATGCAAATGTGACAGCAGCTATTCATGAGCTATAAAAACGATGAATATTTGTAGACGGTTTTGTTCTCTCTTTATGTATAATTCAGTGTTAGTTTACCATTGTTAGCAAATACGTATGTTTGTTAGTAAGTTAATAGTTGCTTTGTCAGTTAGTTAGTTTGTTAGTGTTTGTGTGACTGCTTGATATTGATAGCTGCTTATCTGACTTCTTCTCAGCTCTGTTGAGTGGTTATGATTTCCTGCACTAAGCTAAACTAATTATGATATTTGGACACTTCTTAGAAGAGCCTCGCTTGGACTTGCCTCTCGCGTGCCTCCCTCGCGCTAGAACTTTGGTTGTTTCTTTTGTAATGACTACATATCGAGATGGTCTTTGACGAAAGGAATTGTATGCATTGTAATTGTATGATTACATACAAGATATAACATTATACATGGAGATTCTCAGAACAAAAACATATAAACTTCCTTTCAAAGTTTTAAATGGAAGGTCATCAAAAAGAAATATTCAGTTTTGTTTCACAAAAAAATAATATTCAATGTTGTGCAATAAATTTCTATTTATGACTTAATTGAAAGTGGACATAAAACACTAATAGAAACTTTTTTGAAAAGAAGTACAAAAGCAATGGCATTTTGAGAGCACTGTGAATCGAATATTCTCAGTGAGCACACTGATGTTCAGTTGTACCGTTTCATTTCTCCATTGTGGGTAGGGCGATTTAAATCAAGTTAATACACAGAATCCCTTCCCCTTAACACTTTCCTTTATAGAGCTATTTTTCCCTAACACATTGACTCACTATTTAGTCTGTTCAAGGATGGCAATTATTCTTTTCAACAATTGGAATCAAGTACAATTTGATTGCGCATTAAGTACATTAAGGCAGATAATTTCAATATGACTTGATACGGGGAGAAAATGAATTGCATACAATGTCCATACAATTCAATAGATTGCACTGTTATTACCAGAAGGAACCACCTACTAACTAATCTTATTATAAAATGGATACAAGTTTTCTAATAAATGAAAGAAACATGAGACATACAGAAGCAAATTATGCAAAGATGGAACACAGATGCCAGTACAAACACATAGTGCATACATGACTCTAGCTGCAAAAGAGCTCTACCGATATATTATGCTAACTTGTATTCTTCTACTTGTTTTTTTTTTCATAAATTTATGTTAATCTGTCTGCAACTCACTCTGATCGTATGTACATTCTTTGCCTCTCTATCTCAGAACAGCCGTCTGTCCGTCTTCCAAATAATGTCACACGAATTTCTCACGGACTTTGACGCGCAAATATTCACGAACACAACTGCGGCAAGTCTTGCATCAAGACTAGTGGGGGAAAAAGCTGATGTATAGTGGAGGAAAAAAGAAAGTTTTTGCAACCTAGAGAACAGCAATGTCAGGGACAGCATCCCCCAACGGGCGCGCCAAAACAAACAGAAGTCGGGGGACCACAGCGGGGGCGCCATTTTGCCTCAACCGTTGCGAGTCTCAGTGCAGTTATTTATAGCCACAGACATTTCGTGGGTTTCATTCAACTTCATTCGAATTTCATTCGATATGTTGCAACACAGAGTCATGAATTGTTTTCATTTCAAGTAGAACGTACCACAACATGAATTTACGTCGAATGAACTCTTTGTATCAATGTTACTGATGCAACACAGCACTTTTTTCAATCTATGCTGTCAGCAGAAGTGGATATTTTTAAGGAGAGGGGAGATGATTGCAAGGCATGACGAAATACTAGTAGCCTGGCGTTGGCGCCAGGCTGAATCATCAGCTTACTCATTCACGATCACCGGGCGACCGGGCCGAATGCGAGGGTTATACATCAAAGGATGAAGCAGAGTGTCCTTCATTGGTATGACCATGCCCCATGTAATTACTACACAGCGGTCTGTGTGTAGCTCCATGATATGACGCACTTTCTTGGGCAGCTTTTACCCCGCGGCATCAACCCCTAAACACACACACACACACACACACACACACACACACACATGACACACAAAATGCCCTCGTGCCTTCCCTCCTCTCGAATCACCCTCTCCCTCCCCCATATCTCTCCACCCCGTAGATTTTTCCAGTGGCATAATTATGCCTGCATTTGACCAGGGAGGTGAGCTCACCTCCCTGATTTGACCCAGTCCCCTACACACTCAGAGTATTACAACTTGTTCTCCCCTCCCTCCCTCTCCGCTTTGGCCCACGTATAAGGTGTGTGCTACGCATGTTGTAATGCGCGTATGACATGTATTTAAAACGATTGTGTATGTATGTTTGTATGTATGTACATTGTATGTGTGGGTGTTTCTTACTCTGTATCTGCGTGTTTATGTTTGTTTGTTTGTTTGTTTGTTTTATCTGCCCATTTCCTTCTCGCTTATAGTTGATTTGTTGGCCCCCACCAATCGATCTTTCGAAGTCCTGACAGATACAGGTTTTGTTGTGCGGAAAATGATTCTGTGTTACTTCATTTTCATTTTATGTTTGTTTGTTTGTTTGTTTGTTTAAGGCGGATTGGTTTCCGGAGCAACCAGTGTGCAGGTAATATGCTCTGTTTCCTATTTCTTTCTTTTAGCAAGTCGAAATTCCTTTATATCCTGGATTGCGACTCTTCACACCATAACAGTAGTTGTTTTTAACGTCTGAAACGCCTGATCAAAAGCTCGCGATAACAGCCTTTGTCTTCAAATTTGATATCCTATGATTAGGCCTATATAGTTATGTATTTTACTACATGTCAATGCCATGTTGCGTAAAGAAACCTTGAGAGTTTGTCCAACTCATAAATTGGCGTTCCTTTGACTGACTTATTTGTATTTCGTATTTTGTGATTAGGAACTATCTGCCAATATTATATCTGACATGGAGATAACTTGCATCTGCCAAAAAACAAGCAAACAAACAAACAAAAAACAAGACAAAACCTAAAGAAAAAAAAAACACACACACACAAAAAAAAAACAGATACAAGAAGAAACTTCCCGAGGTTTGCATTTGATACGGTGTTATGTTGTAAAATATACGTTTTCATGGCAACAGATGCTAAGTAGCTATAATTTTCCTCACAGTTAATGATCAGCACACAAAATTCTCTGCTTTCAGACATAAACACGAAGTATACGTGACAAATTCCGGCGAAAATGATCGTTAGCTATAGCTTGCACCATTTATAATGAAGTCACCAACATGTGATTCGAGGTTCGCGATTGGGGCCAAGGATATGCCATCACTTTATGCAATTTAAGGGATCGATAACAACAGTTTGATAGCTACGAAGCAGACAATTATAAGGAAAGGTGGGATATATTTTTTAAATCATAAATCCCAGAATGGTTCCTGGTTAAGACATACGTGAGGTATCATTTTGAAAAGTTAAAACTATAATTAGGCTCTATCTGACGGCAGACTCAATTTAAACCGTTTAAACCTTTTCATGATATCATTTTTTTTTTCAGTTGGTTCTGCAATGATTCGTTAGTTAACAAAAGTTACTGGTTGTGACTGCCTTCAATACGTATAATATACGTATTTTAGGCAGTCACAACCAGTAACTTTACAATGAGGCTATATTATAGCCTCATTGAAAAGTTATGCCTTTTTGTTAAGGCCTTCCAGACACTACTCCTATTAAAACTGCCGCGGTTGGTATTTAACTCACTCTTATAAAGTATTGCCTTCAACTCTTGTGTGTGTGTGTGTGTCTGTGTGTCTGTGTGTCTGTGTGTGTGTCTGTGTCTGTCTGTCTGTCTGTCTGTCTGTCTGTGCGTGTATAGGTATGTATGTGTACAGCAAGCGAAGACAACTGTCATGTGACTATCTGGTTTGCAATAAATCAGATATGGGGATATGGTGATTTCAATGTATTAAAACAAACAATAATACAAATTCCGTTTGTTAAAAGAAATGGAACACTAATTTATGGTATCTTAGTTTACTGCTTGTAGCTTTTGTGATATCTATTCGTATGTGTAGTTTGTGCAATTGAGCACGCCATTATTGATGAGTAAGAGCAAGTTGATCAAAGAAGTGGAACTTTTTTTTTGTTGTCTTTTTAAGACTTACAGTGTATATAGGCGTATGTAGAATTTTGTATCACTTTTGTACATGGTATGAATGTCTCTCCCCATTTAATAAAAATGATTTAGCAGCACAAGTGAGACGAATATAGCTACCTTAATTTTCTTGTTTATATTCGTTTCATTGCTAATAATTATGATGTTGATATCGAACGAAAGTAAAAAAAAAAGTTGCATAATATGAATATCATCATCATATTTTTTTTTTTTTTAAGTGTTGGGTGTACACATCTCTGTATCCATTACTGTGTGTGTGTCATGGTCCGCATCAAGGCCAAATACGAATACATTGATTCAACAATATCAGTTGTCATCAAGTGAAAATGTAAGGTTTTACGTATTTACGACGAACATAATAATATTCCAGCTTCCTTCCCTCAACTCATCTCAAAGACAAAACGCGAACGTGACAGAATCAATTAAACGCGCACATCTATGCTTGCAAATCAAGCTGATTATACTATGGTGATGACACATTTTGTACATTATTTTCCCTGGAGCTATGGTCTATATTGAGACTGAAATCATTCACATTAGCGTCATTTAGATTATCTTTATTTATCAAAACTGATAATTTTCATAAACTTGTGAGATCCATCTTTGTGAGTAAAATCATAACGTACAGTAAAAATCTACATCATTCTTCTTAAAAGAACATGGACAAACTGACATAATTTAAATCCCATTTAAATCCCAGTGAACTATTCAAACTCAATGACTTAATCACTATTATGATTTGATTGTCTGGTTGAATGAGAACTTTGCTCTTTGTACTGTATCTTCCGACTTTGCAGTAGTACAACACACTCTGTATTTAGGCCATGTAGGCCTACATAATTATACATGAGCACATCCCCTTTCACTCACACACACACACACACACACACACACACACACACATACACACACACAAAACACACACACATAAACACAATGAAACACACATTAAGAAACGATATTGTAATACTTTATTACACATTTCATCTTAGCAGTGATGGTTGAAGCAATGAAAAGAAGTGCATTTTCATAAATGAGTAAAGACCAGCAAAAAAGCAAGCATTTGTTGAACTTCACTCTGTGTAGTTGCCAATTAACCCCTTCTGTACTACTAGTATGTACATTAGACAGTGTGTCTGAAGTTACGTCGATTTTTATGTCAATCATTTAAATCAAGGCACACAGATCTAATGACGAAATAATCATTAATCTGATTATGATATATATTTGTGAAATGTTCCCTTTAAAGGTAGGGAATCCCATTTGCACACCTTAAATGAAGAGTTGTATAAATACAGTGGTATGTTGAAGAGAGTATCATTTTAGAAACTCCCATAAAGTATTGAAAGTGGAAGGTAACATTTAGTACATTTTTTGACCGTTAGATTTTGAATTGAATTGTTTTCGGGGCTCACCGTAAATTCCAGTACATTACTAGGCTACCTTTGCAGACCCATGTACTGCATGTGTGTCCATCATGTATATTTTGTGAAGAAAGTTCATCAACACTTACAAACATTTCTATATACATTCTTGCCACACACGCTATATGTTATTACATCAACTCTTGTACTTTTAGATTTGTGTTTATAGATCACAAATACAGAAGAATGCAACAAAAAGGCTTAAGTGTGGCTGACACACAGAACTACTGAGTAGTTGAGTTCTGTGCATTATTCAAATTTTAGATAACTGTTGACTTCCAAATTTCTAAGCAGTGGCCTAAGCAAGTCCCCTGAGGTTCATATTTAATGTTTTGCTGCATTTTGGGAGGTCTGTAAAAGGTATCCCATACCTTTAAGAATACATCACAAGATGTTACCTTATACCACATCCAGACGCAAGGACTGGCCTAATAGGGCGTGCTACATATACCGACAACAATCATTCTTACCGGCTTTTAGAATTCCATCATAATAACTTACTTCTCAAAACTTATTCAATTGTTTCGCTGCGTAAACCTAAATTCTGAAAATATACAACGGGTCGTATGTGTTTTCATCAAAAAAATCAAACAGTTGATAGTCATTTCTAAACATATCAAGTTAGCGTGTGACATGTTTATACCCCTAGGGAATATTACTTCCCATTTAATTTCCCACGTTCTAGCTTTCGCAAACTTTCGAAATCCTGCCACGCCTGAAGAAAAAAAATAATTACAAGGCAAAATGAAAGTAATCTGAACATGTGATGAAAGAGTTTTTTCCCATTGTTTTTTTTTTTTCATGCATGGACACGCAAACTCACTGTCACACACACGCACACACACATACACAAACATGAACATGTTACAAACATGAAGCAATTTTCAAATGAGTTTGCACACTATCTTGAAGGAATTTATTTTAATATTTGTATTTGCATTTCATACCCACTGATTCTCATCGTTGCTGTTACATAATTAGTTAATGAGTAATTGAAATCAATAACTATACGTGCAATACATGTATATTATATATATATATATATATATATATATATATATATATATATATATAAAACCATGACAACGGTAATGGAACATCGGTTAAAGCAGGTACTTTTCTTGCTAAATACAATAAGTAGATTATTCAATGATATCTGCTTTGCAGGATCATCCCCCCCCCCCCCCCATTTCCTTATCAGCTGGACTTTCTTTTCTGATAGAATGATGATGTTGATAATAATAATAATGATAATAATAATAATAATAATAATAAAATAAAAAGAATTATTTCACGAATAGACCGATCCAAACGAAATAGGAATGTTCCAAAATGTCGTAAAATAAGAACACTCATATTCCAGTAAATTGCAGGACCACTGTTGATAAGAATGAAACACACTACAAAAACAGCACTCACTCGTCCGACCCCATTTGGGGCCTCCCCCAATAGACCGGTTTACTAATGATATGCATAATGACGTCAACCCCACGCGAACCTAGTGATTGTAACTAAGTCGGGCAAGCGAAATAAGCGCGGACGCGCGCGTCACACTGTTTTTGCATTCACGCGTGTATTGTCTACGATCATTACTCGCTGCGGATAATCGACAACTTTTGTTTGCTATAATCTTGTTTTGAGATGGCGTCAGCTTCAAGTTCTAGCCAAAGTTCGAGCAAGCCATGGAAGAATTGGACAGTTAAGGAATTAACTGAGTATTTTAGGGATATAGGTGTGAGCACAAGCGGCTACAACAAGGAGAAACTCATCAAACTAGTGCAACTGCCGTAGCCGATTTGGATTTGCCCATCAATCCCGACCTCTCCCGGGCGGACACCGGCCGGTCACTGCAAGAGAAGCTCGCTCTGGTAGGCTGCTCGTTCTCCGATCCTAACAAGCTCGCTGGGTTTACATCCAACTTCGAGAGTATTCCAGATTTTGGACTCTTTGACGTGTTCAACTACCTGATCATCAATCGGACTGACTATGACTGGAAAAGCTAAAGGGATACAAGTCATTTGAGGACTACCGTATTTTCGCGGATGGGAGTGTTTCAAGCCTGCAGTTCAATGAGGTTTCGGACACGAGCCCTTTTCGTGTTTTCCTTAGTGAGGACTTAGGCTGGACATACCTCAACAAACCAACGTACCAGACCTGGGTCGTGATGAATAAGTCAACGGGGGAAATAAACGTTGCCTACTGTGAATGTCAGGGAGGTTAGGTCTATCATTGTTTTTGTTTTTAATTTTAGGTCTACGTCTAGATCTACTCTACACCTCTAGATCTAACCGTTAGTCTATATAGGGCTAGGCCCCCTAACTGTTATTGTTAATAGAAAAATAGGTCAAAATCGTCATTCTATTTCATGAAGTCTAATCAGTCTGAGTCTAACTTAAAAAAAAAAAAATCCTTGGAAACATATCGATATGTGAGATTCGTTGTCTAGTTTAGATTTCACAATCAGTCATAATGCTTAAAATCATTGAAGTTTGAAGTGATGCGGTCATACTGTTGTGTGTTCCGTAGCAGCAGTGTTTTCCACCCATTTTCAGAACTATTGAAGACAAAATCGAAGCCAAAATTCAATAAAATCGAAACTATAGTCCAAATTGCGTTTGATCACAGCAGAATTTTCCCTCATCTAAGGTTGGGAATTGATTTAGAGCCACACGAAATGCCAGGAGGTAAAGTCGAAGTTGATGCATCGCACACATGTACACAACATACACGTAAGTCTACATGTGGGGACGTGTCGGGGACGGCTGCAGCAGCCGACGTTGCAGGCTCGCATCCTTTGTTTGCCCGAGGTTGCGGCCGTGTGCAAAATTAAAGATCTGTGCATACAAACCGGCCTATTAAATCAAGTTCCGACCTATGTCATGAATACTTCAGGGAATCGTGATAATTTACGTTCATTAATCACACGATTGGGGAAGCGCACAATGGGGAGTATAGGAAATGAAGAGAGAGAGAGGAAAAAAAAACCACTATATATATATGAAGGGTTTGTTTGCAAAAACCGATAAGTCCATTTTTGATTTTGATTTTGAAGTGCGGTCTCTGTCATTAAGTACAAAATAATACCTTTGAAATGATATATTGGTCACTACATATAAAGGTATATTTTTGGTCAAAGTTATGGTCAAAAGAAGCAAAAAATTTCTTATTATTCTCTTTATTTTTCTTGACCTTTAATCGCAAATATCTCCATTTGACAAATATGGATTTATCGGTTTTTGCAAACAAACTCTTCATATATATATATATATATATATATGTGACCCTGCACCTCAAAACAAACAAAAAGTCGCCAGACATGAATTTTTAGTTAAGACCATATTCTGAAAGAGCAGACGTTAAGCTTTAAAATGATGTATAACTCAAATCAAATGGACTCTCCTAACCTATCTAAATATTGGAAAGAAAGCACAAACTCAGGAAAAGTGTCAACTGAGAAAAGAGGCTCTGAAGTACAGTGTCTACTCAAGCGCTTAATCTTTACCAAACCTTGCTGGCTGTGCGATGAATGGGACAAAAACAGGAAGTAAGCCACCAGAGTAACAACAATGAAGGGATTATTGGATTAAACTGAAATTAAGCATGCCTCATTTCTGAGGTCAAAGTTATCATGAACATCATGAACATGAATCATGAACATTCTGTCCATGATTACTTCCAACTCTCAAAGCAGTAGCACTATCCTTTCAAAAGTTATTACAGTTGAAAGTGAAGAGTGTGGACAAGGTTTTTCAGAAATAAAAATGGGATTCTAAAGACACACCTAATCACACTATTCTACCAAAATGTTTGAGATAAACTGCTAAAAAAACACACTTTCCTGCCCCTTTTATGATACCTAATTTTAGCATAATGTAAAATGCAAAATCAGTGTGTGCGACTTTATGTTCGTTTTGAGGTGCACTGTCACATATTCTTCTCTCTGTTACACACACATACACACGCACAAACATACACACCTTTTACCATCACTCATCTTTATGGAGTGAACGCCTTTTTGACACGCTAGGTAGAGTTAATATATGGGTTACATCTCATGTTAGTAGGCCTACTTATTCATTCCTCAAACAGGGCAGCGAAATGGAGGAAGGGGGCATGCTGGTGAATGAAGAACCTTCTTCGGGGGGGGGGGGGGCACACGCACACACTGGACGATGAATCTATGCGGAATTAGACACACTGGCGACACTCAGTGGAGTTGAATATCATTTTAATTCCATTATTCGTTAAGGGGTGGGGTGGGATGACTCACCATTTGAGAGGCCGCCACACAGTAGCATCACTGAAGCCAGAAGGAGCATCATATTGGCGAATTCCTATACAATGGGAGAGACGAATACAAAAAACGACAACATTAAGAACGTGAGACTAATTCAAGAAAAGTGCGTATCAATCGATCCGTGGCGGTATACGTTGAGCGTTGAACCTAAACATGCCCATCAGCGTCTAGTCTACAGGGAGCCGTAATGAGGGTTTTCCATAGCCAATGTCCGCCGGGAGAGTTGTGCTTACACGAAAAGATGCTACCCTGGGCAAAGATGACAATATCGATGTCATCCTCGCGTTATCTCCTAATTTATCATAGCATGGGGGACGGCATCCTACCCGCATCCCTAAAAAAGTGGACAATTAATTGAATGAAGGAATAAAAAAAAAATGATTACATTGCATTGAATAAATAAGCCTAAGTAATGAAAACGTTGAAATAAATACATTTCAGTTTGGAGTCATCCTACATTCAGTAACTAGGAAAATGGTATACAAAATAAAAAAAAAAATGAAATAACACAAACACACAGATAACAATGTAGAGTATACACAGTATTTTGGTAAAATACACTATGTTGAAACGGAAAGCGAAAATTCCTTAAAATAATGAGAATAATAATATTACAACTACTGGTAATAATAATACTAATCATCATCATCATCATTATCATCATCATCATCATAATCATCAGTAAATAAGTGTTTAGTAATATATTATTTTTTCCAAAAGTTGTCCTCTAAAATAAGAAATCCACTCAAGAATATTAGCAATTAATAAGAAAGAGAAAAAAAAATCCCTTCAGAACAGTTCCAAATTGGATAGGAAATAAAGAGATGATATGCTGAAATTTCAAAAATTGTTGGAAAACACTTCTTGGCCAGTCGTTATGAATGTTCAAGTCATCAAATTGAGTATGTCACACTCTCACAGGTTTTTTTTTTTTTTTAATCTATTTCAGATATTTATAAGATCTTGTCAAAACATATATTTCGGGAGAATGAAATTTCAAATTGTCACATCTTTATTTATTCATTTTTTTTGTTCATTTGAAAACAGAGAATTATTTTCTCTTTGTTTGGATTGTATTCATTTTTGGAGTTGATTTCTTAAAGGGGAATTGGATGATCGAGTGTTACAGAAGGTCGTGAGGTTACATTGTACAGTCAAGGAGCTGGAACGAGAACCTCCACGATGATTTCATGAAAAAAAAAATAAAAATAAAAGATAAATGAATAAATAAGAAAAAAAAATAATACATACATATATAAATAAATAAATGAATAAATAAACAAATTGATTAATTAATCAATCAATCAATTGATATGCATAACTATATAAATACTATATGTGAACGTGCATCGCAGAAGCAACAAAAAGTCGGGCGCAATGATTTTGTGTGAGGACTGATAATAGGTGAAATGGGTCAACCTGTTCAATTTTGAATTTTTCGTATTTTCTGAAAGAACAAATCTCCTTCTGCATTATGCCAAAGTTTGGGATCATAAAACAAACAGAAATTATGTTATTAGAGGGTTTTTTTTCGGACTTTTATTTTGGTAGAAAAGTGGGTATAAGTGTGTATCTAAAAAGAGTCCCGTTTCATTTCTCAAAAACCCTGTACACACTCTTCACTTCCAACTCTTATAACTGAAGAAGGAAAGATGCTACTACTTCGAAAGTTGGTATAAATCATTGACAAAAGTGTGCTGATAAAGCATGCTCAAGTTTAGTTTAATCTGGTAATCCCTTCAGTGTTGTTGCTCCGGTGCTTTACATCCTTTTTGGCCCTTTCATTACACAGCTAGCACGGCTTGGTAAAGATTAAGGAAATTAGACCCTATACTTCAGAGCCTCTTAATTCTCTTTAAAGTTCACAGTTTTCCGATTGGTTTCTTTCCATCATTAAGATAGGTCAGGAAAGTCCTTTTAAATTGAGTTATACGTTACTTTGAAGCTTAAAGGGAAGATAAACCCCAAGAGCAATGTGGATTGAGTGAAAGCAGCAACATTAGTAGAACACATCAGTGAAAGTTTGAAAAAAATCGGACAATCGATGCAAAAGTTATGAATTTTTAAAGTTTTGGTGTTGGAACCGCTGGATGAGGAGACTACTAGAGGTTATGACGTATGAGTGGACAACAGTACCAAGAAAATATAAAGAAAATTCTACAAAAATCCATTTTTCATGAAAATTACAAATTCCATCAACTTGATATTGACATATGTTAAGGGTAGCAATTATTCCCCCTGCTTTCTGAAAGAGGTTGGTCCATTGCTCTTTCATGATTCTAGAAAAGTGAATTTTTGTTGAATTTCCTTTATATTTTCTTTGTATTGTTGTCCACTCATACGTCATATCCTCTAGTAGTCTCCTCATCCAGCGGTTCCAACACCAAAACTTTACAAATTCATAACTTTTGCATCGATTGTCCGATTTTCCTCAAACTTTCACTGATGTGTTCTACTAATGTTGCTGCTTTCACTCAATCCACATTGCTGTTGGGGTTTATCTTCCCTTTAAAGTCTGCTTTTTCAGAATCTGTTCTTAAAGGGATCGGAAAGTTTTGATTGAGACCTAATTTTTGGTGAGATAATAAGAAACCTCTGATGAAATATGACGGAGCATTTAATTATATGAGGAATTCAACGTTTATTTGATGAAAATTCGTTTTGAAATGGCTGAGATATCAAAAAAAGAGCGATTCTTATAAAGTGTGGGACCCATACTTTACTACGATTGTTTTGTTTTACTTTGTTTTTGGATGTTTCAGTCATTCCAAACCCGATTTTCATCAAATAAACTTTGAATTCCTCTTAAATTGGTATGCTCTGTACTATTACCATAAGTGTTTTCTTGGTATCTCGCAAAAAGTTAAAAGCCCAATTCTCATCTCCACCAATACTGTACCATCCCTTTAACTAAAATTCCACGTCTGGCGACGTTTTGTTGGGTTTGTGATGCAGGGTCACATATATACATATATATTTTGACAAGACAGTCACAAATATAATTGGCCACTTAACTAATGGCTGAACCCTAAAAGGCATGACGTCATAACCAATCATTGGTTTTGTCGTTGCTTAACCCTTTATGTGTCAATGAGTCAAATGTGCAAGACTTTCATACACAAACCAATGAACAGGAAATAAAAGAAGCACACAAAGGTTTAATATCCAAAGTGTGTCCTATTCCTTTCTTTGACACACTCCTCCTTTGCTCCCCCCCCCCTACTCAACCTTCACACAATTACACTATACATCAAGTATCGCCTTCCCACTGACTCCTTGCCCTGACAACTGCAGTAAGCTAGTATGTAGCACAACATTTCATATCAACTTTCAGACGGCCTCCAGAAGGGTTATAATCCCAGTGACCCTGCGAGGACAGAAACCGGAGCGGGAAAAAAAAAATGCCGAGAGGTCGCGATCCCGATCTGCGTGCAGGTCGCGTACACTAGACCTCCTTGCTCGCCTCTTGTTGTTGTTGCTTATTTTTTCCCCTGCTACTTGGAATTTCAGCCGTAGCCTTGCTCCCGGTATACTATCACTATGTTGGTACTTTGCGAGGTTGGGGCGCCAAGTGTCACATGGTTCCTTTCGTCACCAAAATCGAATCAGTCATTTTCTAGAAGAAATGTTCATTTCGTTACGAAATGAACATTTCGTAAGGAAATGGTCATTTCGTCGACGAAATGATTGATTCCGTAACGAAACGGACAATGCGACACTTGGCGCACCATATGTGACCACATTGGAACCGCAGATACCAACCCAGCAACGGCAATCCGAGTCGTACGTCTGCGTGTCACGCATCAGTGTTTATCTTGGAATCAAACCAGAGCTCAGTATGACGCTGTCAACTCACCCCCTTTAAACCTAGCAAGCTCTTAAATGCCAGAGATGCGGAATATAGACGGGTTATGGGTATTACTAATCAAAGAGGGTTGTGAAAATGTTAACGCTATGAAGCCATCACCAATATGATAATTGCTCGCGGAGCGAACCGTTCCATTGGAATAAGAGTCGAAATACAGGAAATTGTATAAGGTAATATCCCTCTCAAGGGAATAAACCATCTTTACGCTTTGTAGATCACTGATCCTAATGACCTAATGACGAATGATATTCTAGGCTGATGCAAATCATGAGATATTGATATGTGTGAAGTGTTGTCCAGTGGTGCTTCGAATTAGTTTTCATCTTGAGCGAGAATTGGTGGTTCACCATGAGCTGTGCCCTGTAGCAAACGACCTGATATGATTTGCATCCATTTTTATGAGGCAGTTTGCCTCTCCGCCTCCATCTCATTAAGTTAATTCGACGAGAACATCAGTCAAATTTGAAGGTACAACGACTGTCGCACTGAAATTAAACAAAATATTAAAGTGTTCCCGAGTGCTTTACTTTGAACTTATCAAAGACATTTTTTTTTCCATTTGCTGATGAAACGAAAATCCAGCTCTAGTGCTTCAAACCAGGTGTAAAATGTGACTTAGGGATAGACAGTAACAGCCAACGTAAGAGTTTTGTGTTTCACTATTTGGCAAATTTGTACTGTATTTCACGTTTCTACCCATGCCTTGGCGACCTTTTCTGAAAACCAAATTGTAGACCACTTGCTTTCGTTTCTCTTCATATCGTATTTTATCTGTAGTTTGTTATCCCTCCTGTTCCGTTCCTCCTTTCGTCCTTGTCCTTGTCATAGTCCTTTCTTTCTGTTTGTTTCGCCCGACGTCATAATATAATTTTTTTTTCATACTTGACGTCCTTGACGGACCTTGAGATGCCCCCATCTTCTAGAGTAATTCATAAAACTTACAAGCTGAGCTTCTCTAGTAAGTTGCTCTTTTTCATAACGGTTACAAAATTAAATTTTATTGCTTACTTATTTATTTACCTACAGACAAAGTTAACATTATAATTGTATCCATGATTTGTTGAAGCTTATGTGATTCAAAGATCCTTGAAATATTGTGATCCTTATTTCTTTTCTATTACTTTATGTGGAAAAAAAAATCACTTGAATTGAATTGAACATGAATATGTTAATAAGTTTAATCAATGTTAAATATTAATAGGTACAGAAAATGCGAACAATAGTTATAACAAGATTGTTTCTAGAATAAAACATTTAAAGGTTTTTGTTGTTGTTTGTTTGTTTGTTTTTGGTGTTTTGTTTTGTTTTGTTTTGTTTTTTTGTTTTGTTTTTTTGTTTTTTTTTTTTGGTTTTTTTTTTTATTTTGCATTGAGAGAAAATAGTGAAATTCCTAATATTTTACCCTTTGTCGCAAAATTTTTATATGGTAGGATGTTTGTGATACAACAGACCTAAACGTATGCATTCAATGTGATTACCCGATTTTTTTTTTCGCTCACTGTTCCCAAGGGCACAGGTTTCCTTTAAACTTGTTTGCCATAAATTAACAAAAAATCTTTCTATTTGTAACTGTTTAATAGAGATGGCAATAAGTGACGCATTTCGAATTTCTTTTCCTTCAGATACTAATGTAAAACTTATGGTAGTTGCGAGGCAACGAAATCTTCCCCTTGTAATAATTACAACGATGCTTTAAAGTGCTTTGAATATTTCATAGCTTCCCGATATTTGTTTCTTTACCGAAGTGAAGCGTAGACTAGTTTGTTGCAAGTTTTCGCAGTATCCATTTCCTTAAAAGGGAAATTAATCCAAATATACAGGTTTGAGCAAAATGCAGCACTACAATAAGTAGAATCCATTATAGTAATGTTTGAGTAAAACTGGTTTCAATCGTTCAAACGTTAAGACCTGTTAAGCATTACGTGCCACAGTCTGGTTGAGAAGATAACGAAAGTTCCTTACTTCACTGCAGAACAACAATAAGAAGAAAGTATTGACTATAACGATACTTCTATGAAACTTCATCTTTATATTCATTACACATGCTTTGATACAATTGCTACTGAAAGATTATTTCTCCTGCATGGTTTCTGCGGAAAGAGGTAAGTCAAGTGCTCCTTCATTTTGCAAGAGAAATGAGAAAAAACAATCTTTAAATCGTTGTGTCTATTTCCCTTTTAATGTTATTCTGCAGTGAGGTGAGAGCTGTTTTTTTTTTTTCATAATTTCCTCAAACTGAATTAATGCGTTTTACCTACATTGCTGCAATCACTAAATCAACATATATTTGGGTTTAGACGTATCTTCTTGGTCCTAAACCCTAAATTCTTATTCGGTGAGATAATGAGAAACCTTTTATGAAACATGAAATAGCATGTAATAAAAAAGAGGAATTTCCGTTATCTTAATGAAAATTGATTTTGAAATGACTGAGAATGCAAAAGAAAAAGAGAGCCTTTTATCCTAATGATAGTGTGACCCACCTTTTATTAGGATTACTTTGTGCTACTCTGTCGATAGATATGTCAGCAATTGCAAAACCGATTTTCATTAAATAAAGTTTAATTCATCTCAGAATTGTATACTCTGCATTATTTCATAAGTGGTTTCTTGGTATCTCGCAAGAGAAAAAAGTTAAAAGCCCAATCCTCATCTCCACCAATACTACACCATCCCTTTAAACTGAAAGCAACTGAAAGCCACTTTGGGTTGCGCCTCTCTTTACGCGGTCTACCGTAAACAGTCATGTGCGCCGCTAAATGGGATCAAGAGCGAAGTCTCGATGGCGCCTCGCTGGTATGTTGTGAGAAGATGTCTTGAGGTATGTCGAAATATCTTCTTACATTGCACGAGTAGCACCAAGTAGCACTCCCTGAGTCCTCTACAATTGATACAAAACAACCCCTAAAACAAAAACATTTTGTCATCTTTTCAAAGGTTAGCTTTTTTGAAGGTTACTTTTATTGTAAAAGTATGTTAATGCGAAATTGGAAAAAAAAAATAAAGAATCGTCCAAAATTTCGTTATTCCGAATATGAAATAATGTTCGTTATTTTGAAGACCATTAATCCGAAAACGGAAATGGGTTTGCAAATCCGGCGGAAGTTTGCAACTACGCACCCTCAAATCATTTTCTGATGAATGGATTGTATTTCATTTTTCTGATCAAGGACACTTTTAAATAAAGATAATCACCCTAAAAAATTGAAACAGCCAAATCATGTATTATGAAGAATCTTATTAATGGGAATGTGCCCATTATGTAAATGGATTCAGAAAAGGAAACATTAGTACAACAAACCAGTGAAGTTTTGGACAATCCGTTCAAAAGTTATTATTATTATTTTTTTTTTTTTTTACGTTTTGGTTGAATCCATCTGCCGTCAGCGCTGAAAAAAAAAATATATAGGCCTATATATAAAGATAGAAGACTGTAAAGTTATTGATGTCTAAGAAGATCAACAGTATAATATAGATAAATACTGATTGAATTATACATATTCTTTTTTTTTTTGGGGGGGGGGGGCACAATGTTAAAGCATTTGACTTATCTCCTTCAGAATACGGAGGGCATAATGCCACACATAGTTATGTCAGTCAAAGATATATGATTCCATTAAAAAAACAGATACGTTTGTGAAAATTAACCATCAAATGCGGTGAAAAAAAAAGTAACACGTGGTTCATACCCTCATGTGAAGTAATCGAAATTTTGAATTTGTACATTTCTCCATGGTATTTGGTTCAATCTCTCATGATTTAGTGTAAAGCATGCCCCAAACAATATGAAAATCGAATAACTTGCAATCTATCACCTGGGAGCAAGACTAGATATATGTCTACCTCTTTCGCCACGGGATGATGACGGGCAACCAGGCAGGAATGCCAAACCAAGGTCTTGTGACGTCATTATTCATTTGTCTCGCGCAACATACATGCAACTGACAGTGCGGTATTTGTTGCTTGTAGGTCTAGCGGTAATCTTGAACATGAGCTGCTCTATTTTGATTTCCTTCCTTTTTGGGGGGTGGGGGGGGGTTGGTTTAAACTCTACCAATTGTTTCAAGCTTTCAGGCTCCCAGCCAGAGGAAATTTGGAGGTCGAATAACGTACTTCCTCATTAAAATGCCCCATCCTTCCTCAACGCACGCAATCCCAGGTGCGTCTCATGCCCCCCCCCCCCCTCCACACGTATCCACACACTCACGCATCTATAGACAATTTTCCATTGAACGTCGAAATAGGTGTAGGGAAAATGGGATATGTACGTTGATAATGGAGTGATGATGTTAAGGGTCCTGTTTACCTTTGGGAACAGTGAATTTAAAAGTATTCAAGATATCACATTTGATGTATGTGTAGGTCTGTTGTATCACAAAACATCTTACCATATAACATTTTCGCAATAAAGCCTAGAATATGATAAAGGAGATATCAGTATTTTTCTCATTAAACCATAACTGTACACAGTTTAGTCTGCAAACATTTTTATTATAACTATTGTTCACATTTTGTGTATTTAACAACAATTAACATTAATTATATGGATTCAATTTTTTACAGTGGTTGTTTCTACCCCAAACTCACATTTTTTTGAACTATTTCAAAGCACTAATGCTTGGTTTTTGTTTTATCTGCACACGGTAAATTATGCCTTTAATTTTCTTTGTCAATAGTGCTTGTAAACTGTAATAACTTTTGTCCTGGGTTTAATCTTCTCTTAAGCAAAAAAAAAAAAAAAAGTCAATATTATCGGTAACAACAGCATCGTTTATAATATAACCATTATATTGAAAAAAAAAAACGTAAGATCTTCACTACATAGTAACTGCTTGTTTGTTCAAATAAATTGTTTTTATAAACAGTTCAATATAATGTAATATTTATAAACATAACGAAAGTCATTGCTCTCCTCATTACTCTTCTCGTTGGCTCTAGTCATTATAAATACATAAGCTATAAGAGGAGCAATAATCTATTACTTGCCGTGTTATTTCTGGGGAAAATCAGAGAGTAAGTTCTATAACATAGAATTAAATGTATGATTATTCACTCAATGACAGGCAATGTGAAACATATGAATTGCAACCTGAAAAGGAATTTAACAAGTTATTTAGAGAAATGTCTCAAGTCTCGTGCGCCAGACGTATTACCGTCATTCAGAGAGATAGAAGCAGACAGAGAGACAGATAGAAAACACAACTTGTCACACTCATCAAAAATATATATTATTCAAATCAGGACAGAAGTAAAATGATGTGTGTGCATGGGTGTTGTACGGTGCTATTTCAACGACAGGAATTCTCAAAATATCATGGTGAATCGTTTCACACAACTGGGTAATACATCTCCCGGAAATGTGAATAGCAACAGTGTTCTTTGTTTGTTTGTTTGTTTGTTTTTAGAGAGAGAGCATTATAATATATCACGTGAATAAGTGATGGAATAGAATCAGGTTTCCTAAAGGTAATGATCTTTGGTGAGATCGGTGTCGTTAAAAATGGGGACGAAGCCCATGTATACTCGGGGCTTGAGTTAATTCGGCAATATTAGTAGAACACATCATTGAAGTTTGAAAAAAAAATCGAAAAATGGAACAATTGTTTTTTTTTCAGAAATGAATTGAAAACGTATTATTTTTTTTCCTTTAAATTTCGGTGCCGCCATCGCTGCATGGGAAAATTTTAACAGGTCGTGACGACACGATGGACAGCCACATAAATAAAATATAAAAAAGGAAAAATTCCACCCATATAATGTCTCTTCTTAATGAAAAGTACACCTTCCCTCTAACTGCCATTATTATAGAAAGTTATTACAATTCCTCCTGTTTTCCGAAATAGATAAGTCAAGTGCCTCTTCCCAACCCTATTTATAAGATGAAAATATGTCACATTGTCTGTTATTTCTTTCCAAATTGAATGCTGTCTGTACGTGTCAGAAAAATGTGAATGTTATTAGGTATTCGAAATCAATACAGAAAATGTGAATTGCATGCACGCACCGTAGAAATTACGTCACAAGAGTATAGTATACACACACGCTGGCATCAGTAGGAGCGGCAGCAGTAGGTATAAGCACAATATTTTTCCCCACATTGTCCGTTTTAAAGTGATGAAATAAGACTGGTGAAGATGGAGAATAAAGCTTTAACTTTTTGTGAGATAGTAAGAAAACACTCAGGAAACGTTGAACTGCATATCACGTGCAAATTTGGGCTGCCGCGCATGAAAATGGATGCGCGATGGATTCTGGGAGAGATCCATTTCGCGGCGGATTTGAACAGGAACCATTTAATGCTTATTTCATTCCAAAAAGGAAAGTGAATTATTGTACTTTATTTTGTTGTTGTTGCTATTGTTATTGTTGTTGCTATTGTTATTGTTGTTGTACATTGGAAAAGGCAATTTGTCCTCAACTTTATTTCACTTTCAGCGAATATTAATCTGAAATCGCCTGGTTCCCTCTTTCTTCTAAGTTTCCAATTAAACATTGACAATAACTTTTCCTTGAAACAATTCGGTTATAATTTGCCTATTTTAATTGCATCCTCTTTTATTTTTCACATTGCTTGAGCAACGTTTTCTTTATTACCCACCCCCCCCCCCCCGAAAAAAGAGCTGCATTGATTTATATGTACATGCAAATGTTATTATTGTAAAAAGCCGTAGAACTTGCCCATTATCTCACACACACAACTGTTCCAATTTGCGTACATGTTTTGCACTCTATATACCGTAAATGACTCTGGATGGGGGATGTATGTCACACCAAGTTGGAAGTATGGGACTGCGTTCAAACCAACACGAAAAGCCAACACGCAACAGCACATTGCAGTGCATTGCATTGCAGTGCAGCTTTTTATTTTATGTTAAAACAAAAGAAATAAAAAGGAAAAATCGGAGGGGGCGCCTCCCCTTAACCGCCCCTGTTCCTTATCCCGAAACGTATCTAGTATTAAAGAATTAGTGGAAAAGTGAGCAAAGAAAATGGGATTCCATCTTGCTCACTTTTCCACTAATAATTTATATTCTTTCTGGTCAGTTTATTCTGTCTTTATTAGTATTAAAGAAGATACAGAATATTAGTATACTTTAGAAATAATAGAAGGTTTGCAAGATTGCAGAAAATAAAGCCATGTCTGCAGTAGCATAAGGGAACCATATAATGACAACGGCCATGAGACTTTGTGCTTAAAATTGAAATCCCCATTAGAGCATGGTTAAGAAGTCCTGATTTAATGATCAGTCCAAATTTAAAGTTTACGAGCTCCACTTCTGCATGGTCTGTTAGTTGCTGCTTTCTAGCTGCAGTCTAAATGTTAGATCGAACACGAATGCTTACCGTTAATGTACAACTCCTTGAATGAGAATGTCAAGAACCACGTTCCTAGAGCCAGTCGTACAGGGATACAGATTATCGGCACAAACTTGAAAGTGAATGAGTTTTTTCGCATGTCGAACAGGAATTTATACCTTATGGAGCACAGGCGATCATTTCGCGTCTGTTGCGCAATTTATCTCTGGAACCCACCCCTTTGTAGTAAGAGCCAAGAACAGTATCCGGGTCTAGTTTGACTACGCGAGGTCAAGGACAAGGTAACCTCACACTCGAACATCTTGTTCATCTGACACTTCTACTGGCATAGATGTTGTTAGTACCGATAATCATGTAAGTATAATCAGTGATGTTCCTAACTGACGACGACATTTGGTTTTTGCCGCTGGTTCAGTGACAACATGTATACTGAGTACAGTAAACTCAAACTGTTTTTGACGTAGTATGATGACAAAGCAGGATTCACGCCAGGATTTTCTCATACTTGTGGATTAACGCAAATGCACTATAGGCGCGTACACAACGAAGCGCGAAAGACTCCAATGTTCAATACAACACAGATAAATCACCGCTAAAATACCACTTTGGAAAGTCCATGCACCTATATATAAAGAGAAATGAGGACAAACTAGGCTATGAGGAAGAAATTGCTACACACAGACGAGAGTAATAACTCCTAATAACTAAAACATTTGCACTCTTTGTTAACATGTGGAAACATAATGTACACATCATTTTCATAAACATCTGAAGGCCACCGTATATTGTATAGAATTTTCAGTATTGTTTGAACAATCCCACTTATGTGATTTTTTTTTTCTCGTCGAAAGCAAACAAGCAAAAAAAAAAATACATAAAAGTTGAAACTGACTGAAGTCTTTTGCTCTCATCTTTACAAGGGAAACCAGAGCAGGCATTGTTTTTATGTTCGATGCAAAAGTACGTCAGCAGTGAAACTGTCAATACATGAAGAACAAGGATAGCGATACAGTGACAAGAACGGCAAGAACCCAAAGTGGCACTTTTCATTCAAAATACTTAAATTATGTTTGTAATGATATCAAGGACAGCATATTGTGCTTGTGATTATTTGTTGCTCGTTAGAAAGTAATACATACTAACAAAACACGCAAATAGAAAAAAAAATAGCAGCAAAACTAAAACTAAGTCACAACATTGAAGGTCGCAGGAGAGATTGAGCACGGAGTGGGATGGTGGGGGCGTGCAAAGTTTCATAAGAAAAAACTTACTTGCAATATTGGAAATATGGGGCATTAATATTTTTATCTTATCAAGCGGCACTAGTTGCAACAGAATTATGCAATGCTGAAGTGGTCATGACGTTATTGGCCTACATTTCTTCCATTAACCTGCAAAGTTTTCTTTCGCACCTCTTAGTTTCAATCAAAGTAAAAGACTGATATGCATATTGTATGTTTGTGTCAAAAATAGTATATATAATCATTATGCTCCTATATATATATATATATATATATATATATATATGTATATAATTATACACATATTATAAACATATATATATAATTATAAGTATATACAGCAGAAAGCACTAATGAATTTATTACCACGCACTCCGTGAAGAGTGAAAGATCAGGAATACCTTAATCGTATCTTCCTTGTCCAAAGACCCAGTTAAAAGAAGCCACTGTCAATACAGTTTAGTACGATTAAGTTTACATTGGACCTTATCTGTTACAGCAAATTAGTTCTTAATTCTATTTTCAACCATGTATTTTTTTTTCACAACGACGAATCTGCGCTTTTTACATGAGGTGAAGGCGGCATCCATTGCTGTGTTATTTTGTTGCAAGGCCCCTAGGAATAACAGCATGTAAACGACGGGGCAGATATCCCATGATACTCAGTTTGTGAATGAGAATGGCTACCGCCCAACAAATCAACGCACTATTGATAACAAGGCAACGCAGTTATAATGTTAATGCGCTGGGCGCGGATTTGCAGACCTACTGGGATTGCTCGGTCCACTGTTGAAACATTAACTCTCCTCGCAATGCTAATTTGAGAGCGCCCAAAGATCACAGGGTGAAGCATCCGGAATCCAGTATGGACCACGAGGTACACCATCCTTGTGTTTTTCCATTATGACCACGTGATGAGAGACTTACAGGTCAAACTGCGGGAATGGACATACCAATGCAACCCTGTGAACTCTTGTGTACGGAATTTGCCAATAGCAAAGACATTCGCAATGATAAACTACTAGTAATACAATGTATAATACGCAATGTGTCAACTGTGTTTTGTGTGGATATTTATGTGTGTGTGCGTATGTATATTATTGCACACATATCACGTATCCTTCCATATTATCAAATTACTCGGTGAAGTGCTTTCACTCTCACCTCAAACTCATATCCTGTCGCCATGCAAGTGAATCTATGAATGTAGGCCTACATTCACTTGACTTTGATAGACTTTGATGCATTAAAGAAAGCGTGTGCTGCTCGGTCATAATGTAAGAGCTTGGCAGAAAATAACATTACATTACATTTTGAGTTCGACTTTTTTTTTTTCCAATTATACAACAACAACTACAACAACAACAACAACAACAACAACAACAACAACAACAACAACAAAAAATCCCACCGGCTTCCAAATGTTGCCTTATTTCTAACTTTTGTTCTACATGAAATCATCTAAAAGTATTTCGTTGCCAAGGGCCTTTTATCTATGTTTTTCCCTTTACATTAATTGACAGCATGTATATAACAATATCATAAGTCTACAGACCTACGCATTGGTTTTGTAAGGACTCTGAGCTAAATTCGCCGTATGATGTGGGACTGCAGTCATACCAACCTTTGCTTGAAATGGGACTAAAATAAAATAATTGAATTTCATTACTTTAATTTCGTTTAGAATTTCTTTCACTCTTCACTCCCTCTGTGTTGTAGGATTCTGCGTTAAAAATTATTCAAGAACTCACATGTCCAAATTTTCAAGTATGATGCTTCGAAAGTGACGTCTGTGTTACTCTAGATGAAAATGACATACATACACAGACCTCGGGGTAAATTCCATGAGCATTCTAATGTATTTGAATGTAACATGGCCAGATCCTATCGTATTTAAACGGTGTTGGATTTCGCCTATTTTGACATACACCGTACAATGTATTGTTTGCATTTTGCTTCACTTGCTTTGACACGGACATTTCTGGATGTTGTTTGTATTAATGATATTCTAATGAAATCTGCTTCTTTATTCCGTATCGGGCACGCCACAAGTTAAGTTTATAGTGATATTTACTAGTACTCCAACATCTTTTTGTGAAAATGATAACTCGAGAAATGTTGAAATAATGTTGATGATGATAATACTAATGATGATGATAATGATAATAATAATAAAAATAATAATAATATAATAATAATAACAATAATAATAGCAATAATGCTAATAATAATAGTAATGGGTTTCGATGCACAAATCTTTCCAGCGGTGTTCTTTATATTGTTATATTTATTGTATATATAAGCTTGAAATATTTTGTTTGAAATAATGAAACCACATATTATCACATTTTATGAAAAATCAGATATGATCATTTTGAACACTTAAATTGGTTTTCTGAGGCACGGCTGTCAACTTGAGAGTTGGGCATCGATGACGTTGCACCTTTTGGCAGGCTCTTACACGATCGCTTGCAGGAATTATTTTTTTTTTTTTCAAATCGCGTACGGAGACAATTTTTTATGTCCACGCGTATAAATTGGTGAAAGGTTTTATTTTTTACTCTTCTTAATTATCAATACAGTGAAAATCTCAGGACTGCTTCCCTTTAAGTACCATCGCTGACTACAAGCAACAGTGCAAATAAAATCACAGTCAACGTGTATGTAATATCGGGAACTCATTACACAAGCCTTTAATCTCTGAAAGGAAAGTTCTTGTCTGTCGTTTGTCCGTTGCATTTTTTATATTTGTTATTCTTCCTCTTACTGAAAACTTTGCTCTTCTTTAGGTTCTGTCGTAATAAATCCTATAGCTTTCAACCGTTTCCGTCGAGTTAGCTGCTGACCTCATAAAAGATTGTAAACATAACCCATCCCGATCTAATAGGCATCATTCTCAAGAAAATCCAACACTCACCAGTGAATGGAGTCACGGTGATATACTTTGCATACTTTATCTCAGAAAACCGCTAACAAGGTCGCTGTGACAACAGCGACAGATTGCTGGCATAGATTACCATTGTTTTCTGTCAGTCGTGCCAACGGGGAAACTTGTCTGAAATGATTAAAGGGGTTTTTACACTTGTACATTTTTGCTTAGTCCCGTACCAACGGTGGAGCTAAGGGGGGCCTTAGCCCCGCCGTGGTACGGGACTATCCTTAGCCCACTTTCTGTTTACACCCGCTTTTGCCAAAGTGGGCTAGCCCCACCGATAATCTGGTACTATCTGGCCCTGCAAAATAGCAGGGTTAGCACCGCAATTGCGGTGCCAAGCAAGTGAGTGTAAACAGAACGAAAAAACAATCCTGGGCTAAGCGACGGAGACGAAGTCCGGGGTTAAGAAACACAAGTGTAAAAAGGGCTTCAGTAGATTAAGTGAATGCAGCAACTTTAATTGGAAACATCACTACAAAGGATGTTTAAAGGAAAACAAAACTCAAAGAGAAATGTGGATTGAATGAAAGCAACAATAATAGTAAAGCATTTCAGTGAAATTTTAAGGAAAATCGGACAATCGATGCAAAAGTAATGAATTGTAAAAGTTTTGGTGTTGGAAACAATGGATAAGGAGACTACTTGAGTTCATGACGTCATGTGTGGACAACAATAAAAAGAAAATATAAAAGAAAATTCAACATGCTTTCACTTTTCTAGCGTACTGAAAGAGTGCTTGCCAAACTGCTTTAGAAAGCAGGTGGAATAATAATGCTTCCCATATGTCAGTATCAAGTGGATGGAACATGTAATTTTCATGAAAAATTTATTTTTGTGGAATTCTCTGTATAACTTCTTTTCTTGCTATTGTTGTCCACACATGACGTCATGAACTCCATTAGTCGCCATAATTATGCAGTCATTGCAACGCCAACATTTTAAAGATTCATAACTCTTGAATCGATTGTGCAATAGCGGTTGTAATTAAATTCTTGAACGTCCTATATATATTCCTCACGAGCCGTTCTATTTTGTCCGCCTGATATCCAATCTTTGAAACTATCATACATAAGGAGATGACTACAACATACCGAGTAGAGCTAACACCTGTTTTAACGTAGATTGAAACAAGTTTCATCTGGTTTGTGTCGAGGACAGGTGGCTATTTTATAATCATGTTCAGTTATATTTAACAGTTTTGTTTTTTCTTCCTCCCACCATTTCCTTTTCTTCCTCTAGGTATCCACATCCGTATCAGATTCCGTATCCGTTCGCTGTTAAAATGATCTACCTGTTTCCGACTTTTCAGTGTTGATCTACTTTTGTCCGGTCAGTTGTGTAAAAAAAAAAATAATAAATTAAAAAAAAATAACAAACGGGTGATACATATCTTCATATCACAAGTAAGCAATTTAAGCGAGTGAACACGCCAGAAGGAATAGGTCGGAATATTACTCCTCGCATAACATTCTACTTTTTTAACATTCTGAACAAAAGAATAGAAACAGAACAAAATATCCAAAGAACAAACAAGAAAACAAAAACAGGAAATGTCGTGAGTGTGAAAAATACATTTAGACAGTTTGTTCTTTTCTCCTTCCTCCCTTGAAATTTAGGAAGCAGTCGCTGTTAAGGTTACACAGTCTTGCACGCCATTGAGATCTAACAAGGCTCCATGATGCAATGAACTGTAATTCCATACATCACAGTGTTGCAATGTGTAGATCCCTGCTGACAGGATTATAAAAGATTTTACTCTATGGTCCTCGACGGAATCGTTTCCGCGTAGGTGTGTATTATATTCCGTGGACAAAATGCTTCAAAGTACTTGTGTGAATGGATGCGACCAGCATTCAAACCTACACTCAGCTGCCCTTGGGCATGCAATTTCCTACCACTTCTATACCCAAACAATACTTGAAATCTTCAATAATGCCACGCTATCGCTTGAGTAGATAAGACAAAATGGGCGGGGCATGTTCAGTTTAAAGGGAAGATAAACCCCAAGAACAATGTGGACTGAGTGAAAGCAGCAACATTAGTAGAACACATCAGTGAAAGTTTGAAGAAAATCGGACAATCGATGCAAAAGTTATGAATTTTTAAAGTTTTGGTGTTGGAACCGCTGGATGAGGAGACTACTAGAGGTTATGACGAATGAGTGGACTACAATATCAAGAAAATATAAAGAAAATACTACAAAAATTCATTTTTCATGAAAATTACAAATTCCATCAACTTGATATTGACATATGTTAAGGGTAGCAATTATTCCCCCTGCTTTCTGAAAGCGGTTGGTCCACTGCTCTTTCATAATTCTAGAAAAGTGAATTTTTGTTGAATATCCTTTATATTTTCTTTATATTGTTGTCCACTCATACGTCATATCCTCTAGTAGTCTCCTCATCCAGCGGTTCCAACACCAAAACTTTAAAAATTCATAACTTTTGCATCGATTGTCCGATTTTTCTCAAACTTTCACTGATGTGTTCTACTAATGTTGCTGCTTTCACTCAATCCACATTGCTCTTTGGGTTTACCTTCCCTTTAAGGAAACATGATCTTTAATTCCAGCCCCTACAATATGCTTATGATTTCAAGCATCCGGTGTGCCCCCTCCCCCCCCCCCCAAAAAAAAAAAAAAGAGAGAAAAAAAATATATATATCATATAATATATACATATATATATTTTACAGTCAGTAGGGTCATTACCGATAAAGAATTGTGGACACTTTAAATAGCAATGACTTTTGGGGTTGATCAGTCTCCTTTTCAACACCGGTAGTAGCGCAGTTTGACTGTAGTAGAAGTAGTAGTGATATAATAATAACGATATTAGTCACAGTTGCAATGGTAAGGATGATGATTATGATCATGAGATATTTGACATGATATGAGTCATTAACGCCAAAGAATTATCGAGAATGCCTTAATAAAGAAATGCATTTGGGAGTTGATCAGTCTTCTTTTCAACACAAGTAGCGGTAGTCTTGTAGAAGCAGAAGTTGCAGTAATAGTAGTAACAGAAGTAGTAATAGTAGTAGTAGTAGTGGTAGTAGTAGCAGTAGTAGAAGTAGTAGTAGTAGTAGAAGTGGTATAATGATAATGATAATAGTCACAGAGATGACAAGGATGATGATGATGATAATAACATATTGGATATGGATTACTTGTGAAAAGAATATAGTGATTGGAAAAAAAAAAAGTAAGCCAAAAATGTACGTTAACATAGGTAATTGTCATTTTGTTTGATTTTTTTTTAGACACCGTATCATGTCTGAGCAATTAAAAGTTTATCTAACATGTATATTTTGATCAAAAACATATATTAAAGTAGTAAGTGAAGACCTAATCCTTCAATACGAAAAGAAAAATAGCATAATCAAAATTGACAACAAACTGATTTTTGTGGGAAATACAGAAATGCTACAATATTCATAGTTGTTATTTCAACACTTTTTTTATTGCATACCTATCTAAGGATTTTCTCGTTTACTTATTTTCTTCTACACAATTTGGACGAAAGCTGTGGTACAGCAGTGAAACGAACTGAGAGAAAATAAAACAAAGTTTCCGTAGGTCACTTTCTTGTAACTACAAGGAGCATTGCCTTGACCTTTGACCCTCGCCAGCCAATCGTGCCGTTGCCTCTGGCAAGAAATTCCTATTCGTCTAATATTTTCCTTCGTCAGTACATTCTTATGAGGCAAAGCCCTATATGTACTCATATTCACAGTTCACATAGCATATTATCACGTTTGCTAAACGGGAATGCCAGAGTTAAGCCAGCTGCACAGAGGTCACAAAACTGCGCGCAAAAGTATCACGGTGCATGTTGTACTGATGTATGGGCTGGGCTGGTATTCTGTCGGAATATCTACATTGCGACTTACATACCCACCAGCGACTTTTGCGTTCACAGCTTTTACCATAAATAGGAAAATAGCATTGGCTTTTCTTTCAGGAAACAATGGAAACTACACGGGTACGCCACAGCATGCACGTGACCGTATCTGCGTAGTCTGAGACGTCCAGACTGGACAATCAAATCGAATTGATATCATGGATTTCAATCATGTAGACCTACTCTGTGTAGCACAAATCTTCTATCCAGAACGCCCTATAGATCTACAGTATCTATCTATAATATTTTTGCGATAAAATTCTTCATAATATTATCATGAAGAATTTTATCGCAAAAACGATCTCACTCCATTCTTGTTGAGTTGGGATATTCGCGATTAAAGTTGCTAAAATCAAAGAAAACAATAAGAAAATACAGGATGTTTTTCAATCATCACTTCTAGTTTCATTCATTCATTCAGTCATTCATTCATTCATTCATTCATTCATTCAATCATTCATTTCCAACAAAACCATATAAATGTATTACAAAAATTGAATACAGCGTGTTACGACCAAAATCACTCTGAGAATGATCGCACAAAAGAAACAATCAACTAATGTTCAGGCGGTTTATTAACAGTGATATTGTGGGTACAGACTCGTAATCGGTTTTCACATCAGTACAATAATGATCAATAGAAACAGTTACAAATCAGTCATGAAATCACTTACACTTAGTACATGCAATATCCCTGGAAATGTCCAAATACGATGCTTGATGCACAAAGGAATGATCCACGATGCACCGATGAATGATACCTTCGACGTAAATCCAGAGGTGCAGGTTACGATAATCCAAGGTATAGATCCGGGGTAAAATCCACGATAGATGTCCACAGTAAAAATGTTCACAGCGAAACGTGTAGAATCCAGACGTTATGACGACCACGTCCAGTTGATGCGTTGAATGATGATTCACTTTATAATGTCCAGCAAGGAATCCAGCCCGTCACAGCTTTGCCGTAATAATGTCCGTTGACACTAAAATATGGAGTCTCTCTCCAATGTAGGCAATTAATTCTCTGCAGGCAAAATGTCTCCCAGGCCTTATCTCCACAAACACAGTTTGTATAGCAGGTCAGCAGGTAACACAGGACTGACTATAACAAGTCGCTTCAGAGCCAGAAGTGACGTAACTCTCAGAGCAGAGGTGTTGGGTACTCTGCCTACCTCAGAATTCCTCCTGCTTATATACTATCCATTCACCCCTTTCTAGTACATTCTGTAATTTTCTCCAACCTGGGGCTACATACCTGAACATACTAGCAAGTCCAAATTCCAGGAATCCTGGATGACTCACTTCCTAATATGTGCATAACATCATTGCCAAAATTAACTACCAATCACCTTGGGCTACAAGGGCAGTGCCTCACTCAGCCAGCACTTCCCAGAATTTTCTGGAATGGGTTAAATCATTCTAGATTGAGTGAGCTATAATGTATTTCCTGTCACATGCATACATGTACTGTAGCTACATTGTATACCACATAGAAAATTCTCCACTGATCTGGTCAGCCTGTATGTACTACATCTATATCATATAGAATGTTCTCCATTAATCTGGTCTACCTGTGTACATACACATTAAACAACCATGCATACAGCCTTGATACATGTACATAACTACTTGTGTGTACATTTGTGACACCATCCCCCATGTGAAAAAGAAAGCCTTGCCGTAGCAAGGGTTTCTTTTACCTTCACAATTTCTCATTGTTATTTACAACGAATGTGAGGTAAAATCCAAATCAAGCAACAATAATCACATACTATCACAGGCCTTTTCAACAGCTACATTAATTCCATGTTCTCTTTTCATGGATACCAGTTACATTGATATTGCTTTGATTCTTGAAGCTTATACAATGTACAATCATGTCAAACTCAAAGTGCATGTACATCAATAATGGAAAAGCTATACACATATAGGTGATATGCAGGTGAAAACTTTTCATCTTTGTATTCTACTGTGCTATCCACTGCCTATGTCACACCAACTGACTTTCTGTCATAGCACTCTTTCAACATATTGACATGACACATTCTCTGTTCTTTGCGTCTGTCTGGTGTGCTGATCACATAGTTCACATCATTGAATTTCTTTTTGACACAATATGGGCCACTGAACTTGGCTTTCAGTGGTTCACCTTGTATGGGCAGCAATACAAGAACTTTGTCACCTGGTTTGAAAATTCGGGCTTTGGCATTTTTGTCTGCCTTTCTCTTCATAGAGTCTTGTGACACTTTCAAGTGTTCCCTAGCTACCTCACAAGCCTTTGAAAGCCTCTCACGAAACTTTGACACATAGTCAAGTAGGTGGACTTCATCATCCTCAGTCATGAATTTCTCTTTGACGAGCTTCAGTGGGCCCCTAACTTCATGACCGTACACCAACTCAAATGGGCTGAAACCCGTCGACTCATTTGGGGAGTCCCTCGTTGCGAACAGCAGGAAAGGGATGCCCTTATCCCAATCCTCGGGATACTCCTCACAAAATGCCCTAATCATTGTCTTTAGGGTCTGGTTGTAGCGCTCCAACGCACCTTGGGATTGGGGATGATAAGCTGACGACTTCAGCTGCTTCACACCCAAACGATACATCACCTCTTGAAATATGCCTGACATGAAATTTGACCCTTGGTCAAACTGCACTTCCTTGGGCAACCCATACCTAGTGAAAAACTGCACTAGAGCATCTACCACAGTCTTAGCAGTGATATTTCGCAACGGGATAGCCTCTGGAAACCGTGTAGACATATCCATGATTGTCAAGAGGTACTTATGACCCGACCTAGTCCTAGGCAAAGGTCCAACACAATCAACTAGAACCCGACTGAATGGTTCTTCAAACGCAGGTATCGGAATCAATGGCGCCGGCTTCACTGAATGCTGTGGTTTACCAGCCACCTGACATGTGTGACAAGTCTTACAGAACTCAGCCACATCCACATTCAACCCTGGCCAATAGAAATGCCTCATGATCCGATCCTTTGTCTTTCTGACGCCTAAATGGCCGCCAACAGGTAACTCGTGAGCAATCCTCAAGATCTCACTGCGGTAACTGGGAGGGACAACAACTTGACGGACCACCGTCCAATCCTCATCAGCTGGCCTATGGGGAGGTCTCCACTTCCTCATCAAAATGCCATCTTTGACATAATAGCACTCAGGGACCTTTTCAGCCTCAGCCTCAGAACACGCCGTCTGAGACAAGCCTTTCAACTCAGAGTCTGCCTGCTGTGCTTCAACCAAGGAAGACTTGCTAAACAGCCCATCACTGTTAGCCTCGGAGCCTAATACAGCAACCCCATCATTCAAATCCTTGAAAAAGGTTTCTGCCAACCAAACACCGGAATTCTCCTCCACATCAACAGAATCCGCATCATCTTGAACAGCTCTACGAGCCTGAGACCTAGTCACAACACAATCTGGGAAAATCCCAGGAAACTCCTCCTGCAACTGCTCAGTTTCAGCAACCACCACTGGTTTATCCGAAACAACTGGAGACGCAACCACCTTGTCCCCAGCCAAGTCATTCCCCAACAGGAAGTCAATGCCTACCATGGGCAACTCAGGAACAACTCCAACAGTGACAGGACCAGAAACTAGGTCACACTTCAAATCCACCCTATACAGTGGTACTGACATATAACTGCCATCAACAGTCTGAATCAAGACTTTTGCATTCACTGCACTATCTGGTGGAAAAGTCATACCACCATCCACCATCAACGACTGAGAGGCCACCGTATCCCGCAGGATGACTACTGGTTTACCTGCCTCACCAGAAGTACATGGGGTCACCTCACCATCAAACAAAAAGCTACGATAGCTCTCATCCACCTGCTTAGTCCTGTCTTTGAACTTGGGAGATCGACTTTCAATGGCCTGTGTTTCACTGAACGGGACACTATTTTCAGGTAGGACACTTTTTGACATGACAAATCCCATGTCCTTCTTTGTTTTGTTTTGCAACTTCCAACACTGTGACTTTACATGCCCTGTCTTGTTACAGTGAAAACATTTGATGACATTTGCACTTGTACTGGACCCTTTGTCAGATTGAGGCTTTGGTGCCGATGAAGTTTCAGAACTCGTGCCTTTTTCAGAACCAGCATTCTTTGGATTGCTCGACTGATTTTTGTCTCTCTTATTTCCAGAGAAATTCCTGAAAGGTGGTCTGTTGTCATTTCTGTGGGTCAGCTCATACTCATCAGCCATCAAGGCTGCTTTATGCAAACTTGTCACTTTGTGATCATCCAAATGCGACCTCACACTGAAAGCAACACTCTTTTTGAATTCTTCCAAGAGAACAACCTCACGTAGGTTATCAAAATTCTGATCCACTTTCAGGGACCTGTTCCACCTATCGAACATCATTTCTTTTTCACGAGCAAACTCAACATGTGTCTGGCCTTTGCGGTACGAATTTCTGAACTTGTGTCTGTACGCCTCTGGCACCAACTCATAAGCATTCAACACTGCCTTCTTGACTGTAGCATAGTCACGTGATTGCTCTTTTGAGAGAGATGAGTACACATCGGCTGCTTTGCCGACAAACACACTTTGAAGGAGCATGGGCCAAAATTCCTGTGGCCAGTTCAAACTGTCAGCCACCTTCTCAAATGACACAAAATATGCATCAACTCTGTTTTCTTCAAACTTTGGCACCAATCGAATGTTCCTAGCCAAATCAAATTCAGAGGGAGCCCTTTCACGATTTCCAACAGTCTGTGCATGAGTCAATTCCATCTCACGCAATTTCACTTGTTGCTCCACTTCGAATTTCTTAATTTCCAGTTCCTTTTCTCTCAATTCCATTTCTCTAGCCCTTTGCTCTCTTTCTATTTCTCTTTGTTTTTCCATTTCCATTTTAGCAAGCTCAAGCCGTGTTTGATCAGACATTTGAGTTTGATCTAAAATTTTAGTTTCTTCTTTGAGCTCCATGTGACCAGCTACCAAGTCAAGAATTTCTGCCTTTCTTACACCTTGTGGAACATCTACATTCAAATGCTGTGCAATAGCAGTCAAATCACATTTGCGTAAGCTTTGCAAGTCTTTGAGGGACAAATCTGTCCTCTGAACAAATGCCTGAACATCCATTGTACTGATTGACATTGTCACAATGTATTACACACAATGTACAATTGAACAATCAACTCAACTAGTATTTTGTCTGTACCAATATTCTGGCTTCCGGAACGTTCCAAATTCTAAGTTTGGCTTTAAATTCACTTCTCGGACACAAGCCCCCAATTTTGTTACGACCAAAATCACTCTGAGAATGATCGCACAAAAGAAACAATCAACTAATGTTCAGGCGGTTTATTAACAGTGATATTGTGGGTACAGACTCGTAATCGGTTTTCACATCAGTACAATAATGATCAATAGAAACAGTTACAAATCAGTAATGAAATCACTTACACTTAGTACATGCAATATCCCTGGAAATGTCCAAATACGATGCTTGATGCACAAAGGAATGATCCACGATGCACCGATGAATGATACCTTCGACGTAAATCCAGAGGTGCAGGTTACGATAATCCAAGGTATAGATCCGGGGTAAAATCCACGATAGATGTCCACAGTAAAAATGTTCACAGCGAAACGTGTAGAATCCAGACGTTATTACGACCACGTCCAGTTGATGCGTTGAATGATGATTCACTTTATAATGTCCAGCAAGGAATCCAGCCCGTCACAGCTTTGCCGTAATAATGTCCGTTGACACTAAAATATGGAGTCTCTCTCCAATGTAGGCAAATTAATTCTCTGCAGGCAAAATGTCTCCCAGGCCTTATCTCCACAAACACAGTTTGTATAGCAGGTCAGCAGGTAACACAGGACTGACTATAACAAGTCGCTTCAGAGCCAGAAGTGACGTAACTCTCAGAGCAGAGGTGTTGGGTACTCTGCCTACCTCAGAATTCCTCCTGCTTATATACTATCCATTCACCCCTTTCTAGTACATTCTGTAATTTTCTCCAACCTGGGGCTACATACCTGAACATACTAGCAAGTCCAAATTCCAGGAATCCTGGATGACTCACTTCCTAATATGTGCATAACATCATTGCCAAAATTAACTACCAATCACCTTGGGCTACAAGGGCAGTGCCTCACTCAGCCAGCACTTCCCAGAATTTTCTGGAATGGGTTAAATCATTCTAGATTGAGTGAGCTATAATGTATTTCCTGTCACATGCATACATGTACTGTAGCTACATTGTATACCACATAGAAAATTCTCCACTGATCTGGTCAGCCTGTATGTACTACATCTATATCATATAGAATGTTCTCCATTAATCTGGTCTACCTGTGTACATACACATTAAACAACCATGCATACAGCCTTGATACATGTACATAACTACTTGTGTGTACATTTGTGACAAGCGCATAAATGTCATCATATAAAGTAAAGGATAAATTTACAGAAAACTTGTAGGAAAATGTTGGAAATGGGGAGGAATGCTAAAAAGCTGAGCTTGTAGGCCTTTATTCCTTGTTATGTCACAAGGCATTTCTGGAATATTGAATTTCCCTCTATCTGATGATGGACTTGAATATTGTAAAATGTTTAAAAATGGCGCTTACTTCGTTTTGTTATAAAACTCTACATTTTTCGTTATTGTTGCCCTAAAGAGGCATCATGGATCATTCAAGTATTCTAATCCAGCGATGACAGGCACAAGGATTAAACCAACATTTTGAAAAATCATACCTTTGAGCGTTTTTTTTTTGTTTTGTTCTTTAAAACGTCAGTGATTATAATAATGCAGTACTGATAAACCTGTTGTGTATTCTCTATACCCCCCCCCCCCCCACCCCCGATGCCTTTCTCATACGAGCCTCTCTCTCTCTCCCTCTCTCATAGTTTGTACTCTACTCATCTCAGTTTTTGGAGTCCAAAGGGGCCTGAGCTTTCGATCCTAGCAGAATCTTCGTCAGAGGCAAAATGACAAACAGGCAGGGAGAGCAATCCCATATAATAACTTCACACAACAAGAACAGTCAGGGACAGGCTGCATGGGGACACAGAACAAAGGACAGTTTTTAATCCAAATTTCATTCACATACTGGCTGCCCTTGACAGTAAGTAAATTGCATCTGGATAGAGGCTGTGTGGTCCTCCCCCCCCCCTTCCCCCCCCCCTCTCTCTCTCTCTCTCTCTCTCTTTCCCTGTCTCTCTCCCTCTGTCTCAACCTACAGGATACAGCCTCCCTAGAGCCTCATGAACTCAGTCTACCATTACAGTGATCACAAAGAACGACGAGCTGAACTAACCTTGAGTATTCAAACCACAGCACACCACATTAACGCAAATTAGATCGGAATATTAATGTAATCAGCACGATATGTCTCTGAAATGCATTTGCTGTATCCCCGCAAAGCACTAGTCTGGCTTCCAGACCGTCGACTCGTACTAATTTCCTTACCAGAATATTAACGCCCTCTAAAGACAAAAGAAGTAGCAGGTTCATGTGGATAGTTTGCCTTCGGCAAAGGCATCGACTTCGTCGCTGCGGAGAGGGCATTTTGTAAAACGAGTACAGTTGGCAAAGGGTCTGGAAACCAGACTACGCAAGCACAGACATCTAAAACATTGCAGATCACTACGTAGATGGACGCACTCACATCTAACGCTAAGAGGATATTGATAGACTCTTTTTGGCTCAGCGCACATTTCCCACCGTCCTCCCCTAGGCTTGGCTCCTGATGAAGCGCGTGCCGTAATGTGCGCATGAATACACTGCCAATCATCACGTGTCACCCCCCCCCCCCCCCCCAACGTGGCTATCATTTCACTTCCCTTGTGAATAAAATGCATCTAGGGACCTTAATGACTCCAATACAGCTAGAGTAAGCCTCAATGGCCTTCACTTCTATCGGATGCTTTTTTAAATTGAGTTGTTTAGGACCTTGAAAGTTGGCATCCGCTACGAGAGTATTATAGAGCAAGAGAAAATTCTCAACATGAACAACAACGAACGGATGCATCAAAAACAGTCGAAGGTCAGGCATGGAAGTGAAAATATAGAATAAATGATAAAGTTTCATTTCTATCAGAAATCTCTCCAGCATATTTCAGTTGGTATATTATATAGTCAGACCGCAGCACGTATGCTAATGAGCCGATCCGGCAAGATTTATTCAGCACTCTCGTTGACGATCTTTGCGTTCGAAAGGTGTCACGTCGTGCGAGATTTTGCGAGAGTTTGAGGCTATGGTTTTCACAGTGTAGCGACTTGTGCATACATTCGTCATGGCTACAAGTCACGGTACAGTTCTGCAGACTTTGATCTTCATTTTGATACTAAATTTGCGTATAATATCGGATCTTATCATGACGATATAATTAGTTGAATTTGCGTAAATGTTACCTGCTTTTCACGGAAGATGCTGTCATCTTAAGTTCGTTTTTGGTTCCTGACCGGTTTAAGAAACTGTTGTTTCTGATTTTGGCTTTTTCGTAGAGAGGAAACTTAGATACCCATCATATATTGGAGTCAAGGAGATGCAAGCATGATTTATACTATTTTGTTTCTGTTTTGCAATGTCTGTAAAATTCACTCCTAAGCCGAAAGTATGCTCCACACAAAGTGTACAGTGAGGCGAAAGAGCTCTCTCATTGGACAGTGCTTGCATTCAGCACTTGAACTTGGCTTGAACTACACGCGTGCCAAGAAACCGCAAGTGGCATCAAACAAATTTTATGTAGCAGCGTAATGACGTAATGCAAGCGCTGAATGCAAGCGCTGTCCAATGAGAGAGGTTACTCTTGAGATTGCACGGATTCAAGCTAATCAGCACTGACATCGATATTTTACTGGTTCCTGACCAGTTTAAGCAACAGATTGTCAAGATGTTTACATGTATAGAAAGATTAGAGATAATACGAAATACGCATTTTCATTGAGATGCGAAGTGAATTCGGTATTCTTTTGATGCCCTGAACGTGTACTGCACCAATTACTTTTTCATCACTTTTCAAGCTCAGATTATGCCGCCATGATACTTTTCATTTACAATAATTTGAGTAAGATGTGACGATGGTTTACATATTTTCCTTGAATTTGCTACCCAATTTGTGAATATTTAAGGTGTTTTTTTTTGTTGTTGTTGTTGTTGTTGTTGTTGCCGAAAGCCAAAGGACAAAATCCCCTTCCGCAGCTCATGTATGCAAGTCTAAGGCGTGCTTGCATACGAGTTGAATAAATACAAGCGAATTATCGGGTACTGCGGTCTGACTGTATACCTAACCTGTACTTTCAGACAAAAAAAGAAAAAAAAAATATGCCTACAATAATAATTAGGCAAGATCATGGCAATTACTACAGTGGTATGATTAATGTTTGAGTCTTTTAATTTTCCGGGGCCACGAAACGTTTTCTTGTTTCTTGAGGATCCGTTTTCCCTTACCGGTAAACATATTTTTATTTATATTGTATTGTTGTTGTTGTTGTTGTTGTTGTTGTTGTTGTTGTTGTTGTTGTTGTTGTTGTTGTTAATGTTGTTGTTGTTGTTGACTTCATATGCTGTTTATAACCCGTAACATTACCGTTACACTAGCAGAGTAAAAATAATTGAAAAATAGAATAGAAAAGTGCAAGGGGTTATAGAGTACCTACATTCGCCATTATTTTGCTGTTTAAGGCAGGTTTTTAATCTTGAAATGGTTCATTATTATTCAATCTTTAAATGCAGTCGATTAGTCATACATAGCAGACAGCATGCTGTTGTATATGACGGATTTCCAGATCTTACTGTGTTGCATTTCAGTTATAGATTCAATCTTTTTATTCTTTTTAAAATGTTTTTATTCTGTTTAAAAAAAAGTTTCTAATCTTTTATCGTCTCTGGTTAGATAAAACAAACTGCAGTTGTCATTAGGCCTATGGGTAATAGCCTAAAGGAGGACGGCTAAGATTGCTCGCTTCCACAGACACGACAGAGCTTGATTAACAAGATATGATTTTTATTTACTACGTTGCACAAAATGTAGACAAAGGAACGTTGAACGGATTAGCAATGAATGCGACGCTAATGGCGGTATAGTGTTATTTTACTACACCTAATGACTTTCCGCTCCTTCAAGTACCAGTGACATTGGTAAATAGTGCACATAAAATGAAATTGGACCTTGATGGACCCTACAAAAGGACAATTAAGGTAGACGTATTGTCGGGGGGATTGGGATGCTCGTAATTCATATCAGGATAAACTCTGATCTTACAGCCACTTTCACTCTGTCTTCCGGGATAGGGTTGTTATTTCTTGTCAGTTATTGTTCGTTCGTTTGTTTTACCCTTTTAAACGTTGCCTTTAAAATTGTCGTGTAATATTGTGAGAGCTAAAAAATACTCCAAATCTCCCGAGGGAGGCTGAAAAGAAGGGCGAGACAAGTAAAAATACAAAGTCAAAACAAAGAAAAAAAAAAACCAAAACACTCATGATTTCATGATTTCTTTTAGTGTAATTTGTACGGGTAGCCGAATTTCTCGATCGATCTTCGCAGCTGGCATACATATTGTTCTCCAAAAACTATACCGTAGGACGGTTACAATAACGACGATGGTAATCAGCGCCCCTCGGTTCCTTTTCCGTCTTCCTCCACTTTCATGTCCACGTTCAATATGATACAAAACATTGGAGACTCGAGCACAGCGTAAAGGTTTACATTGTCAAGAGAGCAGGCACAATGATATAATGATTATTATTAAAACAAATCTGAATCGACGAGTTCTAATAGCAGCAATACGTATATTATACGTATTTCATTGTACCGTCGCTATCGACATTATCTATTGCAAGTACTTAAAGGGGGAGTATAGCTACATTGCAATAGAGGTAAAGACTCCTTGTAAAATTCCGTTTTATATTGCATCATTGTAGTGCTCTACTTTGGAGGGGCAGGAGTTCTATCTCAATAGCTCTTTGCAAAGTACAAGGGTGTGGCTTTAATCTAAGGGCTGTCGATTGGATACTGCAATAGCTGCTAAAACAACAACAGCAACAATAGAGAGAAACAACCTCACATTGCGGGACATGTTGAGTCAATGGGAAGCAATACGCTGAACACTGGGGATCCTGTGACGAATAGGTCACAGATTGGACGGGGGTCACTAAGTTCGTAGCTCCAACAAAAACCTCGTCATGCTCGTGGGGTGCTGATTCGGCTTGCTCCCACCACGCGGCATCTATACGTATAAATGAATATTTTGGTAGGATGCTTCCAACAGAAATACGAGTACAGCAAATACATGGAACTGGATGAATAGAACTAAGGATGTTTTGTAAGACAATCTGTTCGGATTTTTAAGAAAACATTTCAATATCATGAGGTCAGATAAACCGACAAATGAAGAGCAAAATGTTAATCTTCCAGTTTTGTGAAGTGTCAACATTCAGTGAGTCTTTAAAGGCATTTTTTACCGTTGGGAGGAGTGATTTAAAAAAAGCAAAATGTTTGAGTTATCATATTTGATGCATATGTGGAGGTAAATTGTACAACAAAACATAATACGATCTAAAGAAATTCACAATAAAGCATAAAATATACGGAGATATTACTATTGTTTATCAGTATACCATAATGTACACTGTTTATTACAGAAACAATTTTATTATGACTATTGTTCACTTTTTGTATAATTAACAATATTAATTTCACTGAATAGCATTTTTACATTAGTTGCTCTTATCCCTAACTCACATTTTGGAATTATTCTAAAGCACTAAAGCTGAGTTTTTGTTTCATCTGCAAATGGTAAATAATGCATTTAACTGAAATAAAATTTTAATAATTCTCAGTTCCTTCATGAAGAGCGGGTCAAGTGATGTTAACTCGCGTTTTATCTCCATACAAGCCTTTCAAGACAACTTCAACACTGTAATGCCTACTCTAAAATCTCCCAGAATAAGAGGACGCTCTTTTGGTTACATGGATAGATAAACAACTAAATCATATCAGTTATATATCAGTTATAATTATCACAATGTAATAGTGACAGCTATCGTATCATTATTCATACTGGAATAAATAGAGCGGAAAATGGCCGGAAGGTCCCACTTGTCTTAACACAGGGCAGATTGTGAAGATCGGCCGTCACGGACACAAAGACACACAGACACACGCACACAAACACACACGCACACACAGACACACAGACACACACACACATACACACACACTTATACACACAGCTTTCGTGTGGTATATGCGGTGTCTCTGGTGTGCCTTACGGCTATCTTCCTATTTTTGAGTATGTGTGTGTGTGTGTGTGTGTGTGTGTGTGAGGGTGTTGATGTGTCACTGAGAGTAAAAGAGTGTGCCTCAAGAAAGAAACAGACAAATGAAAAGAAACAGATCGAGATCTTTCAAATATAACATGAAACGAAAACACCATTTTTCGAGTCTTCGGAGGATTTGCCAGCCTCGATATCACCTATTGTGCATGAACTTCTTATACGATTATGTCGTTGTTGTTTTGTTAAAACAGTTTATATAAGGGAGAGATACATGGAGAATCCGAATGGGAACTTACCGCACAAATGTTGTTCCAAAATGCACCAAAGAAAGGATTTTGCTTGCAGCTAGAGAAGCGCGCTTGAAGCCGGGATGGGTGCGGCGGAGCTGTGTAGCGTGCGAGCAGGCGATATACAGCAACGAACTACGAAACTGACTGTGCTCTTCCTTCGCTTTCGCTCACACTATTTATCCAACCAGCACATAGTCGACCACACCCTGCAGTCCTGTGAGGTTATCTTGCAGTTTGTCAGACATGTCAGAGGAAGGCCCACTGTTTTTGCGTGCGCACGCACGCGCAAGGACGATATGATAGGCTGGTAGTAGTGGTTTAACGCCAACAACTTTCGATTGCAACTGTTCAAAGACAACGCAAGATGGAATCACTTCACTTCGCATTGCCAGATGTATTGAAGATGGATTTTTTTTTTTCTCACAGAACCAAAACAAAGTTGGGGCAGTCGGAATCTACAGGAAATGAATCGCTGTTCCCCGCGTTCTTCGCATAATCCTTATACAAAATCCTGCGTGAGATCCTAGTATTGTGGAGCCATATTCACCATAACACATTCCTTAGGATTTTTAAAGTTTATCGACGTTGAAATTTATCGACGTTGAAGTCTGTACAATGTCAATTCCGCACCAAGTAGTTTAGTAAGGTCTACTGCACAACACAGTAAGATTTCATTTTCATACCATATCCAATTGAGTTGCCTTTCACTTTTTCCATGCCGAAGGGTCTATTACAAATGGACACAAATTTCACACAAAATAGCAGTAATGCACCTATTGACAAGACGCACAGATGGTAATTAATAATCACAGAGCAAAATAGGAGAAACGGATTAGTAGACGTTTCATTCAAATCAGACTTTAGGCTCTGAATCTTACGTGAATTTGAAACATCCAAACTTTTCAAACTCAGGGTCACTGTATATTGATGTTAGAGCTGCAACCCAAATCGATATTGACTATTTTAAAAACGTTACTATCTCTTTTACCTGAAAGCAGTAGGAATACGAATTTTTAATACTCACATTTCCTACATTATGTTTGGATTCACTGAGACATTGATAAAATAAAACCATTTCATTAACGATTACTTTTAATTTAAGGTATAGTGAATTGTTTGAGGGTCGTAAAGAGAATTGTTCTTAAAATTGAGGGAAAATTTGCGGTGACACAGAAAAAAAAAATAAAGTTAATAGTTATTCAAAAATTATCAAAACTCTTAATGCAAGTGTCAGGACAGATTTAAGAAAAAGAAAAAGAATAAAGAGTCATGTTTTTCTTCCAATGCCAAATTTATGGTTGCGTCAATCTACTACATCATTGAAACTACACAAAAATAATAAAATAAAGCGATTTCAACAAAAATCATTTACCTACAAAGAAAGAGCAATCGATTTCAACTTTTCAGCGGTAATAAACCACGTCTACTTCTGGCATATACCTGTAACTAGTCATTTCAATCTGACATACATATTTCTATACTGACCTGAATAGTTCGAGAGTCGTTATATCAGTGTGTTATCATCCAACAGTCACAAAGAGACTTCCCACCTAAAATGCATAATATAGCAGATGGAAAAAAATACCAAAATAAAATAACATAAAGAATTTTCAAAAGAATTATTTTAAGAGATTTTAAAACTCACGTTATGTATTGTCTTCAATTGCTTTTAATATGAGGTGGCGGCGGCGACGTCCAGCCTAAACTCCGGCCCTTGTCTAATGTTCTTACTGAGGCCAGATTCGCCGCTCTTCTGTGTGTATGTGTGTGTATGTGTGTGTGTGTGTGTGTTAGTTAGTTAGTGTGTGTATTATTGTGTTTTAATGTTGTTGAAATTGTTTCATTTTTCGTTGTTTATGTTCGCCTGTTGTGAATTTTTTTTTTATTCAATTTTAGAATTTAATGAAGCAGGGCAACTGTGCTATAAAAGAGTCGATGTCTTCAGAAAAACAGGAACTAATCAGGCTTTCGAATGATTGTATGAAAAAAATGATAATTATGTTCATCTGTGTGAAGTAAAAGTACTATTTTTTAGAATACCTTTCCTATAAAGTGTCGTCAAAAGTAAGTTGGAATCAGAGAACTCCTAAGAAGCATTAACTTTGTTTTTTTTTTCTAGTCCGAAATGAAATCCAATGTCATTTTGTATTGATTAAACAACTGTCTTGGAATATGTTGCGGAACCAACTTTTTTTTTGTCAGTTTCATTTCTTTTCTTTTCTTTTCTTTTTTTTTTACTTTTTTTTTTTTAGTTTGAATTGAGATTTGTCATCTATGACCCTGCACCCCAAAACAAACAAAAAGTCGCCAGACATGGATTTCTAGTCAAGGGCAGATTCTAAAAGAGCAGACTGTAAGCTTTAAAATGATGCAATACTCAATTCAAATGGACTCTCCTAACCTACCTAAATGATGGAAAGAAAGCACACACTCTGGAAAAGTGTGAACTGAGAAAAGAGGCTCTGAAGTAAAGAGTCTATAATTCAAGCGCTTAGTCTTTTCTTAGCAACGCTAGCTGTGCCATAAATGGGACAAAAACAGGATGTTAACCACCGGAGCGATAACAATGAAGGGGTTATCAGATTAAGCTTAAATTAGGCATGCTTTATTAACACATTTTGTCCATGATTAATGACACCTTTCAGAGCAGTGGCATTATCCTTTCAAAAGTTATTATAGTTGAAATTGAAGAGTGTGTACAGGATTTTTAAGAAATGAAAAGTGGACTCTATTAGAAGCATCTAATCACACACTCTAAAAACGCAAATGTTGAATCAACATTTAAAAGGGCCGAGGAGTGACAGCATTTTTTGAAGTGTTGCATCCAACTTTTAAAATAACATTTTAAATGTTGAATCTAGCAGGAAAACCAACACTTTCAAAATGTTGTCACTCCTCGGCCCTTTTAAATGCTAATTCAACATTTTGTGTTTTTAGAGTGCACTATTCTACAATAAAGTGTTTAAGAAAAACTGCTTAAAACACAGTTTCCTGTTTGTTTTATGATCCCAAACTTTTCCATAATGTAGAAGAAGACTTGCTCTTTTAGAAAATATGAAAAACTCAAGATTGGCCAGGTTGAACATTTCACCTATTTTCTGTCCTCACACAAATTCACTGTGTGCGACTTTTTGTTCGTTTTGTGCAGTATGATGCACGGTCACATTTGATCCGTGACAAAATGTATTAATGCTCCTTTTTATGTCAACAAAGGCCTTGCAGACAAAACAGGTTTGCGGAAGCACATTGTTGTGGTTACCTAAACTGAAAATGAAACTGCATTGGTGTCTGATTGCTTCAAATTAGATTTTAGCCATAGAGTAGAATTTTATGTTTAATCGAAAGCTGTTGAAGACTATTCCCGAGACTACTGTGACAGGTTTCTATGGGAAATGCATGCTGTATTGAAAATCACTGATCCTCAATAAGTTAAAGTGACTGTACAGTACTGGTTTAGATGGGGATTCATGTTTTGAACATTCCTAAATGAGATAATAAGAAACCTCCTATGAAATATGAAAGAGCATGTAATTTTAAGAAGGATTCAACGTTTATTTGATGAAAATTGGTTTTCAAATGTCCGAGATATAAAAAAAGTGATAATAATAAAAGTCAACAGGCCACGTCACTTTGACATCTCATAGAGTGGTTTCTGAATATCTCGCAAAACGTTGAAAGCTAAATCCTCACCTCAACCAGAATTGTACACACCCTTAAGTCCGTTTTTTTTTTATCCGTGATCGGAGTGAGGGAACTGAAGTACAATGGGGAGGACATGCTTCACGGAGCAGTGTAACCTTGGTGATAGCTCGTGACCTTGACAACATGCTAGGCTGACAGGCAAACACATAATTTTACACACACACACACACGCACATACATACGCATACACATACACACACAGACGCACACACACACACACACACACACATACCACATATACACTCATTTAAAGCTCCTTTTGCTTTATCGATCTCATAATTTAAACTATGCTTTCAAACACAAATTAACATGTCTCATGAGAGAGACAAAATTCGTTGTCGCTCTATAAAACAACTTTTAGAATGTGAATGTCTTATATTTTTGCTATTATAAAATTCGTACTTTCTAAACCAGTAGATATTTAACAAACACCTCATTTTTATTTGTTCTGGAGGTATTTCTGGAGTTACCTTAATTCACGCATATTTTATAGATATATTTTGCCGTAACCCACCCTCTTTCTCTCTCTCTCTCTCTCTCTCTCTCTCTCTCTCTAGGCCTAATAAATTCCTGTTCACTTTATGATCCGAAACGTTAGCATACTGTAGAAGAAGACTTGTTCTTTTAAAAAAATAGCAAAAACTCAAAATTGGCTCGGTGGACCCATTTCAGCTTTTTTTTTTTTTTTCAGTCCTCAAACAAATTCAGTGCGTACGACTTTTGTGTGTTTTTTGTATGTTTGTTTTTTGTATGTATTCTGCACTCTGAGCGCGCTGAGTCTGCCAGGTTTGCTAGTCTTCAGAAAGAAACTTTTTCTACAACTTGTCATATGATTCCCTGCGGGCAGAGTCAAGTTACTGGTGAAACAATCTTTTTATATCTACTCCTCTAAATTATGGAAGAAACTGCTGTTTATATTATTTTTAAAAAATTAGTAGAAAAAATAAACGGTATTAGGGAAAAAATATACAGGAAGGACTATACAGAGTCTGAATGATTAGACTAAATTGTTAGTTACTGCTTTCTTCCTTGGGCTTTGTTAGTTACTGCTTTCTTCCGTGGGGAAACTTGCAAAGTTGAATCAACTGGATGCAGTTACTGCTTTTTGGAAAAGTGAAAAAATGAATTTTTAGTCACTTTCATTTTTTTTTTCCTGCAAAACTAACCTATTAACATTGAAGAGCATTGGGTAAACTATTCATTTTTGCAAAAAAGTAGACATTCATAAAAATGTCAGTTACTGCTTTTTTCGGTAGGGGGGCAGAGGGAAGAGTGAGGGAATAATGGCATGTCATTTTCAGAAAATCGTCCTCCTCCGACTTTCGGATCCTTTTGTTGCAGCGGGTCACATTTTGTTTGCTAACAAGGGAGTGCAATTAATATGTCAGTGCAACTCCAGTGTCTTTAAAACGGAACACAATCAATATTGCGTGCGCCGGAAATGGGTGAGATATGATAAGGACCATTATATCTCGACACTTTAGCCTTCTGAAAGCACTGAAGCGGGAAGTAAGGGTGAAAAAAATATTCTTTTACATTAATAAAGTATCGTTGATTGCTTCATTTCCCTTTTTTCAGGGGAGGTGGAGGCTGCAGGGGTACAAGGTCGTTATTTACTAGGCCTACGCATGTCACACTTGTGTCTTCACAATTATAATGTGAATGTACCTTTAAAAATGTGTGTTCGATCTGAAATTTGCTTGACTACCAAAAGATGAAATAATGGAAGCTGTGAGCAAACCGAACGCGCAAATCTTTAAGCAGATTGAAAACTCCATCACCATCATCATTATCATCATCATCATCATCATCGTTCTCGTCGTCGTCGTCGTCATCATCAACAAACAACAACTACAACTGAACGAGTAAGTAGGCTCTAATTGAAATGCCCAACTGAATCACCACTACGATCATGTAGATGAATAATATTGATCTCTTTGTCTTCAATCACGTCTACATGGATGAGGGAAAATCTGGTAAAGTCTACAGCATCGAGATCCACGTGATATCGATGATTTTGACCTGTTGTTCCCCAATTGCATGTGTCTATCCCTTCCTCCTAACGAAGACAGTGGCGGAGCTGTTCTGGAGCAAACTGAAGTTCGTTAGCCCGCAGGAGCTCAACATGATCAGGATAACATGAAGACGCCGCGGATCATCCCGCCACACAATGCGTCTTGAAGTATGTCGTAGCGACGACGATCTCAACAAGCTGCGTAGGGGATTTACCATCTCTCAGTTTGGTGTTCTGCCCAAAATTCACGCTTTGCTTCTGCCTATTAAAGAAGACTGTCAGGATTTTGTTCGTTATTTTCGTTAGCGTATAATTTATCATTATTATTATATCAAAATATCCCATTTTATCGACGAAAGCAAATGCAAGAACGTATTACACAAACCAGTTTGTGTGTTTGTCAATGGTTTTCACCTCCTCTATTTCCTCCATCCCTTTCTCTCCGTCGCTCTCTCTCTCTCTCTCTCTCTCTCTCTCTGACTGACTTTCTATATATATCTATCTCCCTCTCTCTCTCTTTCACGCGCATCATCACACATTTGTAACGAATGATATCTTATCCAACTGAAACCATGATAACACAACAAACAAGATATGTTGAGAGTCATCACGTTTCCCGTATAATATCTTAAAGAGGGAAAGCGATGATAGTGCAGCTGACATTTCACAAAATATATTATATGGCACATCATAATCACTCATTCAAAACTTAGCATCAGACAAACGTATGTCTGCTAACAAACAAACAAAAAGAAAAAGAAATGTCTCAACATTATACTTCTCGTGATGACTCGATCATCACATAATACATACTTTTTTTTTAAGTTTTAAAGATAAACCAAAGCTCATGGTGAGCAATGTCGACTAAGACCAATAGTATTGTACCATAGAAAAGCCTATGGTGAAAAAAAAAAAATATTCGGGTAATTCGGTATTTTTATCCGATGACGGTGTTCCGAAACAGAATCGGTACGGACAGGTCTGATGAAGACCTGCTGTTCTAGCCTTAAAGGGGAAACTCAGTCCAAATATAACTTAGTCTGATAAAAAAGAGAAAAGCATTTTACGAGTTCAACGGTAAAAACTTGACTGAAATCGGATGAAAAATAAGAAGTTATGGCATTTTTATAACAGTTCTTGTACAGTGCATATGAATATGCAAATGAGTGAGCTGACTATGTCATAACCTCACAATTTCCATTGATCGTGTACATAATACGAAAATTCAATGTTTCTGTCATTGAAACCTGAAACATGATGTTATTCCTGGTTGAATAACTTCAGAATAATGATTAGTTAGATATACAAGGATTTGAGCCTTGGGTATAATTGAAGACCTGAATATAAGAACGGCCCAAGTCCAATTTTTGGCCAAATTCAATTTGACATGGGAAATTGTAGCGTATGCATGGACTCATCTTGTGTATAAATGATAAATCCTAATTACCCCCGGAAGTGCCTGAAATGAATGAGTGAAATCTTATATGAATGTAAGAATGACTCAAGTCCAGGACTTGGGTCATTTTTACATTGATATTATAGCGCCCTCTCTCATCGCTTCTCTCATCTCATATAGCAGCCTATCCTGTATATGATTCAAAGAACGACCCAAGTCCATACGATTCAAAAAACGACCCAAGTCCATCACACAAAATGGCCTCTCTACAATTAATGTAAATGTTAATTTTGTCATAATAATATATGTTCTAATTTGTATATACAATGTTACCTTCCCATCACAGTTAAATAGAATGTTATTGGACAAATAAAAAAAAAATATGAAGTTTTTTAAAGTTTACTCGAAATGGTCTTCCATGGGCTTGGGTCGTTCTTATATTCAGATACTGAATTGCGTTTGAATGAAAAATGATGGAGATTTCACAATTTTATGTACGAACTATATGGTAAGTTGTGAGGGAATGGCATGCGCACTTTGTCATTTGCATAGTCATATTATTGACCGTTCGAGAACTGTTTCCCGAAAAAGCAGTGTAACTTCGAAATATAACAGCTTCCTTATTTTTCATCCCATTTCGATGAAAATTATATGATTGAACTCGAAATTGAACTTGAACTTGAACTTGAACTTCTTATCTGGCTAACTTTTTTGGACTGGATTTCCCCTTTGATATCGGTGAAATATGACACTGATTATAATACGTGTGAGAGGATAGTATAGCTATATAACGCTGTTCATTACGCTCTGTAGCCCTACTCAAACAACGGTTGGTTGGTTGGGGAAAAGGGTGAAGTCAATTTGTATTATTTCATCGCTTGACTGCTGCATCGTGGTGTTCAGTTCAAGTGAAATCGAGCCTTTTTATTGTGAAAATTAGTGTCTCCGCAGATGGTAGACACGCACTTTGGGGCGCATCCAGAAATTCCGTAAAGGGGGCGGGGGTTAAAGGAAAAAAATTTAGTTCACTGAAAGAAACCAAAAAAAAAAAAAAATCAATTTAAAAAAAAAAGGCCCCGGTGCATTTTTCCTTTCTCGCGCCACTTCCGGCTTTCATTGGCCGCGGCGCAATGTTCTGGTGCCACTACAATCGGCTGACACAGATGGTTTCTTTGAAGAGATAATGGGGGCGCATGTGCTCCCTTTCATCTTTATTCTTTCCATTTCTTTCATAAAAAATAATAATAATAATAATGATAAAGGGGACGTCAACGCCTCCTCTCCCCTTGATCCGCCACGGTACTCTAGGGTTTTCAATCACTTGAATGTATACATCCATGCTTCTTTCCCACGGCGCATTCAACAATGCGAAAAAGAAAGGTACACGGTTATGAACGTAATCATCCATTCATATGGCGGATATGTTTGTCTTTAAAATAAAAAAAAGGATCTACCGGTTAGCTTCTGTTGTTGTTTTCTTAAAGACGATTTTTTTTTTCCTCTTGATGTTTATTGATTTCATACAAATCATTCATAAATGAGCAGCTATTCATTTGAATGATAAGCTATTCATTTAAATAGTAAGTGATCATCTGACAGTTGTTTTTTTTTGTGTGTGTTTTTTTTTTGGTGTGTGTGTGCGTGTGTGCGTGTTTGTGTGCGTGTATGTGTGTGTGTGCTTTCGAGGGCGCTGTATTGCCTGTGTACCTCTCAAAACTTGCTCTCCGAATTTCCCGAAAATGGAGTTTTTTTTTTTTTTTTTTTTTTTTTTTATTTTACTTTGCATTTTCCAGTGTAGTGTACACTTAATGACCATTTTTAGCATTTTCTTTTTCTTTTGATTTACTGTAATGTTCTTCTTGGCAAAATAATTCAGGCTGAGGTGGATCGCTTGCAGTACAGAATGCTGGCGCTAGACTTACTTTCCATGCTCTTTCACGTTCTCATGCCACTCCTCTATACGTCAACTCCACTGGGTGCCAGTCAAAGCAAGAATATCCTTCAAGGTTCTCCTACTGGTCTACAAGGTAGTCAACAAAAGAGCTCCAGAATCATTGGGGAGTGTCTGGCACGATACTCTCACTCTAGGTATACTCGTCTTTCATCATCAGGTACCTTCACTCAACGCGCGAACAAACTACCTGGTGATGCAGGTCTCTCCTCTAATGCTCCCAGGCTGTGGAAAAAGCTCCCTCCTCTCCTGAAATTATCACCAACACTGGATTACTTCAAACAAAATTTGAAGACCTAAATAACTTATTGTGAAATCCCTATCTATGCACTGTTACGACCAAAATCACTCTGAGAATGATCGCACAAAAGAAACAATCAACTAATGTTCAGGCGGTTTATTAACAGTGATATTGTGGGTACAGCCTCGTTATCGGTTTTCACATCAGTACAATAATGATCAATAGAAACAATACATTACAAATCGGTAATGGAATCACTTGCATATTTTGTTATCAAGTAATCCTTTGAAAATGTTCAGATACGATGGTCGATGCACCGATGAATGATCCTTGACGCACCGATGAATGATTCCTCCGACGTAACTCCAAAGGCGCAGGTTATGATAGTCCATGGTATAGATCCGGGGTAAACTCCACGATATATGTCCACAGCGAAACGTGTAGAATCCAAACGTTATGACGACCACATCCAGTTGATTCGTTGAATGATGATTCACTTTATAACGTCCAGCAAGGAATCCAGCCCGTCACAGCTTTGCCGTAATAATGTCCGTTGACACTAAAATATGGAGTCTATCTCCAATGTAGGCAAATTAATTCTCTGCAGGCAAAATGTCTCCCAGGCCTTATCTCCACAAACACAGTTTGTATAGCAGGTCAGCAGGTAACACAGGACGGACTATAACAAGTCGCTTCAGAGCCAGAAGTGACGTAACTCTCAGAGCAGAGGTATTGGGTACTCTGCCTACTGCAGAATTTCTCCAGCTTATATACTATCAATTCACCCCTTTCTAGTACATTCTGTAATTTTCTCCAACCTGGGGCCACACACCTGAACATACTAGCAAGTCCAAATTCCAGGAATCCTGGATGACTCACTGTCTAACTATGTGCATAACATAATTGCCAAAATTAACTACCAATCACATTGGGCTACAAGGGCAGTGCCTCACTCAGCCAGCACTGCCTAGAATTTTCTGGAATGGGTTAAATCGTTCTAGATTGAGTGAGCTATAATGTAATTCCTGTCACATGCATACATGTACTGTAGCTACATTGTATACCATGTAAAAAATTCTCCACTGATCTGGTCAGCCTGTATGTACTATATCTATATCATATAGAATGTTCTCCATTATTCTGGTCCACCTGTGTACATACACATTAAAACAACCATGCATACAGCCTTGATACATGTACATAACTACTAGTGTGTACATTTGTGACACCATCCCCCATGGGAAAAAGAAAGCCTTGCCGTGGCAAGGGTTTCTTTTACCTTCACAATTTCTCATTGTTATTTACAATGAATGTGAGGTAAAATCCAAATCAAGCAACAATAATCATAATTATGCTTTCACATGCCTTTAGAATAGCTTCATTAATTCCATGTTCTCTTTTCATGGATACCAGTTACATTGATATTGCTTGAATTTTCGGAACTTATACAATCATGTCAAACTCAAATTGCATACCGGTACATCAGTAATGGATAAACTAAACACTGTATAATGTGATGTGAGGTGAAAACCTTTCACCCTCAACTTCTACTGTGATATCCACTACCTATGTCACACCAACTGACTTTCTGTCATAGCACTCTTTCAACATGCTGACATGACACATTCTCTCTTCTTTGAATCTATCTGGTGTGCTGATCACAAAGTTCACATCATTGAGTTTCTTTTTGACACAGTACGGGCCACTGAACTTGGCTATCAGTGGTTCACCTTGTATGGGCAGCAGTACAAGAACTTTGTCACCTGGTTGGAAAGTTTGAGCTCTGGCATTTTTGTCTGCCTTTCTCTTCATTGAGTCTTGTGACACTTTCAAGTGTTCCCTAGCTACCTCACAAGCCTTTGAAAGCCCTTCACGAAACTTTGACACATAGTCAAGTAGGTGGACCTCTATCATCCTCAGTCATGAATTTCTCTTTGATGAGCTTCAGTGGGCCCCTAACTTCATGACCGTACACCAACTCAAATGGGCTGAAACCCGTCGACTCATTTGGGGAGTCCCTCGTTGCGAACAGCAGGAAAGGGATGCCCTTATCCCAATCCTCGGGATACTCCTCACAAAATGCCTTAATCATTGTCTTTAGGGTCTGGTGGTAGCGCTCCAACGCACCTTGGGATTGGGGATGATAAGCTGACGACTTCAGCTGCTTCACACCCAAAAGATACATCACCTCTTGAAATATGCCTGACATGAAATTTGACCCTTGGTCAGACTGCACTTCCTTTGGCAACCCATACCTAGTGAAAAACTGCACTAGAGCATCTACCACAGTCTTTGCAGTGATATTTCTTAATGGGATAGCCTCTGGAAACCGTGTAGACATATCCATGATTGTCAAGAGGTACTTATGACCTGACCTAGTCCTAGGCAAAGGTCCAACACAGTCGACTAGAACCCGACTGAATGGTTCTTCAAACGCAGGTATCGGAATCAATGGCGCCGGCCTCACTGAATGCTGTGGTTTACCAGCCACCTGACATGTGTGACAAGTCTTGCAAAACTCAGCCACATCCACATTCAACCCTGGCCAATAGAAATGCCTCATGATCCGATCCTTTGTCTTTCTGACGCCTAAATGGCCGCCAACAGGTAACTCGTGAGCAATCCTCAAAATCTCACCGCGGTAACTAGGAGGGACAACAACTTGACGGACCACCGTCCAATCCTCATCAGCTGGCCTATGGGGAGGTCTCCACTTCCTCATCAAAATGCCATCTTTGACATAATAGCACTCAGGGACCTTTTCAGCCGCAGCCTCAGAACACGCCGTCTGAGACAAGCCTTTCAACTTAGAGTCTGCCTGCTGTGCTTCAACCAAGGAAGACTTGCTAAACAGCCCATCACTGTTAGCCTCGGAGCCTAATACAGCAACCCCATCATTCAAATCCTTGAAAAAGGTTTCTGCCAACCAAACACCGGAATTCTCCTCCACATCACCAGAATCCGCATCATCTTGAACAGCTCTACGAGCCTGAGACCTAGTCACAACACAATCTGGGAAAATCCCAGGAAACTCCTCCTGCAACTGCTCAGTTTCAGCAACCACCACTGGTTTATCCGAAACAACTGGAGACGCAACCACCTTGTCCCCAGCCAAATCATTCCCCAACAGGAAATCAATGCCTACCATGGGCAACTCAGGAACAACTCCAACAGTGACAGGACCAGAAACTAGGTCACACTTCAAATCCACTCTATACAGTGGTACTGACATATAACTGCCATCAACAGTTTGAATCAAGACTTTTGCATTCACTGCACTATCTGGTGGAAAAGTCATACCACCATCCACCATCAACGACTGAGAGGCCCCCGTATCCCGCAGGATGACTACTGGCTTACCTGCCTCACCAGAAGTACATGGGGTCACCTCACCATCAAACAAAAAGCTACGATAGCTCTCATCCACCTGCTTAGTCCTATCTTTGAATTTGGGAGATCGACTTTCATGGCCTGTGTTTCACTGAACGGGACACTATTTTCGGGTAGGACACTTTTTGACATGACAAATCCCATGTCCTTCTTTGTTTTGTTTTGCAACTTCCAACACTGTGACTTTACATGCCCTGTCTTGTTACAGTGAAAACATTTGATGACATTTGCACTTGTACTGGACCCTTTGTCAGATTGAGGCTTTGGTGCCGATGAAGTTTCAGAACTCGTGCCTTTTTCAGAACCAGCGTTCTTTGGATTGCTCGATTGAATTTTGTCTCTCTTGTTTCCAGAGAAATTCCTGAAAGGCGGTCTGTTGTCATTTCTGTGGGTCAGCTCATACTCATCAGCCATCAAGGCTGCTTTATGCAAACTTGTCACTTTGTGATCATCCAAATGCGACCTCACACTGAAAGCAACACTCTTTTTGAATTCTTCTAAAAGAACAACCTCACGTAGGTTATCAAAATCCTGATCCACTTTCAGGGATCTGTACCACCTATCGAACATCATTTCTTTTTCACGAGCAAACTCAACATGTGTCTGGCCTGGTTTAGGTACGAATTTCTGAACTTATGTCTGTACGCCTCTGGCACCAACTCATAAGCATTCAACACTGCCTTCTTGACTGCAGCATAGTCACGTGATTGCTCTTCAGAGAGAGATGAGTACACATCGGCGGCTTTGCCGACAAACACACTTTGAAGGAGCAAGGGCCAAAATTCCTGTGGCCATTTCAAACTGTTAGCCACCTTCTCAAATGACACAAAATATGCATCAACTCTGTTTTCTTCAAACTTTGGCACCAATCGAATGTTCCCAGCCAAATCAAATTCAGAGGGAGCCCTTTCACGATTTCCAACAGTCTGTGCATGAGCCATTTCCATCTCACGCAATTTCACTTGTTGCTCCACCTCAAATTTCTTCTGTTCCATTTCAAGTTTCTTCATTTCAATTAAAATTGTTCTCTTTGTTCTCTTTCCCTCTCTCTCTTTCTAATCTCATCTTCTCTTTCTCCATTTCCATTTGCAATTTAGCAAGCTCAAACCGTGTTTGATCTGACATTTGAGCTTGATTTGGAGTGTTAATTTCTTCTTTGAGCTCCATGTGACCAGCTACCAAGTCAAGAATTTCTGCCTTTCTTGTACCTTGTGGAACATCAACATTTAAATGCTGTGCAATACCAGTCAAATCACATTTGCGTAACCTTTGCAAATCTTTGAGGGACAAATCTGTCCTCTGAACAAATGCTTGAACATCCATTGTACTGATTGACATTGTCACATGTATTACACACAATGTACAATTACTATAGAACAATCAACTCACTGGTATTTTGTCTGTACCAATATTCTGGATTCCGGAACGTTCCAAATTCTAAGTTTTGGCTTTAAATTCACTTCGCGGACAAGCCCCCAATTTTGTTACGACCAAAATCACTCTGAGAATGATCGCACAAAAGAAACAATCAACTAATGTTCAGGCGATTTATTAACAGTGATATTGTGGGTACAGACTCGTTATCGGTTTTCACATCAGTACAACAATGATCAATAGAAACAATACATTACAAATCGGTAATGGAATCACTTACATATTTTGTTATCAAGTAATCCTTTGAAAATGTTCAGATACGATGTTCGATGCACAGATGAATGATCCTTGACGCACCGATGAATGATTCCTCCGACGTAACTCCAAAGGCGCAGGTTATGATAGTCCACGGTATAGATCCGGGGTAAACTCCACGATATATGCCCACAGCGAAACGTGTAGAATCCAAACGTTATGACGACCACGTCCAGTTGATTCGTTGAATGATGATTCACTTTATAACGTCCAGCAAGGAATCCAGCCCGTCACAGCTTTGCCGTAATAATGTCCGTTGACACTAAAATATGGAGTCTATCTCCAATGTAGGCAAATTAATTCTCTGCAGGCAAAATGTCTCCCAGGCCTTATCTCCACAAACACAGTTTGTATAGCAGGTCAGCAGGTAACACAGGACGGACTATAACAAGTCGCTTCAGAGCCAGAAGTGACGTAACTCTCAGAGCAGAGGTGTTGGGTACTCTGCCTACTGCAGAATTTCTCCAGCTTATATACTCATTCACCCCTTTCTTGAACATTCTGTAATTTTCTCCAACCTGGGGCCACACACCTGAACATACTAGCAAGTCCAAATTCCAGGAATCCTGGATGACTCACTGTCTAACTATGTGCATAACATAATTGCCAAAATTAACTACCAATCACATTGGGCTACAAGGGCAGTGCCTCACTCAGCCAGCACTTCCTAGAATTTTCTGGAATGGGTTAAATCATTCTATATTGAGTGAGCTATAATGTATTTCCTGTCACATGCATACATGTACTGTAGCTACATTTTATACCATGTAGAAAATTCTCCACTGATCTGGTCAGCCTGTATGTACTATATCTAATATCATATAGAATGTTCTCCATTATTTTTACTGGCACTGGCTGTATATTCTACCTCCATGGATGACATCTAGTACCGCCTAGTATTAAGTGAAAAAGGCGCTCTATAAATATCAACTACTATTAACTTCACCATTATTTTTCAAATTTACCAACTTTGCAAAACACTATAAATTCCACTGATTTATGATTACAAAAGAAGAGAGAAGTGAAGAGTTTGTTTGCAAAAACCGATAAGTCCATATCTGCCAAATGGAGATATTTGCGATTAAAGGTCAAGAAAAATAAAGAGAATAATAAGAAATTTTTTGCTTCTTTTCACCATAACTTAAAAAATATACCATTATATGTAGTGACCAATATATCATTTAAAAGGTATTATTTTGTACTTTATGATAGAGATCGTACTTCAAAATCTTCAAAAATGGACTTATCGGTTTTTGCAAACAAACCCTTTAAGTATTATGGTTCAAGTGGAAGCCCCCCCCCCCCCCCCCCCCCCTTCCATCTAGGGCCATGGTTAACCTTTCAGAAAGAAAATCAAAAATAAAAGGTTAGTAGTAGAATGATATGAAAATTAACAACGAATATCAGCAATCAACTTCCACCACCGCCCCCCCCCCCCCCCCCCCGGTGGCTAGAGGTCATCCCACTAGACCGACACCCACGAGTCATACAGCCCACGAGTTCGACAATAGGCAGATAAAGCCCATGAGATTGACACTAAGTAAAAACAGCCCACGAGTTCGACAGATACAACACGGCGCTCAATGTGTCAGTCTCGTGGGCCTTGTTAGCTTAGTGTCGAACTCATGCTGTATGACTCGTGAGCTATATAACTCATGGGCTGTATGACTTGTGGGATGTATGACGCGTGGGATGTATGACTCGTGGATGTCGGTCTCGTGACGTGCACCCGGTGGCTCGTCCGGGCCTGTTCTCTCTCTGCGCTTTCTTCCTTGCTCGTTTCCTAAGGCCAAAGATTAAACATTATCCCCACAAGTTCTAGCTAAGTATGATCGTACACGAAATAAACATGTCTCTTCATTAAAAAGAAAAATGCACTGATTTGTTTTTCAGACGTTTTCCAAAGCAACATTATAGCACAGTGGAATCCCCCTTTTAGCCTCTTTGTTACCCCGATGTGCGATGCCCATTGTGTTTGTCTGTCTGTTTGTTTCTAAGGGAACTTTTTCTATTGTTAATTCTCACGTCACCCCAGTCATTTAAATCGGCTTAACTTCGAGTGAATTTTGGGCTGTGATAGCCTGCTCCATTATTAGTGAGTGGTTGCAGCAGGGAGGTGGAAAGCACCTCCCTGGTTGCAGCCTCCATTCAGGGAGGTGGAAAGAGACCACCTCCCTGCTCCATTATAGGACTTACACCTGTAAATGAAATGGAATGTCCCAGGCCCCTTCACAAATTCGTACCAATTATATACCAAAATTAATGTAAAAAATCAATAATGCAGTTTGGCAAAAAAAAAAAAAAAAAACAAAAAAACAAAAACTGAATAGCTGCAAATATTGAGTATGAATTACTTTACAAACTGCATTTTGGTTGGAAGGTGAAAGCTTTTCTCGTAGGATTTGAAGGGACTATGTTTCATTGGGTGCATGTACAGGAAATATGTGATATTTTGAGTGAAAAGAACTCGTAGTCTGGCTTTGCAGACCCTTGGACAGAGTTTGAGCAGAAGAACCCCTCCTTGAGAATTTGATGGATGAAAGGATATATCTCACTTGTCCAGGTTAGTGAAAATGAAACTCCTCATTTCTCCCAGCTTATTTCAGAAATGTATTTTTGAATTTTGAATTTTAACACACGTCTCTATGGGGAATTATTTACCCGTGTGAGCCATATAGGGCCTAATGGCCAGGGGATAACGTTATCAAAATGAGCATTGCAAAGCATAAATGGGTATCTCAACAGCAGGTGGCGCTCTTTATATCAAACCAAAAATGGCATTGAGCACACGTTGAGAACGTGAGAGTGTGGACAGAACTTTGATTATTATGATACATTTTCAGATTTTAAAGTCTTCTTCGGTTGCAACCTGTTATTTTTTTTAATTTTTTTTTAATTCTAAAATCAAAAGTATCGCGGCATCGCGGCATCGCCACTCCCTCCTCCGATCATTTTACAATTTAGTGAAGACATTGCTTGAAAAGTCAAAACCATGCTGTTTTTCTGGATTGGGGATGAAGAGAGGACAAAGAGGGAATTCAGATACATGTATGGAATTAGGCTGCAAGAACAAGTTCAGTAATAATGCCTGTCACTTACATTGCGTCTACGTCACTGTGAGACTGTGAGATTTTAGCTCAATGTTAGAGTATAGAGCTATACAATAATTATACCTCCAGTATATCATACATGCATATTCGTCATTCGATGGCTAAAGGAGACGATCCTTCCATCGTTATTCAATTTGTCAGTCATGCTTTGACGTGTATTCACTCAGAAGCGATATCGCTACCAATGACAGGGTTTTCCAACCTTTAGTAGAACATTAGTAGAGAAATTCACCTGATATTGTGTGAGTATATTATATTTATATTTATATTTATATTTATATTTATATTTATATTTGTATTTATATTTATATTTATATTTATATTTATATTTATATTTATATTTATATTTATATAATGCATCCGATATTTCCAAAAAGGAGGAACGGTAAGAGGAATAATGATGTCAAAGCCACACACCGATTTCTCCTTCATTTCACACATCCCGTATTATTATAATATGTCTATCATTATCTATTTTATATGTATATAAATGTATATATATATATATATATATATATATATATATAGATAGAGAGAGAAAAAAAAAAACAAACTCTTACTTTGTACGATTACTCGTAACTCGTCTAGTTTTCTTTCCTCTGCTGATTTGTAACCTCCCCCGAAAATGCACACTCTGACATCCGTCAGTGAGTGGCCGGGGAGGTTGAAGTGTTTGGCAACGGGAAGGTAGTTCCGATTTTTCAGGACGGACAATTTGTGATTATTAAAGCGCTTTAATAATCACAAATCGTCCATCCTGAAGAATAATTGATAATAGTTTCCCTTATATTATGTATATATAGTATATATATATACATATATATATATATATATATATGAAGAGTTTGTTTGCAAAAACCGATAAGTCCATTTTTGAAGATTTTGAAGTACGGTCTCTGTCATAAAGTACGAAATAATACCTTTTAAATGATATATTGGTCACCACATAAAAAGGTACATTTTTGAAGTTATGGTCAAAAGAAGCAAAATTTTTCTTATTATTCTCTTTATTTTTCTTGACCTTTAATGGCAAATATCTTCATTTGACAAATATGGACTTATCGGTTTTTGCAAACAAACTCTTCATATATATATATGTGAGACGGAAGGAAAACTTGCAGTATAGACGTTGCAGTGGTGTTCAGTCTTGCCTTTATTCCCCGAGCTTTCGGCTATTTCACTAGCCTTTTTCAAGGGCTTGATGAGACATAACATAAAAGCAAAATAGCAACCAATTTGCATGCATTTGAACAGAAATAGAAATAGAAATAGTAATAACAAGAAGCCAATCAAACGGAATATAGGCAGTGGCACCAATTCGCATAAATTTCAACAGAATAAGGCAGACAACAGAACAAAAACAAAAACAAAAAACAGAAAACAAAGCAAAAGAAACATGGGCAGCAATATTACATTCGCTCCAACGGAAAGGTAGTATTATCACATACACTTGCGGTGAAAAAATACAGTTGTAGTAGTAGTTTAGTATAGGTAATACCAACGGTAATACATAAACTAACATAAATTAAAGCACAATAGTTACCTTTAGGGCGTGGGGATTTGCTTGTGTGTGGTGTGTGTGGTGTCCGGAGGGTGAGTGTGAGGGGTTCGTACATGTAATGCGGGGGCAGTGAAGTGTGAGGGGTGATGTGGCGTGGGGGTATTTGGGACGGTGACACAGTAATACTTACATGCCTTTGAAGGTCATTCGCGCCGTGAAACTCTTTTATAAGATATAGGTACAAGGTCTTTATAGTAAATAAGGTGCACCTACATTCTTGACACTGTGGGTAGGTGCTCAATAAACTTCAAAACTTCTCGTACGTTCTGGATAGAGATTAAAACAGAACCTATGAAAAATTAAGGATCGGCATTAATTCCATGTGGACGTAAAGTTCGAAGTTTAGATATCCAGTACGATTCCCGTTTGAGTATGATATGGCTTTCCTTCTTTTTGATGAGTTCAATACCTGTGATTTGTACATCCCGAACTGAGTGATTTGGTAGGTTAAAATGTAAGATGTAGGGAAGGATTTTGCGGCTGGAGGTGTTGTGGTTGATAATCTCAGAACGTGTGTTGTTCAGGCGGGTGTACAGAGACGTTTGAGTTTTACCGACATACTGTAGGCCACATTGACAGCATGTGATGAGGTATATTACCCAAGATGATTTGCAGTTAATGTAGTCTGTGATGAAGTAGGTTTTCTTTGTTGATGAGCTTGTGAATGTGTGTGTGTCTTGGATGTGCTGGTGCAGGATGCATTTTTTTGACTTACATTGGTAGAAACCAGGCGTTGAAGAGCTGATGTCTGTAGGTGTGCTGTGGAACTGTGGTGGGGTTGGGTGGGGTGGGCTTGGAGAATTGTGTGAGTTAGTGTTTGTTGTTGATTCAGAGCTTTGTAGGGCGTCTTCCTGAATTGCGTCTACAAGCATGGATATTGTTTGTGTTTGTGTATGTTCTTCATGATCTGTGGTTGGAGTGTGTTGTTTGGATGATGTGGCATTCACTAGCATGTCCCGTAGCGTTCTACTACGTCGGAAGGATGTGATGGGTGGCCTTGGGAAGATATTTCGTAGGGTATCGCATTCGCTGATGATGGAGAAATGTTTGTGGATGATGCGTGAGACGTTGGCTGTGGCGGGTGTGTATGTGATAGGGAAGTGTATGTTGTTTGTTGTGGTTCGTTCCTTGTATGAGAGGAGATTTTCCCTAGTGATTTGTGATGCTCGCGAGATTTGTTTGTTTACCATTTTGGTATTGTAATTTCTGTCTTTGAGGTGCATTTTTAGTTGTTCTAAGTGGTGAGAGGTCTTGTCGGGGTCTGAACAGATGCCATATACCAATGATGCAGTACCCACCACGTACGAGGCCAAGCCCTCTTCACATTAGTATATATATATATATATATATATATATATATATATATGTATATATATATATATATATATATATATATATATATATATATATACAATGCTTATGTGCCTATCATCTTTATCAGCTCTCCGATGAAAAACTTTTATTTCTTACTACACCAAAAAAAAAAAAAAAATGAGAGAGAGAGAGAGGGAGAGATAGAGAGAGAGAAACAAACGAAACCCCATAGACGAAATAGCGCCCTCTAGAATTAACGTCGGAGAACTCTTGTTTGTTTGCTGGGTGGATTTTTCAACATTTTTCAGCATTTGAATAATTTGAATGTAGATATGTGCATTGATGCCATGAAGTGATAAGTTACATGCTTACAGAAATTAAAAAAAGTGGAAACAATAGTCTCCATACCGTCAAGCCTCGGCTTATTTTGGAGACCCTTCTGTTTAAGTTCCATAAGCTGTTTGTATTATTTTGTCTTGTATAATTGTACTAAAAACTGTGTGTCGATATACTGTTTGTCATAAATGACATGTACATAATCATATCTGATGCAACGGAATTAAGCAAAAATAAATCAAATCAAATCAAATCAAAACATTGGGGAAAAAAAAACACCCTTTTTCATAAGAAACAAATCACAATTAATGGTGTTGCAGATCACAATACCCGATTAATCCTGATATGCCGAAGAACAACGCAGGGCTGACGACTAAGACGTAGAAACAGATCCCTCCCAAACCAAATTTCCTACCCGCCACTTCGATAATACCAGGCTTCTATCCGCCACTACGATAATACCAGGCTTGTTTTCAACGAGGGCGTCCTACATCTTGCCACTCTGTTTACAAGACTCACTATCAGTCAGCTTGTGGCAGAGTTTGTCTAATTGGACTTTAACGAGGCCTGTTTTTAATTCCATCATCATTGTCGCACCTGATTATGTGCATCCTAATGGTACATTCTCATATTTTGACAATGACGATAGTGTATAAATCGTGCATTGTCACTGGCAAAAGAACCGTGTCCCTGACATGTAGGCCATAATATTTTGTTTCAGATGCTTTTTCAGGCTCAACTGCTTCTGAATTATTATTTAAACTCCAAAACGGAAAGCAGCAAATTTCAAAACATGTCAGAACTTCTGTCACAAATTATTGGTAATTACGGAAGTGGACACTTGTGGACACGCAAGAACGTTGGTTACGGTAGGACATGCATGTTGTCTCCCGTCACTGCCTTTATTTTATTCTGAAACAATGTGTCATTAAAAAATCACGATCAATCTGCAAGATGATTACTTTTTCTTGTAAAGTACTTGATTTCGCATATTGTGATCACCATAAAATTGCCTGTGCAATGATGATTTCAAAATAGGTGATTACAATTTCACGTGCATTTTTTTCCTGATTTAAGAGTCTTTGTGACCCGTTACAACAAAATGATCCTAAAGTCGGGCGAGGTCGATTATTTGAAAATTGCATGACACAATTCCCTAATCTTTCTGCTTTAAATTGAGTTATAACACGTCTTATAAAAATAATCGGCTGCGGAGATATCGATGTTTAAAAGAGAGCATGTCAAGACGTCTGGGAAATCACTATTTCGAGAAAAGCGCCCTAAAAGTTCTCCTTGCGACGCAATCACAATTAAGGGACACGCAAGTCAGTATTCACCTCCGGACAATAGAAGTTAAGCCCTAGCAACCCCCGAAATGCTCATTCAAACACAGCGTCGGCGGTGTCCTCACCGACCAATCAGTGACCAGGATGTCAGGAGAAGCGGCTAGGCATAGCGCAACCCGCCCGCACGCACCAGTCGACTGGGCAGTGTGCGAGCTTCACGCTTCGGTTATCGGCAAGCAGCAAACTGACCAATGAGATCACTCTGGTCGTTGCTAGGGGCGGAGCCTATGTGTGGCGCTCAATCCAAATGTTCGAACCAGTTTCTGCTTCGTTGAAACGCCAAAAAACATGGTCCAGAAAAACGCTATTTTTTGGTCTTTCCTTTCGTCATTTTGCTTCAAAATTTCGACAGATGATAGAAGACATGTCAGACTCTAATAATATGTCAAATTCAGAAAATCGTAAGTTTTGACCAATTTTGATGCTCTAATTTGAAACTCGATTTTTACGGCTTCGACTGTGCGCGACTTTAGGACCATTTTGTTGTAGCGGGTCACCTTTTATTCCCTGCGCAGTTGATGTTTTTGTTGTGTGTTTTTTTTTTTTAGATTTCTCAAAGCACCGTTTTCTTTTTATCAAGGCTGACCGCTGTCAGCGGTGAAGATAAGGTCAACTCAGGAAAGCACTTTTTTTTTCAGAAACACTTGTATAAATGAATTAACGAGCACGATTTGCCATGTGGAGTTGAGTAGCCCATGGTTAATGTATCTATCTCAACTAAATCTGTTTTGTATCAGTCCTAAGTTTGGGCACTTTATTTAGCTTGTTAGAGTCCCCATGTTGGTGAAACAGAGCCAAGGTTCGATGTCCCCTTCATTTGTGTTGGTGTAATGTTGAAGGGTTCAGCTCTGCCTCTTGTGTCTTTTACACCCCAACGAATCTTGCTGCATGGTGACGACGACGCCCCCTACGAGCTTCCTTTGTCGGTAACTAGAGACTGAAACCGTCAAACACAAACACGGTTGTCATCCGCATTCCTCGTAGCAAATCATAAGTTATGGCACACTTGAAAACAAAAAGAGTAGTTACGCTCAGAAGTACGGTAAACTAAACATAGACTTAAAGCCCACAGTTGTTTTATTGGTCCAGCACTTGCATCATTCATCCAACGAACTTGTTCTGCACATGAATATTGCCATAAGCTTAAGTCAGTAGTAACTGAACCGCCCGATACCGCCCGATACCGCCCGTCCGCTATTAATAGTGTAATTACTATATAAATAGTGAATGGTCACGAGTGCAATGGTACGAGATTTCGCACGAGGTGAAAGCAAGGAGGTTTCATACATGGAGTTCCAACTGGCTGTAATTATTCAACCAGTCGTCAGATTTCTATTGATTTACAAAGGAATTCCACAGGTGCACTTGTGCCTTTGATGATCGATGTTCCTTGCCGCCGTCTTGCTGAGCTTTCTGAAGATTAATTTTGAACGTTATCATAATATTGGCCATATTTTGCTTACCTATTTATTAAATGAAATGAAATTCCAATTAATGATAAAGCTGCACGTAAAACAAAAGACAATTCTGTCAAGAACTTTGCGCAAAAGTGTAAATCAGAGCTGTATCATATGAAAATGTTTAAAACTGTACCATCCTGGAAAGCTGGTTTTATTACTTTTCCGCTTAGTTTTTACAATTAATGAAACTAACATGGAATATTCTTCAAGCATAATTCTTTATTGATAGATATATCAGATTAGTGACCGGGTATGACCAGTGGAGTATTTTTCATCTTTATTTCAGCATTTTTTGCTCAATTTCTATTCGCGCATCCTCATGTCTGTACCACCTACCTTTTATAAGAAGGGATAGCGAAAAGTAATTACCATCACAAAGAAATATCTTCCTTTAATGTGGGTAGTGATTATGCAATGAGACACGAGTTAATTGTCTTCCTATCTGCGCGACAGATCCTGTTTAGCACAATGCTTCAAATATTTTTGAGCGGCGGCTTCGAACATCTAGCAAAGGAAATAAGACGGTTTTGACTCCATTCTCTAGAACCTCCTTGGTGAAAGATAGAGGCGCTCTATTCAACGAGGCGAAGCCGAGTTGAATAGTGCACCTCATCTTTCACCGAGTGCGAAATCTCGTTCCATTGCACGAGTAAAGACCATACACTATTTGTTTTATACAACGTCCAAGTAGATCTTTGTTATTAACTTGGTTGGAGGATTGTTGGGTAGGTCTAAGTAGGCCTAGAAGTCTATATATGTATGAAACTATGTGGATCCACTGCGATTCTCTTTCTGGCTTGTGCAATCAGTGTTGTAGATACAGGTCACAGCTAGCGCTCATACACGTACACTAGCACTACGTAGGCCTGCATACGCGCATGCATGTACCGCACACGTACACTGCGCTAGCTGCATGCAATCCTATGCAACACACAGTATACTTGGGTGACCCGCACCTCGTCATAGTTAATGTTTGCGCATATTTGAATCACATTTCGCCACTGAAATTCTTTGAAATTCAACTCACATACAGAAAAAATGCTGAAAATTCCAATGGAATCACAAGCTCACTGATTGATATCGAAAATTTGCAGCTATCGTCGTTAAACGCGAACGATGCGAAAAAGTTGCGCGCTAAGGAAGGGGCCCGCAACTCGTCACCCGCGCTCCCATAGACAAAGCACGTAAAAGACGTGTGCGGGTGACCGTGATGCTCCCATAGACATACACGTAAAAGATGCGTGCGGGGACAGTGGTGATACTAGGGACTTTTCGATTTGCACGTTGAGCCAGGCGTCACCCTGTTATGACGTAGTTTTTACGTACTGCGCATGCGCGAGTGTCGACCCTCGGCTCATCGCACAAATTTCGAACGCGTTAACCCCGGTTATCACCGTCCACCCAAATCGGTTGCGCCGCGCTCAACCCACCCTTGCTATGACGTCACACTCCTCTCGGGTATAGTGCGAAAGAGCACGATGACTCTCGGGAAATCCGTGCTCAGTTCACCTGTTTTCCTTTTTCTTTCGAGAGAATATCTATATTCTAATTACATGAAAGCTTATGATCTTGATACGTCACAGCAGCAGCGCTGACATACAGACTACAGCCTCTGGTACCTACTTTATTTGCCCGTTTTCACTGTTTCGCACTTTGCAACTGCCTACCGTAGTCCCACACATGCATTTACACGTAATGCTGTACGCAAACAGATTTTGGTGCTTTTGTTTCTGGCCTAGCTAGTGCAGCAGTGCATTTGCCTAGTAGTCTTACCATGCATCATGTTTTAAAATCCACATAATTCCTCCCAGGATACGCATCTAGTCAAAGACAAAACAAATATTACAAGTACAGAAACGAGTCACAAATTCAGCTTATACGCACGCACGGCACAGGGCCTGGTTGCCTCCTGCACCGCCTCCTGCACACGCCACGAGACGTGACGCCGGCGCCCGAAATCGAAATGTGTTTTAGCAGCGGGTCAACGTACAGACGTGACGCCTTGACGTACGGTTGCGCTCGGCGGCACGTCCTTCTCGTTCACCCAATCGAAAACTCCCTACTTAAAGGCCGTGTCACACCAGCCTTGCGTGCGACTTGCAAAGAACAATTTTGACTACCCGGAGGTCCCCGTAGATGATCCGCACATAACAGTACCTAGCATGTATCTCAAAAGTAGTCGCCCGGAGTTGCGCACGCATAATATATATATATATATATATATATATATATATATATATATATATATATACATATATATATATATATATATATATATATATATATATATTTTTTTTTTTTTTTTTTTTTTTTTTTTTTTTTTTTTTTACCCGCAACCGTGTTTAGGCCCTGTCACACCTTTCCGGGCAAGCTACTCGGGCTTGTTACGTGTAGGGATTTTCTAGCATACCGGACATTCCTGAGGGCGGAAAAGGATTTGTGCGAGTCAGCGCATGTGTCTTACTTGCTGGACGCGTTATACTTGCGAGTATACTGTGTGACCTTTGTACCAGTCGCGTGGGGGCTGACAACTCAGTGAAGGAATTCCTCTATTGGAATGGCTGAAATCCCACAGAATTTCATTATCTTGGCTGCATACGGGACTGCGAAGTACCTGCGTGGGAATTGCCTGGGAAGTACTGCCGCTAAGGGTCTCCTACTGGCGTTCTGCGTGGACCTCTACGGGCATTCCCGCGACTCACCCGGAAAAAGTTTTGGTCATGCTCAAGACTTGGCTGCGGTTAAATCGGACTTGCGTGAGCACCTCCGGGCAACTACGCGCTAGATACTGTCAGGTGCGGACCAACTGCGGAGAGCTCCGGGGAGTAAATTTGTTTCCCCGCAAGTCAAGCCGCAGAAGTTCCCCCGTACGGTATGACAATAGTTTGCAGGCACAAACCCTTGTTGGTCGTAAAGGAATCTGCGCCAAGACTACTACATGCACCACTTTGGCGCTGTCCCATAGGCCCTGTGTTGAAGCTTCTCCCTGGGAGAGGCTGCAGTGTAGTGGTGCGTGTATTAGTCTTGGCGCATGCAGACTCCTACATACGACCAACAAGGGTTTGTGCCTGTAAACTAGTATGACAAGGCATGAATGAAAATTGCAAACATTCTTGTTCGCCCGCTGACTATACATGCAGTACCGTACAATTTCTCGAACCGTGGAATAGAACGAAAGTTGCACGCAAAAACAGAACCAAAATTGTACGGCGCGTTGAATGGAGTACTTATTGAATATCACGTCACCAACAATCCTCCAATCAAATAACAAGGATCTACTTGGACGTTGTATAAAGTGTAATATCACACATCGAATGAATTGACGTAGTATCAGATCATAATACTATGCTGATTCATTCATAGTGATCCTGCTTAAGGGGGTATCTCACTGAGCGGCGAACGTTTGCGAACGTAGCGAATTTGGGAATTCGCCATGGTTCATAAACGGTTGCAAAAGGTTCGTTAACATTCGCAAGAAAGTTCGCAAACGGTTTTTATTGTCGCAAACAGTTTTTCTTGTCGCAAAGAAATTTTGAAAATGTTCAAAATTTCTTTGCGAACCTTTGCGAATTTGTATTTTCGCTAACAGTTGCAAACATTCGCAAACATTCGCAAAACACTCGTAAGAATTCGCAAACAGTCGTAATACGGTGTCGCTAACATTTTTATGTGATTCGCCACTGCTTGCGAACAAGTAACCACATGGTTCCTATATAAAAGCTTCTGAAACAGACAAGGCTCCACTCTAAGAAAGTTCTTGAAGCTCTAGACATCTCCATCCTGATTGTAATTGCTTCAAAAGCTTTTCATATTGACTAAAGTCTGTCCTCTGCAACAAGCACTCTCTGAATCTCTTTCTTTTCTTCTTCCTTTCTTGTTTTTCTTTATTTTATTTCTCTTATGCTGCACAACTCTCTAAAAAGAAAGAGTGAGAATGTTCACTCTTGAAGGAGTGAATTACAGAAAAGAGTGAGTTTTATCTCTTTCTATTTTCACTCATTTTCACTCATTTTGGAGTGACCCCAGGGATCACTCGAAAATCTTGGAGTGATCCCTGAGGTCACTCAAAAATGAGTGAAAATGGACATTTTCACTCCAAAATCACTCTAATTCCACTTGAAACTCACTCTTTTCTGTTATTCACTTGTTCAAGAGTGAACATTTTCACTCTTTCTTTTTTTTAGAGAGAATAGCTGTAGCAGCAGCCTGACAAAGCAGCTCTTCAAGGATAGCAACACCTTGAGCCTCTTCTTGGCAGAAATTTATTTCCATATCCTGGAAATCCATCTTGAACGGTTGTCACAAGAGATCTGAATTCAGTGGAAGGTTTTATGTCGTTTTATGGGTCTTACTATACACAATCGCCTGGTACTTTTCTAGGTCCAAGAACATTCGCAAAATTGTCGCAAATGATTTGCAAACAGTTGCTAATATTTGCAAAACTGTCGCTAACATTTGCAAATTGTCGCTAACATTTGCTAACATTCGCTAATAGTCGCCACCTGTGTTCGCAAACACTTTCGCAAACATTCGCTAAAGTGTTGCTAATTGTCGCTAAACATCGCTAAAAGTCGCTAACTGTCGCTAATGGCAGAAGCGAACTTTGATTTTTCGCAAACATTCGTCAGAAAAGTTGGCGAATCTCAAATTCGCTACGTTCGCAAACGTTCGCCGCTCAGTGAGATAACAGCTTTAAAGTGTGCTTCCTTATGACAATTCATGTGCTGATGTAAATATCTGGATTGCTTTGCCTTTAAACGACGTTGTTTTGTTGAAAATGGCAAATGAATGAAATTATATAGATTAAAATCAGAGAAGAATTCATAATAATGTCAATTGTGTGCGTCCAGCGTATGTATAAGATTTAATAGGTATAAAGGAACGAAGCAGGGAAAACAGGATTAGGTCTAAAACTAAACAGACACGGGCAAGATGGGATGTTCATGGAGACGATGTTGATAAATACGAGAATCAATTGCGTATTGTTCAGTCACTGATGTCCTAAGCTACGTACAGCCTATCAATTCGGACATACTACAATTTTTCAAAATCTTATGTAACATCATTTTTGTCGCATAATCTTTAAGCCTATAAACGTCATGACATTTTGTTTTTACTCAATTTTCTTTGGAAGATATTGTCATTAAAATCTTGGTTTTAGTGGAAAATAAACACTTTTCGCTTTACTCCTCTATTGGTCAACATTGGTTAATTACGATAGCCCAATAAAATGTTAATGAAGATGATAACCAGTTTCCAATTCAAGTTAACGTTTAAGGGATTTTCAACGCTGAAGATCCGTGTGTATAAAAGACCTTAACAATATCACCTGTACTAATTCGCGTTATAGTATTGCTCGTTGTTTATTTTTTTTTCTTTGCTTGAAAACATTTAAAACTGTAGAATTACTTAGTTTTCTCTGTTTCGTGTATCTTTGATAACACTTCTTTCATTTTGTTTAGTTGCTTCTCTTTAGTCAAATCCATGAAATTCTTTCGTCGACTTGTTTTTATTGCAACTGATTGAAAAAAAAAGACCTTACAGTGACGTAAATAAGTTCTGAATCAATCAATGTTTATGTTCTTTTCTCATGGCTACTACTAAAACCTTGATCAATTCAGTGCTTATTTACGCCGATGTAGGACAATTTGTCAATCATTTGCAATGACTCACTTTATTTGATCAACCAGCTGAAGCCGCCCTGTCCAACCGCACACAGTCTACACGGGAAGATTGAAGGATGATGCAAGCACGTGACTACGGTTGAACAATACAGTACTTAGGAAGGTTAATCAACGTAGCTCGTGCAGCAACACGTTACACTGATAATTACCCCAGACTATTGAAGGTGATATAAGATTTTATGGGCATTGTTCTACACTATGACAAATTTGGCTAAATAACAGCTGCATGGTTCTTGTTACAAAACGCGCTCTGATATCATGTAGGCCTATAGATAAAGGTATGGCCAAAAAATGAATATAGATCGTTAGCATTTAAAGAAGAACGCTTAATTTTTGAATGGCAATATTTGCAGGATCTAATGTATCTGATGCAATATGGTAATGATATTTGTTTACAGATGCTGTCATAGTGACGGCAAAAGTTTCAAAACCTTTGGATATGTTATTGTTATAAAATGTAATACCTATATGGTATTACATACTTTCTTGTACACGGTTCAGTTTGCAAAGTTTGACATTGTTATAATTTATAGCCACCAAAGTGTCTGCATTATAACCTTCCTGCGTCGACGTCTATCTATAAAATATTATGATAATGTTGTCAACAACAGCTTGGTCACTTTTTCATCTACTCCTTATTTTTTACCAAGCTTCAGGAATCTTCGGAATTAAAAAAAAAAAATGAAGAAAATATTAAATCAATTCGCGAAAGACAGAGAGAGAAAGATAGTGCTGCAAAACATAAGAATGATACTGATGCACTCTGAAAATAGTTGGGCAAAAAAAAAAATGCCCAACCTTTAACCGACACTGGGCAACATACTGTCCACACAACTATTGGTTAAAATTTGCCCAACTGATGTTGGGTAATGGGTTTGCTATGTGGTTGGGCAAATTGAATTGTCCATCAGCTGTTGACCAATCAGACTTTAACCAACTTTGCAATTTCCCAACCGTTGGTTACATCTTGAGTTAGGTTATCAATTGCCCAACCAGTTTTACCCAATTAGATGTTGTTGACAAAATTAATTTTGTGTTGAAATATTTGATGTATGGGTGTTTACCAGAACATGTGTATGTCAAGACATTGTTCTTATCTAACCTATCATAATCCTACAGATAGTCGTAAAGCCTACGCCTACAAGTACATCTAGGCTTAGCCTACAGACCTACTTAGTACCAGGGACATTTCTTTCACAGATATACATATATATATATATATATATATATATATATATATATATATATACATATATAAATATATATATACATATATATATATATATATATATATATATATATATACATATATATATATATATATATGAAGAGTTTGTTCGCAAAAACCGATAAGTCCATATTTGCCAAATGGATATATTTGCGATTAAAGGTCAAGAAAAATAAAGATAATAATAAGAAAATTTGTGCTTCTTTTGACCGTAACTTCAAAAATGCACCTTTATATGTAGTGACCAATATATCATTTACAAGGTATTATTTTGTACTTTATGACAGACTTTGAGACCGTAGTTCAAAATCTTCAAAAATGGACTTATCGGTTTTTGCGAACAAGCTCTTCATATATATCTATATATATATATATATATATATATATGTGTGTATATCTATATATACATATGTAATATATATATATATATATATATATATATATATATATATACATATATATGAAGAGTTTGTTTGCAAAAACCGATAAGTCCATTTTTGAAGATTTTGAAGTATGGTCTCTGTCATAAAGTACAAAATAATACCTTTTAAATGATATATCGGTCACTACATATAAATGTACATTTTTGAAGTTACGGTCAAAAGAAGCAAAAAATTTCTTATTATTCTCTTTATTTTTCTTGAACTTTAATCGCAAATATCTCCATTTGGCAAATATGGACTTATCGGTTTTTGCAAACAAACTCTTCATATATATTATATACATAATTTACATATGTATATATACATAATAAATATGTAAAAGTAATATATATATATTACATTTACCATGTAGATTACATTTATTAGAAGAATATGAAAATACCTCATCAAAGGTACAGGTTGAAATTGTGAATATCACGGCAATAATATTTAATAAATTTCTAATACATTTCAGGCATTTCAGAGTTTAATGAAATCATGAAAAAACATTAAATTAAACAATATTTTATCGTTTTCACGAAGAGATTTTGAACAGCTTATGAATATTCATGAGCAAAAAAACAAACAAACAGTAGAAACCAAAAGAAACCAACTGGTATCAACTGGTATCAACATTTCAGTTTTCAAAAGTTCAGTTTTCAATTTTAGTTACTGAGTTTTAATCTGGAATGAAGTGGTAAGCAAGTCCAGTCAGGTATATGGGTTTCAAATTGTGTGTCATCTAACTATTTGCACACAAACCGACGCACACACGTACGTACACACACACACACACACACACACACACACACACAAACAAACACACACAAAACACAAACTAGCAATATTGTAGGAGCATCCTGTAGTTTGCTTTCACAGACAGATACTCCCACAATGTTGATTTTGTAACCCCTCCGGTGTTGACGGAATAGAGGGAAACGTAAGAAAATTATGTCAAAATACGTCCACAATGTAGCTCTTGCTTATATCATATAAGCCTAATATATGAAGCGTTTGTTTGCAAAAACCGATAAGTCCATATTTGTCAAATGGAGATATTTGCGATTAAAGGTCAAGAAAAATAAAGAGAATAATAAGAAATTTTTGCTTCTTTTGACCATAACTTCAATAATATACCTTTATATGTAGTGACGAATGTATCATTTAAAAGGTATTATTTTGTACTTTATGACAGAGACCGTACTTCAAAATCTTTAAAAATGGACTTATCGGTTTTTGCAAACAAACTCTTCATATATATATATATATATATATATATATATATATATATATATATATGCTGATATTCCTACCGCACGCCTCTGTCATCTTAAGTGAACTTATAGTTGAGACAATGTAGATAACAGAAGATGTCGTATGAAACCGGCAGAGTTGTGAAGCTTTCGACCGTGGTCTTCCTCAGCTTTAATATCTAATTGTGAAACGAAATATAAAACGAAAAAAAAAATCATGCGACATCTTCTGTTCTCTACATTGTCTCAACTATTTATATATATTATATGTATAATATACATATATACTGTATATTTGTGACCGTGCATCACAAAACAAACACAAAGTCGCACCCCTTGATTTTATCAAAGTGAGGACTCAAAAAAGGTGAAATGGGTCAACCGAGTCAATCTTGAGTTTTTCATATTTTCTGATAGAGCTATCCTTTTACATTATTCTTTAGTTTGGGATCATAACATGAATGGCACAGGGAAATTGTGTTTTCAGCAGTTTATCTACAACCCTTTTTGGGGGGAGAGTAGAATTATCAGGTGTGCCTTAGAGTCCCCTTTTCATTTGTTGAAATCGTTTACACACTTTTCACTTTCAAGTCTAATAACTTTCGAAAGGATAAATCTACTGCTTTGAAAGTTGGCATTAGTCATGGACAGAATGTGTTAATAGAAGATACTCAATTTCAGCCTAATCTGATAATCTCTTCATTGTTGTTGCTCCGGTGGTTTACATCCTGTGTTTTGTCCCTTTCATTGCACAGCTAGCGCAGCTTGGTAAAGATTAAGCGCTTGAATAGACCCTGTACTTCAGAGCCTCTTTTCTCAGTTCACACTTTTCCAAAGTGTGTGCTTTCTTTCTAGTATTTAAATATGTTAGGGGAGTCCATTTGATTTGAGTTACAGTATACATCATCTTAAAGCTTAGAGTCTCCTCTGTAAGAATCTGCCCTCAACTAAAAATCCATGTCTGGCGACTTTTTGTTGGTTTTGTGGTGTATATAGACAATACCGTGTCTGTGTGTGTGGGTGTGTGTGTGTGTTGCCCCCCCCCCCATTCCTAAAACGGAGAACACCCTATATCAATTCTTGGTACCCCCTTACACAATCGTAAGGTTCGTCCATCCTTCCATACGTAGGCCTATACCACACACACACACACACACACACACACCGTCGCATACATACACACATACACGCGTAAACGCACAGACTTTTTTACTTGTCCATGAAAATTTACCAACTTAGAAAGGAACGTAACAACATTACCCAAGTACTGGTAAGAAATACCCAGGCATAATGTGCAAAATAATGCTGGTAAATCATATAAGGCGAATTTCTACCCAAGTATCAGTTGCCCAACAAAAATTACCCAACACGCAAAGGGAATGCGTCACTTACACAGCAGCGGGGCAAAAAAAAAAAAAAAAAAAAAAAAATAGCGCTTGTCACCTTGGAAATGAAACTAAACTGCGAGACTCCAAACGGTGCGATCATGAATGAATGTGGTGTAGCTAGTATTCACTTCTATTTGACTTGTTGCTAGGCAACACGCTATGGTCATTTGAATAACGCCTGTGGGATGAAGCTTCGAAAAGCGGTCGGACTGAGTGGCTTCCTCGCCTCGTTTCTATGGCAACCAGATAGTCATTGTCATAATTGCGCGCGCTTCGTTGGCGCTGTGCGACAGCGGGAGGCGAGCGAGTAGGAGCGAAGGGTGTAGTGAAAATATATCGCGCCAGTACACCTTGTGTCGTAGGCGACACAGCGTATCAAGCGATGTGAGGAAAAATCTCAACCTCGGGCCTTTAGCAGGAAAAAAAAAAAAATGAACACATCGCAGCTACGATGAAGCTGTTCCTCGCTCCAGCCGTATTCGTTTACGCGCGATTTATTCTTTAACTCGCTTTCATGCTACAGCAACCAGCACAGCATTGAGCGCTTGGAGAAAATCGCGTTAATCACATAAAACAAACCCTGCGACAAGACGGTAAACTACTTGCTTTCAATAACTGAGGAAAATAGGGGGAGAAAAAGAACTGGTGAATTTACGATCGCGACAGTTTCGTAATTTATTGACTATTTGGTGTACCCATCTGCGGCAATCTTAGGAGTCGCAATGGGAAACGGGGCATCTTACAGCAAAGCTCGCACCATCTACCTCGACATAGACGGCAATATCGAGAAGGTAAGAAGGGGAAAGATATATTGACTCTGAGACTATTTATATGATTTGTATTTAGCAGCAGTCACACTGCTCACTCACAAGGAAAGTTTGATTGTAGACAAATACGTTATATGATATTTTCATTAACACGCATCTGACAGGAAAGATCTACACCACGAAAACATTAAAATTGTATTCTGTGTGAGTACACAATGATTGTAAGGTTTACCAACACAACATCTAACTTACGTTTTTGACAATTGTGTATGAGAAAGTTCTAATCGCTTATTGATTGCAAGTGATGGTTCATGTCGTTACCAATATAAATGCCTTATAAGCATTAATTACTATAGCATTGCTCGGCTCTGTCACGATTTTGCCCCAGAAGTGAATAACTTTTGCGCATTTCTAATGAGATATTGAGCAATGTTGAGTTTGGATAAATTCGATATTTTAATAAGACACATTCAGTGTGTGGTGGAAGCATTGCAGTAGTAAAGATATTTTGAAAATTTGCAAGATTATATTTTCTATGTCCTCTTTCTGTTCCTTAGATGTTAAAAATATGCAAATAATAATGCATAATCTTTCGCATGAGATAAAAGGGGATGGTATGTGAGAGAAATAAAGTTAGTTAAAGAAGTGGAGTACAATTTCCACGGCAGGATAAACGTCCTCTACCTCGTTAAGCCCACGTACTTTCATAAGTTCTTTGTCTACAAACGGGTATATGCGGCTTCTTCTACTGCTCCAAACATCAACTAAAAAACATAAAAACACTACTTACTGTACAGAACTGAGGTTCTCTGGACAATCGGCAGTATATATGGACAAGACAATGCACCAAAATAAGATGATAATATTATTTCACGCCTTCTAGTTATAAACATTTTTCGTTGCATTTTTACTAACTAAAACGTGAACACTGTATGTAACGTTGAAGTGGGATCAGCTTTGGGTTACATTACAATGCATGAATCCGTAATTTTTCCAGTGAATGTTATTGATTGAAAATGTCATGATAATGTTATGTAGAATATTATGTAGATTTTTAAGTGAAAATTTGTACTGAAATGTATTTATTCTATATTGTTTTCCCCTCAGGATTTTTTCTAATACTAGATAGTTATGTTAACGTTAATATCTATGTTTGTGTCACTGTATATTCTGAGCTCTAAGAATGCTGCACTACATAAGGTTTCTGTTTGAAAAAAAAATCAAGTGCGGAGTTCTGTTTAGTTACACTTTTTTTAATACTTAGCGTCTTTGCAGCAGTTAAGTCCATTTCAATCATCGGATCACAAATATAACCACCACGATAATCACAATTATTTCTAATGCCCCTCGTACTATCTTTCCAGTTGTCGCTATTGATGGTACTATATAACATCAAACCATCCCATTACAACGCCTTTTCAAAGAAATTTTGTTTGGTATTGTCTGAATATTTTTTTCAATTTATTCATTATATTATTCTGAGTAATATCGATAGATTCAGTCAAAAAATCAGCAAAAGACTCAAAGTGTCTAGAATTAACAAGGCATCGCAATAGGAAGTGAAGAAGATGAAGCCGCTTATTGTTTGATTTGTCCATTATATTCTACAGAATATTATCGACAAAACCCTTACATTCATTTCTTTTCATTTCATTTATTTCCAAATTCAAGAAAGAACATAGTGAGAATAATAACATTATACATCTAGAAGCAAAAAAAGAAAAACAACACAATAAAGAGAAAGAGGAAGTAAAATTGAAAAAGGAAATTGTAAGACAGGAAATGGAAGAGCCAGCAGAGGCCATTGGTCTTTCTACGGCTGGACTTCCACTTGAGATTTCATTTACATTTGTAAGATATGCTTAAAAAGGGAATAAAAAAAAAAGAAAAAAATGACAAAGATAACCAAGCCATCCAATTAGGAGGTCTTGCATGCAAACCTGATCTTGTACTTTTAGGATACTGTTTAATCTAGTTATACATTCATGTGCCACAAGATGTTGATGCTTGCATGCACTCTCTTATAGTGTCCTCTGCTTCTTTTTCCTCCTCCTCCTTCTTCTTCGTCTTCTTCTTCTTCTTCTTCTCCATCATTCATTTCGTGTATGAGACGTTTAGAAGATTCTAAAGTGTTTTAGTTTTTATCTTTGTTGTGTGTTTCTTAAGACCTGCGATGCAGTTTGCCTCAAAGCGATATTTGATCTCAAAACATCAAAACTACTGCAAAAAAAAAAAAAAAAAAACAGCTTCAAATTTCACATCGCCTCAACCTCTGTTATCTTCATGGGCTGCGCGCTGTTTTTTTTTTTTTCCTACCTGTTTTACAGTTGAACAAGTCTACGTGAGTAGATAAGGTTGCATAGCCACCATGAATTGAGTGGCATGATGTTTACCCCATGGGCATCCTTCGGACTGGTAATCAAGACATATCTGCTCCCACAATCCCTCTTTCTCTGAAAAAAAAAAGAAGAAATACAAGAACAATAGCAAAACACATACACAAAATACATACACACACACACACACACACAACACACACCACATGCACTATTGGAACATGCATGCATTTAAACAAAGGCAACTGTAGCCAGAAACTAATTAAGCAACGGTAGAAATGGGAGGAAAATAATGACTGGTTTTTTTTTCTTCTTCTCGTAACTCATTAACTAAGAGGCAGACAAACAATAAGACGTCAATACGATTTCCCCTTGCCTCTACCTGTGATTGCAGAGCTCGATTCACGATTTTGCTTTAAAAGAAATTAGGGGGAAAAATCTGAAAAATAACAGCTGTGTGAAAAAAAGAAATCATAATCTAAACCAAAATTGATAGCATAATCATTTTATGTCCTTTGTTCTCGTAGTTTTTTTTTTTTTTCATGACAGAGAAAACAGTATAAAATTGCAAAAGGGCATTCGTCAAAAAAGTAGGTTTTTGAAAGGGAGGGGGTTAGTGGTGAATATACACGAACACGAACGAAACCAAACAACACAGCTATGACCACACGAACATCATGTGAAGACACATTGAAGTCTTGATACTCTTTTTCTCTTCCGTTCAAAGCCACCAGAGGATTCCGAATGTCGGATGTCTTTTTATAGCTTCATTGCCTAGGGGAGGGTATCTTTTTATTTTCGAAAGATGGTGCATTCTCAAAGGGACGCTCGTATGATAGTCAAATATAGCGTGGATATTCAGTACCACAACTGTGCCTTTGTAAAGTTCAGTTCAGTATTTTTTCCAGTACCTCGTTTCGTTGTTGTTTCCAATACTGCAAATGCAGGTTCACTGTTTACAAGTCGGTAGAGAGTTTCACATCTTGATAAGATTAAACTGTTTGGTGTGTGAGACTGTTATACATGTTAGCATGACGTTTATCTTACGAGAGGCGTATCGGTGCCCTGTCCTTCAGAATGAATCTATTCTATTAAGATTTTGATGAAAGCAGATGATGATAAACTTGATATCTTATATCGATGTATTTTTGTAGTAACACGAGCGTAAAAGGCGTAGGATGATAAACGGCGAGTAAACATACATCGACAGAATGCACGTCAAAGAAAATAACTTTGCGTTTACAGAATAAATGATAACATGAAATTTATAAATCATGTTTTACTAGCACCTATCTATATGTGTCAAAAATATTAAATAAAGTGCAAAAATGTAAGTATCACATAATGACATATTACTGGAATGAGGGGGGGGGGGGGGCATTTACAGGACGACAGTATGTCCAGTAAGGTATAGGGGAACAGAGATGTCTGAAATCACCAGATGCCCTTTCCGAAGGAAGAAGGTTAATAATAAGATAAACGTGTTTTACAAAATAATGACAGCACCATACATAACAACTGTCTAGAGTTAAATGGTTGGAATATTTAGTTGTTTTCAACTAGTAGCGTTTCACTACGGTTTATGTGAGTGGCAGGCATTCATTTTGTAATTCTTTAATTTCCACAGTCAGTATAATAGCCAGATATTACTGCACTATCAATAAAAATTGGTCTTTCAATACACCGAGTTTACTAATTTTTTTTTTGTTAATATCATCAACGCAAGTTTTTCCACAATCTTGCAAACAAAGGGAACAAAAAACACTATGTGTGTGTGTGTGTGGTTGTCTGTTGGAGGGTTTGTCCGTCTGTGTGTTTGTATGTTTGTAACGTGTACATGATGGTTTTTCAGTAAAGTTTTATGATATCAGAACACGCAATTTCATTTCACTAATTGCTATAGAAATATTAAATTTCGAACCCTTTACGTTTTCATTATTATGATCGTATACTTTGCCTTCCCATATCAGGACTGGGTATTCTCAAAATGAATGATTATCATTACCAAGAGCTAAATGATTATTTTTTAAATTACTATTTAATAATATCATTTCATATTCAAATCAAAATATGATAATCTAAATGAAATTCAAATACCTCTTCGACCACAAGATGAAATTCAAAACGCACAAGCCATGAATAAAACATGCCGATGACAATTCAAGCTATAGGAACACACCCTAAATGTGATATCACTGGACTCTATAATATCTAATAAAATTTGGTATGGATAATAAACATATCTCAAACAGGGACACTTCTGTATGGGACATACAACTTCCGCTACTTCGATTAGAAATTAAGAGCAATGTAGACACTTATCAAGACATTATGAACATTCAAAAAAAAAAAGAAAAAAAAAACCACGCCCTCAAACTTACACACACGCTGAAATGTAAGAAGTTTTACCGTGTGTCTCTGTGTGTGCGTCTTTTTTGTATGATCAGTAAACATTACGGAAACTGCAGTGTGGCTATAATAGCGAGTAATTACAATCTGTAACGATCAGCATTGTTACTGTGCTTTAAGCTTGATTGCTAGCGGTGTGGAATCTGATTTTTTTCCCCTTTTTCTGGTATATAAAGCACAGATATTGCAAACCTCAATGTCTAAAATGCATACATAATCCGATAATGAACAATAAGCCTCATATCACCTGTTTTCCCTGCCATAAAAGAAAAGAAAAAAATCTTTACTGTTCTCTTGTGCTTGGTGTACTTTGTTTTCGCTTTTGATTCTTTTTTCGTTTGATCTTGACAGTAAACAGCCTTTCTGAAATGGTGCTATCTGGCATTTATCAGCTGCAATAGGGTTGTTCTCTTGTGTAATGTACGTTACTTCTTCAAAACAATTTGGTAAATAACAAGGAAGAAGGTGAAAACTGTTTCTGGAAAACGTGAATTGGGCATCTGTTTTGATGTTTTCATTAACTGCATGTACATTGTTCACGGTCAAGCCTTTGGCGCGGTTCCAATACCCTGGGTTACTCTTATCATTATCAAAAGGTCAATGAAACTTTGAGTAGATAAAATGTATGTATGTGTGTAAGTGTGTCCGTGTCCGTGTGTGTAGGCGTGCGTGTTAGGGTCTATAATTGTGTGCGTGTGTGGAGGAATGGACAAAATGGCTATAGTATTCATTATCATTTATTTTTTTCATACCATAACCGCAATCCAAGTGGGGGCAGTTGATGTGAGAGGGCGAATGGCCGTCATTTTCATGTTAAAAAGGTGCTGCTGACCATTGTTTGATATAATGGAGAAGGAGTAGAAGACTGTGACGACATAATGTGACGCTTCGACGTCATTAATGAAGTTAATAATATTACGCAATTCATCGTGTTTGTGTGTGTGAGTGTTGTTGTGCTCTTTTTTCTTTGATAAGGATAGGCGTAACAAGAACGTCATTCAAGCATATTGGTAAACATCTTTGCGTAACTAATTACTGTCTCGACGTACACAATGCACCATGTGATTCGGCGCAGTGTCGTAAAGACAAAACGGCTGGCTATAAATCTAAGTCATGTGATTTATCTATGATGATAGTGGTGGTAACAAAAACAATAAAGATGAAAAAATCATTACAATGTACTTCGGGTGATTGTAAGGACATTATGGTCTCCATGCCGAACCCTCTCGTCATGTACTAATATCAAAGTTCGGGCGTCCCTTTTGCAACCCTGAAAATTTTAATTATTCATTTAATAAGCTGATAAATTGTTAAGGTCTGTACATAGGGCCTTTCATGAGAATGATAAAATCAGAAACATGTCAATGAGGGAAAAACAGTACATCAGATTTGCAGTGAATGATATATTCAGATCCGGAAAAAAAAAAATGGGGAAAAAATCCACCCGTAACTCTCGGTATAAAAGAGAAGCGTATAATCAAGTGACATGAGATTAGTTCTGCATTCCCTTTTCAAAATGTCTTTTGGGATATTAATGTAATATATGACATATGACGCTACGAGAACCCATGCTTCAATCATGCAAAATGTCGTGACGTTTACAAAAGGGATATACGACCTTTAACGGCCTATTCTTCCGGAGTGCGTGGCCATCATCGCCCGTTCCAATAACACGGCCAGATCAACTGGGACATGCCCGAGGAAAACAAAATTCTGATGTGCGCGCTCTCTATAGGGGTAGAACCTGGGATAAACTCTCAGAATCCAGATCACTGTCCATCCTACCACGGTACTAGCCACTTCGATGTTTCAGTCGCAGTTAAAAAGAAGAATTTTGGCCTCGTTTAGACGGTGATCTGTACGAAAGTAAGATTTGGATCGCGATTTCGATTGCAATCCAAATCTTACTTCTACTTTCGGAACGCGCCGACTTGTGTACATTAATTGTACTCTCGACTTCTACTGGATTCTTCATGAACATAACATCCGCAGAATGCCCTTCCTTCAAAAAAGAAAATGAAGAACAACAATCTACGTTCTTATATCAAACATCATATTGGTTGTATAATCAACTGTGAACTACTTCTGAGAGAACCTATTTGTTATGTGAAAATATAAACACATCATTTTCTATGAAATTTTGACGATGGCATGAATATTGTACGAAAAAAAGAAATTATGTTTTGCTTCAGCTTTTTTAAGCTTCCTCTGGTTTACCATCACACAAGTTGCTTCCTTCTGCAGTTGCTGTGCACATAATGATATAATTTTGGGCACGCGCGTTTTGCATGTGTGTTTGTTTTAGTTTTTCTCCCTTAGTTCAACCATATTCGTCAATTTAATTATGATTATGACAAGGGCTATTTGAAGTCTGATTCCCTGCCTCCACTGCTCATCCGTCCTTCACATTAATCAATCATCGCTCAATCGGATGTTCAAGGTTGCTGGGATGCGCCCCTCTCAGGGAAGAACTCGATAAAACAAAGTGCCTGACAACAGCCTTGTGTTTCAACTCTTTAAGCACCGTTAGCAGATTATATGTGTACAATATTAAAAGCTTTCGGAGGTTTTTTACTCGAAAGAATTTGTTAAAGTTAAAGCAATCCAAGATTCCACAAATCGTTGGTTTGCCTTCGGTTTTGCTTGTTGTATTTTTTTTTCTGGAACATTTCTCTTGGTTTCTGAGTTGTTTTGTTTCGCTTTGCATTCTTTTTGGTGGTTCTTGTTATAGGCTCGAAATTTGCGACCAGTTTTTTTTTTTTTCTCCTTTTAATAGCTTAACTACATTCTGTGCCCATCTTCTACAAAGAATCATTTCGGATGTAGTAAAGAGACTCGAGGTCATTTGATTTAGAAAACAACAAAAGAAAAAACAAAACAAACACGAAACATGAGATAGGCTAAGAGGAAAATTAGCCGAAACCAGGAGACATCTCTCGAGTCTCTCTACTGTGCTAAGTGCCTAGAGGAAGAGCTCTCAAGCATCTGAATAAAGTATATCCAACACAACCAAGTGGGAAATACGAGTTATTGGCCGTGGCCATGCTGATGTCTCTGAAGTATACCGGAGACTACGGATTGTCTTTTTTCTTTGTCCTTTTGGTGTTCCTTTCTCCCATGTCGTGCGAGTCCCTCGAAAGGTAACATCAAGGGAATTCTCTCCGATGAAATAGCTTACTCGCTCACCTGGCGAAAAAGACGATTTTTGAATTGATAGCATCAAAAAACGTCACGCAGGTAAAAAAAAGCCTCCGGCTTGCGTGGAATTTCCGGCGTTGCTATACCTTCACATTTTGCTTTGTACACAAGGGGTATTTTATGCGAAGGTAAAGCTTGCCTGGCAGCGCATGGATCACGTATGGACGTGTAAAAGCTTCTCATTTCAACGTCTATTCCAAAGAATAGAAAAAGGGAAAAAGCGCAGATAATACAGTAACAAGTATGAGCTATAACCACGAACGGAGTTAAATGAGTTGTATTTCCTGCATTTTTCTTTTTCTTTCTAGGTCTGTCGACTGTGAACACGTCTTTTTTCAGTCAGATGAAAATTGTCTTTTGTCTTGTGTTGTTGTTGTTTTCTTTTTTTTATCATCGAAGGTCTACGCAGAATGTGGCGCGTGGCCTTTCATAAAAGTGCAGAATTTGTATAAGCTGACTTTATTTCGGCGTGTTCTACAACAGCGTGTTCTTTCCTCCCCCCCCCCCCTTCTCTCTCTCTCTCCCTCCCTCTCTTTTTTGAATATGTGCATTAGTATGTTCCAAGCTGCATGTAATTGTTAACCGTCAATTACCGCTAGCGCAAATCCAATTACCAAATATTGATGGATGATAATCGCTCCGAACCGCATTCTGGCACGCAGAAGCGATTGCAACAAAGCACAGAAAGAATAAAAACGACTATTAGCAGAATGACAAAGCAGGTAATAATCATTGGCATTGGAATGATGCGGTGACAAGGTGAAAGGGTTATATGTTACCATGGTAGCACAATATTATTGGTTTATCTCTTTTTCCCTCACAGCACTGGATGGTTGCAGTCCCCATCCGCTCCCTCTTTCCCTTTCCACCCCCACCCCTTTTTCTGGTTTTCTTTTTCTCGACCTCTTGATGAAACATGCGTTTTTCTGATAGCACACTTGTAAATGAGGAGAGCATTACAAAGGACCGTTGCTATGGCAACCGATCCCTTATCTGCTTATATCACCTGCGCTCTTATTTTTTTTTTCATGTTTTTTTTTCTGAATATCTTGATATTCGAACTGTATATTACATATTAAACATTAGGATGAGCGGTCTCCATTAATCTAGCCTTTTGCCAAGGCCCTCTTGCTGTAACGAGCGAACGAAGCACCATACAGCGAGATGGCCTTGACAAAGGCTATTATTTATCCTGAACCAAATCCGCAATGTCAGTATAACATAAACGTTATTTCATACGATAAGTCTGAAATGGACTATCGGCGTTTTCTCTGCCATTCCTTCTTCATCAGTACGCTTACAAAGGCTACTTGTTTTCTGATTGTCCGCATTATTAGGTGATCCGAGTTTCCTCTCGGTTTACCTTCTGTTTTTGTACGGATTCGTTCTTCTTCTTCTTCTTCTTCTTCTTCTTCTTCTTATTTCTCCTCAAAAGTTGTGTAGAGGTTAGCTCAGAAAGTCTTCTGCCTATCAATTTGAAACTTATACCATATATGTATCATGTCTCAAAGACGACAGATCCAGTTTTTTGTTGGCTCTCTCTCTCTTCTTCTTCTTCCTCATCTCTTTCTTTAGTTGTACAATTTTCTCTTTCTATCATTCTTTCGTTCTTATCTTTCTTTCTTTCTCTCTTTTATGCGCCTTCTCTTCCCCCTCCATTTTCTCCCCATCTTTCTCCCCGCTGTTTGTTTGTCATTTCCCATATCTGCTTGTTTACTCCTCTGTAGCGTACTGAATGCACAAACAAATGGTATCAGTTATAAAGACAGTTGATCCCTGACTTATGTCGGAAGGATAAAGAACATGTCAAAAAAGTGACTGCCATGCTGAATTTAATGTACACATATCTTCAGACCTTTGGTATACATATATATATATATATATATATATATATATATATGTATATATATATATATATATATTATGTAGCTATATTATTATGATACCAAAAATGTGTATATGCACGTGTACATGTGCATGTGCAATAATTACAATAATTAAAATCAAGTCAAATCAGAAGCAAAAGCATCGTACTAAACAGGATTAAATCTATTTCAAATAATGTTGTTATTCTTTTTTTTCCACTTTAAGAGACTGTACAGTACTGGTTGAGGTGTAGATTCATGTTTTGAACATTCCTAATTGAGATAATGATAAACCTCTTAGGAAATATGAAAGAGCATTAATTTTAAGAAGGATTCAACGTTTATTTGATGAAAATTGGTTTTCAAATGGCTGAGATATCCAAATAAGTGATAACAATAAAGGGCGACAGGCCACGCCTTTATTAGGATCTCTTTGTTTCACCTTGTTTTTGGATATCTCAGCCATTTGAAAACCGATTTTCATCAAATAAACTTTTGATACCCCTTAGAATTGCATGCTCTTTTACATCTCATAGAGTGGTTTCTGAATATCTCACAAAACGTTAAAAGCTAAATCCTCACCTCGACGAGAACTTTACACACCCTTTAATTGTGAGTTTTATCGTAAATTGAACTGTAACTTCACCTCTAACTTTTCTAGTCTCCTGACGGTTCTTCCTGTGCGTACAGGGAAATGATTTCTCATTATCCTATTTTTCTTGTTTCTTTGCAGATTGTATTCAGTCCCCACTGTGGGTCACGTGACATACACGATCTCTTGACGTCAGCAGCCGGTAAAAGCAGGTGGGAAATTTGAACTATCACCATACCTGTTCGCTTTTAATATCTAAACTTTTTGGCTGTTTGATGTTCGTTTGTTGATGTCATTTATTATCTAAATCCATACGTGTCATTCGTGTCATTTCATTCAATTTTTCACATACCCTGGGAATTTATATTCTATATATTTCAAATAAAGAATAAATAAGGACACAGATGGAATATTTATTAATGCTGCTATACCGAAAATACAAATGGACTATCATAATGATTAGCGACACAGTTAATGTTGGCATACCTCAAGGATAGGAGCAACATGAAGACAGGCTTGCTTCTTTACAAGTTCCATTAAATTGTGTCTTGAAATCAAGCACCTTGGAAAGAGATGGAACGGCCAAATATTACATTTCTTGTAACTTTGACACAACTTTTTTATAAATATCAGATGATCAATCAGATGTTAAAGGGGAAGGCTAGTAACTGATCAGTGGGAATCAGTGGAAATTATGTAGAATTCACTCTATCCACTTAATCACGTGTTCTGCTTATGAAATAAACACGTGATCTCTGCTGCTATTGGCAGTTGATGGGATAGCGGAAGAATATTAGGGACCGGTTTTAAGAAATATCAAAATTCCTGTTCATGGTTTGGTCTTAAGGAATCTTTTCTTTTTGTTCTTGTTCCCAGCGATATTGTGCGTGTAACAGCTGGTTATTGTCATCTTTTTTTTTTCTTTTCCTCCTTGAAGTTTAGAGTCTTGTTGCGGCTGTGAAGCCATGTTGAGCTACATTACCCTTAGGGTATGGTGATACGTAGCGAGGTAGTGGTTTCCAAAGTCTCTTCTAAAGAAAACCTCAGCTTATTGGTTACGGATGATGTTTGTTTCCCACCTTCAAGCCAAAGAAACCTGATACCGCTTACACCTCTCTTTTACATGTAATCAGTATACCAGTAGACAATATCGGCGCTTACATCATTTTCTTAGATTTTGCAGCAATTGATGTTGGATATTTCGTTGTCGTTCTTCTGGGGAATCAGATTTGTTTTCTTTATCTGCAAGGACACGCTAGATTTAGGGGTGTTATGTTTTTTTTTTTTTTTTTTTTTCTAAAGCATTTTGTTCTTGGACTTCTCAAGTCGCCCCTCCTTTTGAACATCACCCGAAGGGCTTTCGAATATAGGTCGCTGGGTGAAAGACAATCCGTGTCTCTTTTTTACCCCCTAATGCTCAAACAAGAAAGATGAGTGATTGGGCCCCCAGAATTGACTCAAAGGATATCAAAAGGATGTTGTTATGCCTGTTTATCCTATCTTTCCACTCCATCCCTTCTTGTCCTCATCATCACTGATACTTGCCATCTCTTCGTCTCCTTCACCTAGTATCTCTCCGTGACCAAATACTACCAAGATATCGGTCTTTGCTAAGACGGGTTATTTGTTTTATACTTCAAATACCTCCTTGAAACAGGAAGCTGAACGTGGCAAAACCAATAAATGAATCTTAGACTATCTAAAGCTTCCAATAATGTGAATGTATAAGCTTTAAAAAATGCCGAAACCATGCAAATTATTTCTTGACATTACAGGCACTACACATTTCTTGAATACAAAGGGATGTGTAATACTTCGTTGTGTTCCATTAACAAATTGGCTCTTCAACAGTAAACCGAGCTTGGGCACTCATGCGGAAGTACTTCACCATAAATACAGACATTGTCACATTTAAGCAAAAACCGGAGGGGGGGGGGGGGGCAACTGAAGGCTACAACTATCACATTACGGATTACGTTAACCATATAATCATTTAATCATCTATTTTGATTACTTCCAGAGAGTTTGTTTTTTTAAAGCTTCGTTCACCATTATTGGACATACTTTTTTTTTTCTTTTGAATATCTCGAAAATAGAGGAAATTCTACTTGTTTGCACACAGTATAATTGATTTAGGTATGTCTTTTAAAATGATTAGTCAATAAATTGGTTATCACGCGCTAAGTTAAAATCAAGCTGTTTAATATCATTATTTTGTAAATGTTATCACTAATGTCAATATTACTATTATTATTTACACACAAACGCACACACACTGACAGACACACACACACACACAAACACACATAGACACACAAACACTGTTTGATTAATAAGGTACCGGTTAATGTCCCCAATCTGGGACACCAACGTGACAGGTGGTGGGAATAAGGATTTCGCTCGTCCTAGCCATGAAGAGCCACCAAACTGGTTTACTTTGTGTTTATCTGGTTTTCATTGATTGTGGCCGTAATAATATCCTTGGTGATCTTGTATCCTTTTCTCTCTCTTTCCCTCTCTCTCTGTATTTTGGCAGATGGTCGACCATAAATCTAAAGGATCAGGAAGGTGCCTTGGTATCGATCGCCCCTACAATGCCGATCAATACAGCCAGGTAAGTACAACAAATTTCTTCCCTTTCTATCACCCTTAGGAGCGAAAGAAATATCTTATAGATTGCGTTAAAGGCGGTAAACCTCTTTCTTACGCCTGTCGGTCTCCATGGAAACCACGCTTTCTTCAACTACGTGTAGTCACTAATCATTTCCTAGGCTTTGTGAAAGGTGCGCCGCTTTACATTGTAATGTATTGTGTGGATATGTGATGGAAATGGTTAAGTACGTCACAATCTTTACAATGATTCTTTTTTTTTTTAAGCTGATGGCTTTAGGATAAAGTACCATGAAATAAAGCCCATGATGTGTTTTGGTTGGAATAAGCCTATATATCTATGTATATGTATATGTTTTTTGTTTTTTTTTTTTTTTTTGTTTTTATTGTTCCATATTCCACATTTCAAGAAATACATAAAACATAAACATCACAATACAAAAGCCTGGATGAATTGTCAAGTACAGCTTATAAGACAATAAAACATGTGAAATATGAGGAATCTACATAGAAGCATTGCTTGTAGGGTGTAGATTCCCAGATGCGGATGTGAGATTATTTCTTACTTGGTATATGTAATTAAAGGAATGACAATTTGTGAATTGGAGAAATATAAACGCCAAAAAGTAAAAAGAAAAAGAAAAAACAAAGAAAACAATGTCCGCGGCACAAGACTTCTTGAGAGTTGCGTGATCACCCGAGCGAGGTACAAGTCAGATGCAGTGTACAATAGCAGAGATACCAAATGTGTACAAAGGAAGTTCAGGAGATAATACAGAAATCACGAGCGAGGCACATGTTACATAATCGATAATGTCAGTAATGTGAAGTATGATCAGAGAATGTCGAGGAGGATTGAAGAATAGCTATAGATATGAATTCAGAAAAACTAGTTTAAGTTTATGCTTAAATGAATAGAGAGACTGGGATTGGATTATTTCTCTATCCAACTCATTCCAAAATTTAGGTCCTGTAGTGGTTATTGTTTTTAAAGCAGATACGGTCCGTACAGGAGAAAGATGAAAAGAATCTTTTTGTCTAGTAGGGTAACAATGAACTTCAGTATTTTTGACGAACATCGAAGAAAACACATCAGGGAGACCACCTGAGTTTAACTGATACATAAATGACCCGATATTGAAATGATATAAATCCTTGATTTTAAGTGTTCTACTGGAAAAGAATAAGACATTAGTGTGTTCCAAAAATGTGGCGAAGTTAATTATCCGTATAGCTCTTTTCTGTATCAGTAATAAAGAATTGAGTCTAGTTGTACAGCAGTAATATGTTTCCCCATGCCAGGATTCCATAACCTATATAAGGCAAAAATAGAGTAGAATACAATGAATGGAGAACATGTTTAGGAAAATACTGTTTTAACTTATACATAACACCTACATTTTTGGATAGTAATTTACGCAATGAATCAACATGAACTTTCCATGTCAACTTACAATCAATATAAAGACCAAGGAATTTTATATATTCCACCTGGTTCAATTCTACGTCGTTTACAACCAACTTACCCGGTAAAATATTGATTTTATTGCTAAAAACCATGAATTTTGTCTTGGTCAAATTCAATGACAATTTATTAGCCTGAATCCACTTAGATACGGATTTTAATTCAGTATTTATGGTATTCAGTAAAACATGAGGGTTTCGATTTGAATAAAAAATACTGGTGTCATCGGCAAAAAGTAGAAAATAGAGCAGAGAGGACGAAGTGCGAAAGTCATTCATATAAAGAATAAACAATAAAGGACCTAAAAGGGATCCTTGCGGTACCCCACGAGTTATAGGCTGTGAGCTGGACACATGGCCATTCAAACTAACAAATTGAGTTCTTCCAGTAAGGTAACTTCTAAACCACTCCAAGGCCCTTCCACGAATCCCATAGTGATGTAATTTGTACAATAATATTTCATGGTTGATTGTGTCAAAGGCCTTGGAGTAGTCAAGAAAGATACCTACTGTGTGACACTTGGCATCGATCGCTTTGATGATTTTCTCTAACATGAGTAAAATAGCATGAATTGTGGAATGCTTTTTACGAAATCCAAATTGATTATCATCTATTACATTACAGTCGTTTAAGAATCGGAACACACGTGTGTACACAATCTTTTCAAGTAATTTAGAAAAAGAAGTTAATAACGATATTGGTCGATAATTTCCCAGTTCGTCCTCTCGGCCCTTTTTATATATCGGGATAACTTTAGTGATTTTCATCCTAGTAGGCACTACACCGTTCAGTAATGACAAATTAAATATATGGGCGAGGGGTACAACAATCTCATGTACAACATATTTCAGAAGATAATTAGAAATTCCATCATAACCAGTACTTTTTTTGGCTTTAAGATTATTTACAATGTCAACAATATCGGATTCTAATACAGGCATAAAAAACAAAGATTGATTATTGCGATGACTTAAATACGTAGAAAACGGTATGTCCGTTTCCGGAATAACATCAGCTAAATTAGATCCAACCTTCACAAAATATGAGTTAAACGCTTCAGAGATTTCATTATCATCTCTTAACTCGATGTCATTTAAACAAATCTTATGGATATCCGATTTATTTCGTTTCTTCTGAAGAACATCATCAATGACTTTCCACGTGGATTTAATGTCCTTCTCATGGAGAAGAAACAGTGAAGAAAAATATTTCTTTTTGCCTCACGCAACACAGAAGTAAGAACATTACGATAACTAGTATATTTGCTTTTAGCAGCATCAGTTTTGTGAGATTGAATATATAAAAAAGCTTATTTTTCCTATTGATCGACCTCAACAAAGATTTCGATATCCTGGGGGATCGTGGTATCTTTTTGTAATTTGATCTAGATTGTGATCTTATTGGAAAATGAAAAGAGAAAAGAGGAGCGATCAGATCAACAAACTTATCATATGCATCATGAGGCTCATTCGCATTGAGAACCACTGACCAATCAATATTTAACAGGCTTTCCTTAAATCTTATAATATTTTGTTCAGACATAACATGATCTGTAGAATTCATTTCCCAAGTTGCAGGTTTAAAACGATTTAGTATAAATGGACTGGAAGCAAACACTGGGAAATGATCAGACATATCCGAAACTATTATACCTTTATCAGTTGGATAATGAATATTAGTGAATATATTATCAATAATTGTATACGCTGAATCAAATATTCTGGTAGGTTTAGTTATACACGGCGTAAAAGCATATGAAAACATAGTGTCCACAAAATCCTGGCAACAGGGCTTTTCGTGATACTGCAGTAAATCAATATTGAAATCCCCCATTAAAAAACAATGTTTATTATGCAAAGACTCAGAATTCAATACGGATTTCAGTACATCAAAAAAAGCAGTATGATTACAGTTTGGTGGTCTATAAATCTCACCAATCAAAATATTCTTTCCAGCTGGTATGTCGATTTCAATAAAAATGCTTTCAAAATCTTCAGTCATATGACATAAATTCTGAATCAAATCAAAATTGAATCCTTTCTGAACATAAAGAGCCACACCCCCTCCATGTTTATTTACTCTATTATTAAACACAAGAGAATATCCATTCAAATGAACTAGGGGAAATGACACGTCAGACAGCCATATGTATATGTATTCCCGATATATATATATATACATATATATACTTATATATATAATCCTTTTTATGGTAACACAATGAGGAGTAGACACCGCGACTATGTATAGGAAGTTGATTTTAACAGTGTAAGATGATACAACTATTACAATAATAGATACTGTTCAACAAAAGCATTCCTTTATCTTTAGAATGTATTTGTGTGTGTGTGTGTGTGTGTGTGTGTGTGTGTGTGTGTGTGTGTGTGTGTGTGTGTGTGTGAGTGGGGAATAGGAAGAAGGGGGTGAGGGTGGAGGAATCGATATAACAATGTTATACACTTGAATTTACTCGGACAAGGACGTTATACTGGCAGTTTGTCGGGCAAATCAGGGATTTTTTTTTTTCGTCTCAGCTTCGTGGGAAAATTGAATCTACTGAATATGTTGTAGATATATCTGGAAAGTTTTCCAATTCTTTTGAGAGGAAAGATATCGAACATGAGTGAAACGGCATGTCATTGTCCAGGATATTTTGTCAGGTGGGATAAGGCTAAATTTGCCTGAATATGATAAAAAAGCAAAAACAAAAACGAAGCAGCGTGATCCATGTAGAGTGCTTTGTAAAACGCGGTGCCTGTCACTGTCTTTCAATATTGATTGCGTAAAATGAGACAGCAAGGCTATGCATGACACCGAAGGCCACATTATGTGGATTATATTTACCTCCCTTGGCGATTGTTGTTGGTGATTATAATTCTCTTTTGTGTTATTTTGTTGCTCCTCCCTGGTTGTAGCAGCTACGGTGATCGGTGGAGCGTGTTTGAAACAAACAAGTCTGCGTTATGGGTTACCTCACTGACGCACAACGAACGCTTTCACGCAACACTCATTACCTGAATAATGAGCTGCAGTGAAACCCATGGCTTTTCTTTTTTTTTTATCATGCTGTTTCAGCTGCAGTTTCTTGATGAAATACATGAAACCAAGGAAACAGGGCATGTCGCCATATATGCAATAGCTAGAACCCTAAGCCACGAGAGTAATAATGAAACATAATGACCAAATGAAAAGTACGATATAATATATTCTCTTTTGCTGATGAAATTGCATTCTCTCGCCACAGGAGAAGTTCCCATGTCAGTGTGACCTTCTGCTGAAAAACGTCGTCCTCGGCTCTCAGGAAAAAGAAAAGATACGAGAAGATGAAAAATAAAAGCATTACAAAATAAAAAAAGACACGTACAGTTGACATGAAACTTTTATCAGAAATATTTTGTTTTTATTTTGTATTGTTTTTTTGAGTGGGGGATAAGAGAACCTCTTGTTTCAGTTTCAGCGAGAAAACGTTAGGGAATCGTTAGCTAGCATAAATGGACAGTAATAGACAGTTTGATTCCTGAAGTGTTCGTATATAAGAGATGATGTTCGTAGTGTCGGAGTGAAAGGCGGAAAATGGAAGGCTATATTAAACCCATCAACTGACATATTGTAATTCGTGTTTTCTGATGTCGAATTACTGTCTTAGCTAGGGATCAAATTCGACATTTTAGCGAAGCGCTCGGTTCTGGGTCAGTCTTCTCCACGCTATTGACACAAGTAACCTAATACGTACGTATAGGTATTATACACACACCAGTCCTACGGGCACCAACCATAACTGTAGGAAGAAAAGAGAGAGAGAGAAAGAGAGAGAGAGGGGGGGGGGGAGGGAGAGAGAGTCAAACAGAAAAAAAAAATAGAGGTTAAAATCCGTTGAGGACGAGTCCCTAGTAAACTCCGGCAGGTTTCCATTGGAAATCTGTGTTGTAACAAAACTAGTCCGACCTCAACGGGTTAACCTTAAGGGAGAGAGGAGGAGAAGGAAGAGGTTCTTGATGATGGATAAACAAAGAAAATCTAAGACTATGAAAAGCCGACACTTTACTTATGACGATACTCTCTCTTCGTTTTGTATTCTCTACAGAACACCTTATAAGGTCATCGTAGCACAGAGTTCTTCGGGAGACGGTAAGTCAATAATTTGTGGGAAAAATGGTATTTTCTTCTCTCTTTCTTCTTCACTTTTTTTCCCTCTCCTCTGAGAATGTTTTACCTGTCGCAGTAAGTCACAAATTCTTCGATATTGCCTTTAAAGCATCTTAATGCTTCGGATATTCGTGTGTTGTTGTCTTCAAAAAACAAAACAAAACAAAACAAAATAACAAACAAAAAAAAAACGTATTTTTATTTTTCGTCTTCTTCTTCAGTCACGTGCTTGGGTTGTTGCATGTGGTCTTGTTTGTTTATTGTTGACTCAGATTGTCTGTTTCGTGTCCATTTTGTTGGTTGCTGAATTCCTGTTCCCTTCGACAGACAACAATTACTGTCCTTTGACAGCCGCGGTGTATAGCGAAATATATTGACAAAAAAATCACGGTGGGGGCCTTTCTTGATTGGTTCGTTTGCATAAAGTCTGTACATCGGGGCCGGCTTTGTCTTTTCATTGTAACTGTATCGTACATTTCATTGTTTGTTTGCTTGTTTGTTGTTGGTTTTTTTTTTTATATTCGTCTTCAGTGGTTCCTAACATATAGTACAAAATCATTATATATTTCATTCCAGATTTACATTTCTTCAAATCTTATATTATATGTGCAGATTTTAATGGACTGTCTCTAGTATCACCCTTATAGCGTGATTCAAGGCAGCAAATTTCTTGATGAAAGTGAACTCATGTGCCAAAATTCCTGCCTAATCAAATTCATACAAAACATACACAAAATAAATCATAAATTCATATCGAATTATCGGCACTTGATCGGTGACAAGACTCATGCGAAAAAAAAATGACATATTAAAGACGCACTTTGCCTCTTCTAGTCCAGTCTCCTGACAAACTAGTAATATTTCAAATATATTCCAATCTCTTCGCACCATCCACATGATTATTTTCAGAGGTTTTCTACTGCTTAAAAACACGTTCCATTGAATCATCTTTACAATCCGCCTGCAGATTTCTTATCTTAAAACGCTCGATCGTTCAAAGTAGTTTGAATCATTTTTCTAAAAATTTCCTCACGTTCTTTTCCTATAAATTAATATCCATTCAATTTTTCTCTTCATTCTAATTTGTTGTTATTTTTTACATTCTCTCTAATCTAATTAACAGCAATATTGTTTGTTCGTGTCTTCTTGCTGTTTTATATCTTTGTGTCACCATAAAATTTGCGTCAACCAAAATTGACAATCGTGGTAGCAGAACAACAGACCTTTTTTCAGTCACGGGATAGGCCAGAAAAAAAAAATATCCTTACACAAAATCTATATGAGTGTTTTTGATTATGTTTATTATCATTTCAAGCCTAACAAAGTGGAAGCGAGAGAGAGAAAAAATGGTTACCATGGCAAAGAAATGCATTATTTCTTCCGACCATTCACGGTAATCAACTTAGGCGCTGCACGCCTTTCTGTCTATTCTCGATATGGACGAATCAAATCTCTATTCGTCACGCACTGCAGAAACATGCTATATCAAATCATCACTTTCGATGGGCATTCTGGATTGTCTAAAAGACTTCTTTTTTTTTTCTTTTTTCTTTTTTGTTCATCTGCGTTGCGGTCGATGGACTGCTATTAAAGGGAAGGGTACAATCAAGTGTGAAAATGTAGTGCGTGGAAGGGCGGGAATGTGGTGGCCTTGATAGTCCCGCATTTTCTAGTGATTTCGTGTTTATGTCTCTACCTACTCAACTACACACACGCACAAACAAACACACACACACATATGTATTATATATATGGACCATTCTTTTTAAGTTGAGACATTTGGGATTAAAGCTGCTAAAAACAAAGAAAATAATAAGAAGATATAGGATATTTTCATCACAACTTCTGGCATATTCATTCCTATGTTTTCAACGAGGTATTACTGGAGGGGTTTTATTTTGATCTATCTGATGATGGACTTACTTTGATATGTTTAAAAAGGCACTCAGCTTATTTTGCAATAAAACTCTTCAAATTACGCCAATACGTATCAAATGTTTTATCGCGAAACAGGTTTCGCGCGATTTTAAACATTTCAAGATGAGTCTACCATCACAGCATTATAAAAACTCTGCAATGATATGTCACTCTTTGTATAACAAAAATGTATTATTAAAGTTATGTAAATAGAAATATCCAATATGTCATCATTTTCACCGCCTTTTATTTTTCTTTAATCTGAAATGCATCAAATTGGCACGAGTGGAATCAACTCGTTTTGAGATGAAATTGTGTCATATCATAATCATATGCATCACGTACACGCATGTAGGTAGATGTAAAACACGACGCAGAACAAGCACCTGTCCACAAATTTGTTGATCTTCGATGCGCTAAAAATCCCTGGGGTAGAACAGCAGAACAGCCGCTGAAAATAATATGCATAGCGCAAAGTAAACAATAGTATATCCAGCTAGGCCTTTACCTTCTACATCACTACATCTAAACCCATCGAACAAAACATGATGAAGCAAAATACAAATCTGTCATCGATAGAATAGAGCAACATGGGTACATGCCTGGGTACAGCCTCATGATCTTCTACAGGGGTGCGGGGCCACATAAAATCCCTATAACATTCAAGGCACCTGACTGTCCCTGATCATTTTTTTTTCAATGTCATTATAGGTAACAGTATAGATATGGGCCTGGAAATGATGAAATGCATGCTTCCATAATTTCCACGCTCATATATTTTACATTAATTACACCCATCAAAAATATTAGATATGGCTCGACGAAGGTCGGTACACGTCATTCTAACAGTCTCCTTGATATTCACTGAACGCCCGTTGCCCTTGAATATGAAATTCATCCAACTGCAAAAGTACAGGTTGGGTGTTATTTTCTGATTCTATGAATTCTAAATCAGGTGGTACAGAGGAGACGAGAGCTTGGGTACTTGCCATGGTAATACGAAAAACAGAAAGCGAAACAAACAAACAAACAAACAAAAAACCGTGAGACATAACAAATAGATGACGTAAACATCTGTAAATCTAATACCCGAAAAAAAAAAAGGAAAGAAAAAAAAAAGTACGCAAACAAACCTGCATGATGAGACAAAGTATAGAAAATATTTTTTTTTTTCGTTGATCGATTTTGAAAGGTATCAATGACCCAAAAACCAAACGTTCTCTGACTGGCGGAACGGTGCTTCTGCTGCCAAAGAGCAACTCATGGACGTTCCACTTGGCGTCTCGCCAGAAAGCCATAACCTAGGCGTGGCAAAGTGCAATAGATTTGCATGTAGTCAAATCCTGGCATTTCTCGGATAATGCAACAGCGTATACAGGTGTATTAAAAAGCAACATTCAGTGATAACTGACATGAGGAGGCTTTCATGGTCAGTAATTATCAATGTGCATTGTCATTCTGGTTATACGACGTCATCATACCGTGTAAACATCTATCTTTCAAAATGATATTGAATGGCACATAGTCACTGTCTCCGCCGTAACAGATGAAATGATTTGCAGGAATATACTCAATATTATCAATCAGCTTTACTTCTTACGAAAAACACACACCCACTCCATTTTGATGTTCACTGACCAACTGATGCCCTTGAGTAAAAAAAAAAAAAGAATATATATATATATATATATATATATATATATATATATATATATTGTATATATATATATATACAGTCAAACCTGTCTATAGCGGCCACCCAAGGGAGACGGAAAAAGTGGCCGTTATAGACAGGTGGCCGCTATTGCAGGTAATCCAACTTTGTTTGCATTGTTTACATGTACATGTATCATCGTTGTATTCTTGTACATGTACAGTGTATGTGTGTACGTATGCATACACCGTGTGTTTCATGCATATAACTATGCCGGTGTATATGAAATTGTTGCACAGTAGCATTTTTATTGTCGTGAAGAATCGTGCATTATTATGACTGAATGAGGGATGAATGCAGTGGTGGTGATCACTGAACGTTGCTCGCACGGCTACCAAACAGAAAAATACGCTGAATTATCGGCTTGGCTACGGCTCCATTGGGTTTTTGGCCGCTATAGACAGGTTAATATCTCCCGCGGGAAACAAAATTTGTGGCCGCTGGCTGCGTTAGAGAGGTGGCCGCTATACACAGGGTGTTTAACAGGGCTTTTCTCTCGGGGGGATTTTGCAGTGGCCGCTGTAGACAGGTGGCCGCTATAGACAGGTGGCCGCTAAGGCAGGTTTGACTGTATATATATATATATATATATATATATATATATATCTTATATATATGAAGAGTTTGTTTGCAATAAACCGATAAGTCCATATTTGCCAAATGGAGATATTTGCGATTAAAGGTCAAGAAAAATAAAGAGAATAATAAGAAAATTTTTGCTTCTTTTGACCATAACTTCAAAAATATACCTTTATATGTAGTGACCAACATATCATTTAAAAGGTATTATTTTGTACTTTATGACAGAGATCGTACTTTAAAATCTTCAAAAATGGACTTATCGGTTTTTGCAAACAAACCCTTCATATATATATATATATATATATATATATATATATGTTGTATATATATGTATATTATATATATATAATATATATATATAAATATATATATATATATATATATATATATATATATATATATATATATATAAGTCACCAAGTTTATCTCGACATTGTTCTTGTTATCTCAATATGTCTTTTCTAGAAGTGTTCTGTACAACAATACTCAATTTGCAATGTTATATAATATATGACTATTAGTAATCATTACCATCATTCATTATCATGTTAACATTTATCAGTAACATTAATTGATTAATCGATCAAGACTATTGAGCTTTCATTGCTAGATTGCAACTTTGTCAAAACAAGGTTGTTGTTTTTTTTTTTCCCGCAAACTCAATGATGAGATATACTGATGATAAGGACTTATATAAAGTTATATATTTGTGGTATCTTTTTCTTGGTTTTTTTTTTTTTTTTAAATAAAAATCTTGCTATCACGTTAGGGGCATCATGTCCCTGTATATGTGTGTGATACATGTTTTACACTGTTTGATAAGGTTATGGTACTTACATAATAAAGAAAAAAAGTTTAATTTTGCCCATAGGGTTTATACACAGTCATTTGTTAAAAAAAAAAAAAAAAAAAAAGTTTCAGCGAAATAGGCGAAATATACTTGTGGGAAGTAGCACAGAAAAAAAAAAACAATTGTGGAATTTTGTTTCGATTAATAGGCGTTTAGGAAAAACCGAGGAAACTTCAAGGATGTAAAGAATAGAAACAACTCTATTTTTCAGCCCTTTTTGCTGACACAAACGTTGAATATAATTATTTATTTTCAAGTATACAAATGTATATCGAAAGAGTTTCCACAGTGCTATTCACTCTTTATACAAAAATCAAGAAAAATGATCTTACTTAAAATTTCATATACACCTGAATTGAACAGCGCTTCACCACAGTGATGGCGTGCATTAGTTAGGTTACTGGTCAAATTATAGTTAATTTTCATTAAATGGATTCTCTTCTTTTTAACATTTCACCACCACCATAGCTCGGGATGAGGTCCTGCATGGAGTTCTCAGTCACGTGTCGGAGCAGGTCACAAAGTGAGTTGAAAATATTGGTGTCTTTTGTCTCTACGGTTTCCATGTGTGCGTGTTTATGACCGTGTGTTATATGTTTTATTTGATATAAATGAAGGGTTTTATTGCAAAATGAGCTAAGAGTCATTTTTAAACATTTCAGCATCATCAGATAGAGCACAATTATACTTTTTCAGTAATATCTCACTAGTGACAAAGCAAGGAATATAATAATAATATTATGAACACGTGTAATGCGCCGGTATCCATCATGAAAAGATGCTCATGGCGCAAGAAAGAGAGGCAGAGAGAAAAAAAAAACAGTGAAAAGGAGGTATGAGAAAAGGAATAAAGGAAATGTTTACGAAAAAGCTTGTCTAAATAACCAAGTTTTAAGTGAGCTCTTAAACTCACTTAGAGAGGACAGATTGCGAATGTTGTGTGGAAGTCTATTCCATAGGAATGGGCCAGCATACAGAAATGATCGATCACCCCAAGAATTGTGAGTTTGTGGTACGGCAAGTAGAGATGAGTTTGAAGACCTAAGGCGCCTAGAAGGATTGTAAGGGGTAATCAAGCTACAGTTGTAGTGAGGAGCCTAGAAGGATTGTAAGGGGTAATCAAGCTACAGTTGTAGTGAGGAGCAGTTCCATTTAATGAATGAAAAACAAATAGCAGTAACTTAAACATGATTCGATAATGAATGGGGAGCCAGTGTAGAGAGATAAGTAAGGGCGTTACATGTTTTCTTGTAGGTGACAATGAAACTAAACGGGCAGCATTATTTTGAAGCTTTTGAAGGCGGTCTAGTTGTAACTTTGACGTGTTATACAGTAGAGCATTACAGAAATCCAAACGAGAAGTAATAAGTGCATGCACTATCTTTTCTGTACTAGACTGAGTGAGGTACTTTCTGATAAATCCCAAGTTACGCAATTGGTATCGTACAGACTGACAGATACTAGAGACTTGATATGACATAGACATAGTAGAGTCGAAAGTAACACCAAGATTTCTGCATTTGTTTGACAATTGAATTAATGAGTCCCCTACTTTCGTGACTTTGACAACACATGCTCCAGACTTTGACAGATGGGCCTTAGAACCAAACAATATAAATTCAGACTTTGCATTATTGACTTTGAGTGAGTGTGAGCGCATCCATGCTATAACATCTTCAATACATTTTTCTAGCTTCTTTATAGCAGATACAGTGTTTTCTTGACCAGGTACGAAAGATGTATACAACTGCACATCATCAGCATAACAGTGGTACTTAACAGAGTGCTTATCATACATTGTCATAGAAGTTATGACATTGTCATAGAAGTTATGATTACAAATATCCTGTATTTTTGTATTATCTTCTCTGTGTGTTTTTCTTTTTAGCAGCCGTTCAATTACAAATATCTCACTTTAAAGGGGAAGGCTAGTAACTGATCAGTGGGAATCAGTGGAAATGCTGGGAGATGATTGTTCCAATCCTTATGGGATTCATTCAAGAGTTCATTGCTTGTGTGAAAATGATTTGCTTCAGAATGGTCTCATATTCAAGTAATGTGCAGTGTAATGCTTCCAGGTTAGCGTCCCTGGTCAGTGACGGAGCATTAATCTGCACATTACTTGAATATGAGACCGTTCTGAAGCAAATCATTTTCACACAACAATAGACATACAATGAACTCTTGAATGAATCCCATAAGGATTAGAACAATCATCTCCCAGCATTTCCACTGATTCCCACTGATCAGTTACTAGCCTTCCCCTTTAACAGAAATGAAGTTAGTTATTTATATTCATATTAACATTTCCACATGAAAGGTCTTGTCTTTGTGTTTTCATGATTATGTAAATAATGTATGTTTAGTTTATTTTTAGACCAGCCAATTTTCTGGCGGCACATAGGAGACGTATAATACCAATCATTCACAATGAATTGCATGCATTTGATAGAAAGTGAACAGACGGGTTTTCATAGTTTAATAACCGGGACTGGTGAGGGGGGGGGGGGGGGGGGGTTGAAATTTTCCTGTCAACCTCAGGCATTTGAGCTATCCCCGCATGATTGCGTCAACTATCGTCTGCTTGGCATGCGGTCTCTCCCCATCTAAGCTGATTATTGGCCAATTAACAGTGCAGCCTTTTACGAATTTGAGGCTATTAACACTATGTTAATAACCTTACTCTTTGTAGTCACATGCCTGGTACTGATAGAGAAAATTTCACGACTTGAAATGCAGTTGCGCAATTAATCAGCCACAAACTTTTGCTTTTTAGTAGGTTCCATCTTATTTCTCTCTGCATTCTTTACTTTGATTGAAAATGATACATCGACCGCTATGTACTATGCTTGTATTCCTATTTTTTATATCATATATATATATATATATCCGAGCTGGACATTCTGCACTATTTATTTATATGTTGTTATATTTTATGTATTTTCCATCGAGAAATACGAAAATAAAATTGAAATTGAAATTGAAATTGAAATTGAAACTCGGGGAGCATCCAGGGTAATGTTGCATTAAAACATGCATTAATCAAACATGTAAGGCTCCATAATCAGGTATCAGTTAGGTATAAACATTGGGTAATTAGAGACTTTATGTTTGGCTTTCTGTTGTGTATGTTTGTTATCAGTTCTGAAATGCTGCAGGGCAGAAATTATCTCGTTTTGACGATTAGGACAAGAATACAACTGTTTTCAAAAATTTCACCATTTCTCCTTAAAGGACAAGTTCACCTTCATGTACATGTGGATTGAGTGCATGCAACAATATTAGTAGGACACATCAGTGAAAGTTTGAGGAAAATCCGACAATCCGTTCAAAAGTTATGAATGTTTTAAGTATCTGCGCAATTACTGCTGGGTGAGAAGACTACTACAGTGTGTGATGTCACATGCGTACAACGATATAATGAAAATAAAAAGAGAATTTCACAAAATTTTACTTTTTGAATAAAGTGCACATTTCTTGGAATTGTTACTGATGTATGTTAAGGATAATATTATTCCCCTTGCCTTCTGAAAGAGAGATGTCGAGTGTTCTTTTGTTATGCGAGAAAAGTGAAAAATAAGGTGAATTTTCTTTATACTTTCTTTATACCGTTGTACTCATGTGACATCACAAGCTATAGTAGTCTTCTCATCCAGCCATGAATGACCAGAAACTTTTGAACGGATTGTCGGATTTTCCTCAAACTCTCACTGATGTGTTCTACTAATATTGCTGCATTCACTCAACCCACATGTCTATGAAGGTGAACTTGTCCTTTAACTGATAAGCAAGAAGTATTTTTTTAACACAATTGCAAATAGATAGTCCATGACTAGAAATCATTTAAGTAAATGATAGGCGTATTCATACACAGAGATAGCCGCAGCCTGGTGCATGTTTCTCTCTCTCTCCATCTCTCTCTCTCTGTATCTCTCTCTCTCTCCATCTCTCTCTCTCTCTGTATCTGTCTCTCTCTCTCCCTCTCTCTCTCTCGGGGGAGAGAGGGAGGGAGAGAGGTCCTTCGTCGGCAAATCAAATTGCTCGAGGGCTAATTATTAGTGTGGCTGTAGTGATATGAATAAGTGAAGGTTTTATGTGTTGTATTGCTCAGAGTGTATTATTTCTGTAGCATCGATGCTTTCCGTACACAGGCAGTCATTAATGTTGTAAAGCAGAGTGTTAAACGTTAGCTGCATTCATATCAAACAATGAATTCGCAGGGTACCAATGCAACAAATAAAAAAAAAAACGGCTGGAAAGATGCCTTTAGTTTAAAACAGAAAGGTTTTACTTCGTTCAGATGGCTCGACATGTTATACTCGTCGGCAAATCGAATACGATTGCAACTGTAATAGTTGTATTAAGATCCTACAGCAATATCCTATTTCCTGACAAGAACACAACGAATGAACACTCAGCTTATTGCCATGGCAACTGCAGCGATGGGAGACCTCTTGAAACAGCTCCAAAGAGCGCATCATCTTCTGTCCATTATTAGACAGGATGCCCTACTATTAATGGGAATACACGATATTACCTCGGTGGAGCTATATGGTGGCCTTAGTTATAACTTTGGTTTATAATATTGTGCATATCCTTTAATTTATTTTAATTCAATTTCTGTCATTTTTTTTTTCGATATCACATAGGTTCTTGCAAATAAATAATTACCATGACACTGTGTAACACAAAATATATAAATAAAGCAAATGCGAACTGAACAATATCAATATGCTGTTGGACGACAGAGAAGCGCGTGTATGATTGTGTACTGGACTACTCAATTACAAGTAAAGTGAAAAGATGTAATGGACCAAGCAGAAACTAATACAAAACATGCACACATCATTATGCAAGCCATAACAATAGGATCTACATTAAAATGATAATTGTGCGATAGTGATGTGACCGAGCTTTGCGGCGGCGCATCTGCTATGCGGCCGCGGGGGCGAATTTGATTTTTGCTGATGCCCCCTCTTTGCAAATCTAACAATCCCATCTCCTCGTTGCTATGATACGCATCTATAATCATTATTTTTTTTTCTGTCGTTTTTGGTTCTTTTTCCCCCTCAGGGCATGTCGGATTAATGAGATGAAGGAAGAAATGCTGAATCGGCTGAATGCCATGCAGAAACGAATTGATAGTAAGTGGCACGGTACCTGTAGCAAACATTGTATTATCCGGAATTACACAACCAGACATATATATGCGTAGATCTGTTTCTGTTCATACATTTGATATCTTATCATACCCTTTCATCCACATGTTTGCTATTTTTTGTTCTTTTTGGTTCCTTCATTGTTTCTGAATTATTCATATTTCAGAGTGGGACGTACTTTTTGGGTTGTCAACAGTTTCTCTATTAATCCTCTAGTCTAATATAAAACAAGAAATAGTAAGAAAACATATATGTATGCCGCGTTGGGATATCAAGTAATTAAACAATGGCGAAAATTACATGATTATTTTTAGACTCGTCGATTTGGGTCCCTCTCCCACTCGCAGTAGTAATCAACAATTGAATGTGACTTTCTTTTACATGTTTGTTCAATAAGGTGCAGAACGTAAGAAGGCTCCCGAACAACGTAAGAGCTATTGTACGCTATTGTCATTTACTCTGGTTTGGCTTACTCTAGACCCCACTTTCCTTTTGCTGTACTCTCTTTCCTTGAGACATGACGTAATGCTACACTTTACTAAATTTCACTTTTCAAGTGTCGAATGTTTTTGTTCTTTTTTTTTTACTTTTAGTAGTTTTCAATGTTTATACATTCCATGAAAATACATTGTAACGTATACACTGCTATAGTTAACAAAAAAAAAATAGTTCACTTATTTCACAACAGGAAAATAAATAGGACACGCATTTAATCACAATTTTTCCCTCGCATTCATGTTTTACAAAAGAATTGTTATTACACATAGCGCCAGATGTTCTGACAAGATAATTTTGAATTTCCAGACAGTTTTAAACCAGTCAAGTTTCCACGAATTGAAATACAGGAAATGATCGCAGGAGAGAAAACGGATTCCATTTTTTTTTGTGTAATTAGGTAATCATTAAAGGAGGAACATGGAAGGAAGGCGTATTAGATTATCATGCTTTGGAAAAGAAAGCATTTGGCGAATACAAAAAGGAAGACGAGCTCTTCATTGCTTCATTTACTTACTATTCACCGAGAAAGTGATTACTGAGCACGTTTTTCAGTTGTTTTGTGTGTGTGTGTGTGTGTGTGTTTTGATTTCCTGATTTAAATTTACCCTCAAGCTGTTCTCACTACTTGTTGTAGCAACTAGATAGCATTTCAAAGTATACATACTCCCAAAATGGCTGGCCATTAGATATATTGCCACTTAATTGACATGAACTGTACACTAAGGCATTTCTTTGTTTGTTTGTTTGTTTGTTTGTTTGTTTATTTGTTTTTGCTATTGGCCATATGACTGCAACATTGGCATCCGCTGCCAAATAAAGATCATGTCTTCGATGAATGTTCTACTTCCTGTGTTAATTTTCTTTTGAATTCTCTCTATACTTGCATTGCGTAGATGCGTTTGCCGCTCTTACCCCGCTTGTTGTTACATGTATGGCGTATTTGTAATTATTACTAGAACTTAGTTCTTGTAATCAGTTGCATTAATAGAATATAAGATCCACACGAACTTATAGTGAAGCTTCGATTCGCCTGATGGTCTTAAGTTGCTTTTGATGAAAAGAGTAATTCACACATACCAGATGTCATAGTGAAATGTTATAACCTATGAGACAGGTTTGCCTTCATATAAATGTAAATTGAGATAACGGATCTATATTGAAAGAACACATCAGTAAAAGTTTGAGGAAAATCGGACAATCCGTTCAAAAATCATGAATTTTTGAAGTTTCCGTGCCGCCATCTGCATGAGAAACTACTTCAACTTGTGACATCACACGTGTATAGATCAAGATTGATAATTCATCATATTTTCATTTTTCTTACATAGTAAAAGAGCACTAAACTTGCCTCTTTCAGAAGGCAGGGGGATAATTTTCATCCTTAACTTCTGTGACAAGTCGAGTGAATGTGTACTTTAAAAAAAATGAAGTCTGTGAAATTCTCTTTACATTTTCCTTGAAATGCTCTGCGCTTGTGACATCATAAACTGTAGGCCTATAGTATCTGGAAATCTAATCCAGCAGTGACTGTGCAGAAACGTTAAAAAATTCTTAACTTTTGAACGGATTGTCTGATTAACCTCAAATTTTCACTGATGTGCTCTACTGATATTGCTCCATTTACTCAATCCACTTGAACATATAAAGGTGAGATTGTTCTTTAATTAGGCTAAAATTATTCTATAACAAAAACGTTTTAAAGCTAACCGTTTCACATCTTGCGATGGCATCATGTTAAGCCCACCGCACACTATACGACTCACGACTATACGTCCTTATTGGTCCATGAGACCCGGTCGTACGACCTGGCAACGCACATTATACGATCGGGGGCTGTTTCATAAAGCTGTTCTTAAAGTTACGAACGACTTAAGAACGACTGGTGATCAGTTCTTGTGCTGAATTATTGAAATTCTGATAAGTATAGAACATCAGAACTGACCACCAGTCGTTCTTAAGTCGTTCGTAAGAGCCTTATGACCCCCCACCCCTCCCCGCTCAGACCACACATTCAACTAGTGGCTTCAGTGCTTTTACAAAAATAATAAAAGTGTAGAAACACGCAGTGTGCATTGCGTGTGCTCATTACACTCTGCATACGATCATATCGTGATTGGCTGAAAGCCCACGATCGGTCGTGGAAATTCAACATGCCAAATTTCTACGACTGGCACTAAGACCAAACCGCACGACTGGAAAATGGCAAGGCTGGTGACGTCACACTTCCGGTCTTTAATAAGGTCGTACGACCGGTCGGATCGTGCTAATAGTGTGCGGCGGGCATTATGCGGCCTTCAGATGAGAATCTCGATTCAACAGGCGTTTCTTGGGATGCCAAGATCCTTATCCTCGCCCACTATATTTATGATGATGGTCGCCGTGATTTTTAGCACAATGATAATAGATTAAAGGAGGCTATAGTATGATGCTCTCCCTTCTCTTTTCATCAATTCAACTTTAATCATTTCGTGATTTTATTTCCTTTCAACGCATGTTCTGTTTATTGTTTTCATAATTTCTGTCGAACATAGCGTTTGTAAGCAATTACACTGTTTTGATTTAATGTTCTTTACCCCCCCCCCCCCCGCCGCTATTAGCATTTAGAATATGACGTCACGTTGTGGCAAACTGCTCTGTGTTTCCCTCTATCCTATTTGAATGTCAGTGTATTTCCGTTCATGTGTGAAACACAGTCGTACTTTCCTCCACTAAGGAGGTTTTTTGCCGGCGTTGGTTTGTTCGTTTGATTTCTCGATTCTTTGCTTCTTTGTTTGCAAAGCAACTGCAATAGTTTTGAACGGATTTGGATGACATTTTCAGGAGAAACGTTAATGATAACACGAAGAACACATGATTAAATTTTGGTAGTGATCAAAATCACCGTTACAGAGACATCCATTCTTCCCTTCTGGGTGGGACACAATGTAAATTTTAGTAAATAATTCATTATGACATTGTTGCCAGTTTGAAGAGCGTAAGACGACATCACGTAGTTTGCATTGACTTCACAGAGCCATACATTAATATCAGTATTTTACTGTCAATGCGAGAAATTAAGATTAGGAGTGTGTGTTTTTAATGCCCTCGTCGTACTGTTATTGTGCTAATCTAGTTGCATAATACTAGTCACGAATATTAAACGAATGTGCACATATCCTTCAAAGAAAGTATCCCTTGTTGAAAAGAAGTGCATTTTTCCAGCATGATACTTACGTTCGAAAAGTACAAAAAAAAATAATAATATGAAAACACCATAAAGATTACATCTTGGCTTTATTTTAGAAATGTCCTCATCCCCAATACAAGAAAAACAACAGCAAAATCTATCCGAAGTTGGGGCAAAAAACAAACAAACCACAAATTAGATAAAACTTGTAACCAATGTCCGCAAAGTCTTTCTTGTCCTAACATTCTTTTTTTATTCTTCTTTCTCGAACTACAATTAATGCAGAGAATATTTTCTTAAAGACGCCAGATATGGTGTTATTTTCAATCCACTTCAATTGCTGACACACGTGAAAGGTGGCAAAAGGGGAAACATGAATAAAGAAAGTGAAAAACTAAATATTCCGTTCATAAAGATGGAATGTACGTGTTGAGCAATGCAATCACCTTTCGACAGTTTTGTTGTTTTAATTTGTTTTCGTTTACTACTTGATTATAGAACATCAAATTAAATTGTGTAACATTTTCGCGTTTTCAAGAGTCGAGACATGCGTCGAATTGAAGTAGAAATCCTTGTGAAGTATTCATGCATGTTTCTTTTACTGCATACAGTCGAGGGAAACAAGGCCATTGAAATTGAGAAGAACAAGATGGAGATCCGGGCGATCAAGGATGAGCTCCTGGCAGCAAAAACGTACGTTTCAAGCCAAGTGCTTGAGTCCTCTGAAATATTATTTAGAGGAATACTTCCTTGGATTAATTCATTGGAAACATGTGTGTAAAGAAACGAATCCCAAGGGTAACATTCATTTCTTGCATGACACGATTGGATCTATCGCATTATAACTGCCAGGCTGTTGGTTATTTTCAATTTCTGGCCTGATTTATATCTCAGCAACGCAAAAACCTGTAAGCCATGTAAATTGGCACTTGAACTTCGGAAGACATTAATACTCTGTCCATCATTTTCTTATCCACCATTCTTTGTCTCTCTTTTTTTAATCACTTCGATTTTTTTTTTTTTTTACTTTCCATTTTATCTTTTTAGCTAGTCTTGTGGCTTTGAAAAAAAAAATATCGCACTGATAAACAAATTGACTCTCAAAGAACGATTTTGGAAGGAGTCTAATTTGTCACTGTTCTTAACATTTACAAAGCTTTTAACGTCGCTTTATTGAGATATCGTCGCTTTACTGAAATATGCACATTCGCGTACAGAAATTTGGTTTCGGAGACAAGAAGTTGCATGTTAAATTATACAGTAAGAAAGAGAAAAATAACTAGAAAATAATTTACAAGGGGAGTTTATACAAAAAACTTCATTATTCGGTCGTCGCAGGATAATTGTATTTTCCATTGTTGTATTTGTTATTATTGTAACAGATGGTGTTATAATATTACTACTACTACTACTTCTACTACTAATAATAATGGTAATGATAACGAAAATGATAATAATAAAAATAATGATAATGAAAATGATAATAATAAAAATAATAATGATAATAATGGTAATATCGATTATTATCATTATCATCATCATTATGACGACTGCTACTACACGTCATAATTATCATAATGATTACTTTCAGTATTAACATTGTTAAGCATTATTGATATCATGATCGACAACAATAACAATTAGTATTATTTCCGTAATATATCTTGCAGCCGACACGCCAACTTTTGCAAGTGCACCATTCCATCGGCCAACAGCAGTGATACGCGGATAGTTGCAAAGCGAGACGTCCCAAAATACCCGAAGGTTGGTTCCTGAATGTTCCCCTATACCCACCGTCCTGTGTAGAGGAAGGGGGGAAAGATCGGGGCCCAACTTCATAAAAAGTTGATATGATAGCAACTCTTGCTGAAATGGAAATTGTCATAGTAACGACAAGAATCCAGCTTCCTGATTAGCTGTTCCCATTGGAAGTTGCCATTCCAGCAAGAGTTGCCATCCTAACATCTTTTGTGAAATGGGGCCCAGGTGTCTGTTGTCTGTTTGTTTGTTTACTTTGTATTTGAAAATCACGCTCGTTGTGAAAATTGGCATCCTTTTGTTGTAGGTAATGGTGGTTACTTTTTTGTTGTTGTTCATTATTGCGATATTGTTGTTACCTTAAGTGAAATTGAATTCTTATTCATACATGTAATGTTTACTTTGTGTGTATGTGTGCATGTGTTTGTGTGTATGTGTGTGACAGAATATAGATTATGTTTCTGAATTCTGTTTTGTAGAGATTACACTTCGAGGAAAATTCAGCATGAAATCAGATTACACGCTGCTCCTTCCCACTGTCTTCCTTCTTCTTATCATTTTTCTTATTAATATTATTAAAGTTAATACTTCTGTCAATCATAATTCATATCTTCACTAATGATATTGTCAACACCATTAATGTTATCATCAGTGTCTTTGTGCTATAACCACTAATTCAATCGTGTTATTACTATGAGTGATATTATCATGTTTATTCTAGTACACACTTTCACGTGAGACGAAAGAGTACCTGAGAAAGCCGACCTTTGACATCTGGCACTGGGAGTCGAACGAGGTAATGTCAAGCTAGTCTTGAAGATCCAACAGTGTTGGGGAAAAAAACAGTAAAAAAACACAATAAAAAACTCAGGCCAATGCAACAATTAGAAAGCTCCCTAACAAAATAGTCTAATCGTCATTTTTGTGCATTCTAAAGTAAGCATATTGCTACTTATGACTAAAAGATTTCTGTCTTTGGGGGTCTTATTGCTCTCCCTTTTTAGCAGCTTTGATCGCAAAAATCTCAACTTAACATCTGCGATAAAACTCATCAATTTTTATTCAGCAGTGATCGGATAAATGGGATTGATATTGTGCGCAATATTATAGATTTATCTGTCAACATCATGCTTTCAGTACGGTAATAAGTAATTGCATGGTTCCATGACATGTGCTCCTGATACCTATATCATACTCCCATTTTAATAGTATCTGCACGCCAAGCCAAACATACATTCTATGCAGAAACATTACTTTAACCTTAACCCTTATTCTCACATCAAACTAAACAAAATAAAATCGGAGCAATCGGAGCAGGAACAAATGTGTCACCGTATTGCATAGCTTAAGTAATACAAAACGGTCATAATATATGACTAATTAATAAGTACATGTTTGTTACTCAATTTAATGTCTCTTCCATTTTAACCATGACGACATCGTTATGGGTGCTTCTGATTTTGGCTTAATAAATGCACAGTTTAGAGTAAGTTGCAGAGATAAAAACCAGTTGGCTGCAGGGACTATGACCACTTTACACTTATTTTGTGATGTGAACATGGTACAGGTGTAATAAATACCGGCCGGGAAGTTTGCGCATGTATCAGTGGGGTGGCGATTGTCTCTGCGTCCTGCAGTTTTGTTTTGCTTTTGTTGTTGTTGTTGTTGTTGTTTTTTGTTGTTTTTTTTTGGGGGGGGGGGTTGTAGTGTGCGTGTGTGCGTATGTGTGTGTGTTTTTTTAAGATCTTAATGATTTAAGATATATATATATATATATATATATATATATATATATATATATAACTTCAATATCCCATCGCATGCCTTGCTTTAAAACATTGCCAGAGAAAATCTACGCCACCATAACGTCAATAATGTACCATAATATAGGAGAAGGCGTGCATGCGTCTGCTTTTCCTTTATTACTTGGGTTCAGTTGCTGCTTTTGTTGAGTTGCCTTCTTTCTTTCTTATTCAATCTTTGCAGATGCTTTGTCTCCTTGAACACATGTACCACGATCTTGGCCTTGTTGAAGAGTTTCACATGAACCCTATTGTACTGCGTCGGTTCCTGGTGAGTTCCTGATTGCAGGGGATTTTTTTTTTTTTGAACGCGTCATATATGAGGGGCAGCTACGAATTTAGTACGAAACTCTGTCTTACCGTAAACATTGTCCAAGATCCGAAGTTATTGCAACTGTTATAAACTGCGTCGCGTGTTTTCTGTTAATCATCCTTTTCCATAATAATGAAATTAAACATCTAACGTTTTAGTACCGTCATCTCTGGATAAGAAGTCTCCAACAGTTCGTGATAGCTCACATTTCCATAATGATAATATAATGATATTAACTTTAACATATCACCTATTTCCATTTTATACCAGTATAAAGAACGTCAGGCCGGGGATTTATTCTCAGCATGTGTCTGTGATATTGAGAGGAGTTTGTACTTTTCCTAAAATTATGTCGTATGATTTGGTAATTGGGGTAAAATAATAAATAGCTACATGAACAATTATTTACATATGAAGAGTTTGTTCGCAAAAACCGATTAGTCCATATTTGCCAAATTGGGATAATTGCGATTAAAGGTCAAGAAAAATAAAGAGAATAGTAAGAAATTGTTTGTTAATAAGAAATTCTTTTGACCATAACTTCAAAAATGTACCTATCAATACCTACCAATATATCATTTAAATGGTATTATTTTGTACTTTATGACAGAGACCGTACTTCAAAATATTCAAAAATGGACTTATCGGTTTTTGCGAACAAACTCTTCATATTCAGATAATCACTCATTCAAATCAAAGTGGTCATTATTATTTTAAGACATCCAAGAAGAATGTTTGTGTGCCTTGATTCTATTCAGTGCTGTGTCCAGGAGAACTACCGGAACAACCCATTTCACAACTTCCGGCATTGTTTCTGCGTGACCCAGATGATGTACGGCATGATCTACCTGTGTGACCTCAAGTCAAAGTTCAATCTTACAGACCTGGGCATTCTCCTCACCGCGGCAGTGTGTCACGACTTGGACCATCCAGGCTTCAACAACACGTATGTATATCTTTCGAAATACCACTGTTCTGTTTCTTCTTATAACAGGGTTTATTATATGTAAAGGATGCTGTTCGTTGTTTCGGAGGTTTGTTACTCCAAAAATAGAATAATGATAATAATGATAATAATAATAATAATAATAATAATAATAATAATAATAATAATAATAATAATAATGTTTATTATTATTATCATTATCATAATTATTATTTATTATTATGAATATCATTGTATAAAGCGGTAAAAAAGTAAAGCGCTAAACGTCTCGTTATGGAACAGAATAATATTAAAAAGGAGAAATTCATGAAGCAAATAGTTAGATCAAACAAATACATATATTACACACATTGTACATTTTAGTTTAACTCAAGAAACTAACGTGACACATGTATGATAAATCAATACAAATTACAGGTCACAACTGAGCAGATGGGTATTGAGTAACTTCTTTGAAAGAGTCTACTGTAGGAGCTTCACTGAGCTCCAAAATAAGGTTCGTTTTTCTGAAACAACCAGATTTCCTATACAGCAACAACATGTTCATTGATCGGAATAACGGAATAGAGTTCGTTAATCCGAACATGTGTGGCATTATTCCCAACGTTAGGTAATACGAGAATAAAATATGGTGCATTAATGAAATGGTTCGCCAATCCAAATTGAAATAAGATTAGTTACTCTGAAAACGACAAGAGGATCCGTACATACAAAGAAACGTAACAAACAAACGAAATTACGTACCTTATTTCAGTCTCGGTATATAACTACGAACCTCCGGAATAGCAAGCTGTATCCCTATTCCACAGTCTTCAGGTATGTTAAAACACAGGGTATAAGTTCAGTGACAATCGAATTAATGATTTCAGATTATTATAGTAATGTACTCTCATCTAAAACTCAACCATTTCATGAGTTGAAGGAACACAATGTTGCTTAGAGGATTTTACAACATGATATCTAATTGGTTGAATCGGCAGGACGTGACATAAGTATTGCATTGTTTTCGTTATACTGCACGGTCCTTCACTATAAATAACCTTCACTCAAAATAATTTTCCTTGCAATAAGAGCCTGCCGATTTCCTGTATGCTTCCACGTTGTCCTTGCATGATAGCATCAGTTATCATGACCTTCAGGATGGTGTCTATTGAATTTGATTTGGATAAGATTGCTGTTTTGGTTCCCGTATCAGTTTCATGCCTAAGCGTGAATCAAACCAAAACCTATCACGACAGGATATTTTTTTTTTTTCAGATACGAGAACGCAGGGAATTCAAGTTTCTTGTGAATCCCGACATCATTCAGACAGAAAACCCACGATTACAGCTCCATTGCTGCATTTCCAAAAGTCCATTACACCGTCTATGATATGCAAGGCAATTAGATCCAAAACAAAATAAAATGCTTCATACCTTCCAAACGCAAAAACCCCTCTCGGTCACCCAAATTGACCGTTAAGGGAGGTATAAAATGCAAATGCGTGTTGATTCATACAAACATCGCCTATGTGGCCAAATGATAATGTAAGTATTGTTATTAATGATGTATATCTTATGATAATTTACTATAATATTTCTATTAACGTTATTTGAATACGCCGCCACACACACACACATACACACACACACACACTTAAACACTTTCAAATAAAGATTCTGGCTTTCACTTTGTGTTCAAATCATTCCTAGAGAACTTATTTGATTAACTAAATACGTTGCAGTGCACCTTTCCCGAGAATGATCATTATTAGCATGGATTGTTTCAATGTTTTATGATTAGTGCACGTTATGCTCGGTCTGAGGAAAAGTGTTTTCCGATGGCTTGTGTTGAACACATCGGTAATCTCACAATTATTGACAGATGTTGCTATTGCCATACTTGAAAGAAATCAGTACTCCACTGTGTATTCACATAGTTATATTCTGTTTAACACTATAAACTGATGATTCACAATGTGTTCGCACTGTTGAAACGCTTAGATTTAACAGTGCCAAGACATTCCATGCTGTGTTTCACATTATATGTCACATTGTGGGACATTATGGTCTTTCCAGAAGGGTGGCAGAATCTTGGTTTTGAAGATTTCAGCAATTAGGGGACAGACTTTTTATCATGAAATTTCTACCATTCTGTTGCTTTGATTTAATACTGCTACTATTCCCAATGATAATAGTAACAATGATAATGATAACAATATTAACAATATTATCATTGATAATAATAATAATGATGATGATGACAATAATGATAATGATAATAATAATAACAATAATAATAATAATAATAATAATAATAATAATAATAATAATAATAATGGTAATAATAATAATAGTAATAATTTTACGGCGCTTCCAATTCCATATCCAATAGATACCAGATCAACGCCCGGACGGACCTGGCCATTCGCTACAATGACATCTCACCCCTTGAGAACCATCACTGTGCCGTGGCCTTTAAGATCCTCAGCAATCCGGAGTGTAATATCTTCAGGAGTCTGCCAGAGGACGAGTTCAAAGCCGTCAGACAGGTAGACGCGGATGACCACTTGTCTAGATTTATGCTGTATGACCCCTTGTCTAGATTTATGATATGACCCCTTGTCTAGATTTATACTGTATGACCCCTTGTCTAGATTTATGCTGTATGACCCCTTGTCTAGATTTATGCTGTACTAGGTGACCCCTTGTCTAGATTAATTTTATGCTAATCTTTCACAAAGATACACTTAATCTAAAAAGTGCCACGTGCTTTTCAGAAGGGCTCAAGAATCATCTTCCACAATAAAACTATGAGATTTCTTGCATTAGTATTATGGTATAGAAAGGAAATTGCCTGGTTGACGCGACTTGCCACGACAACGCGTTGCTTTGACTACTCCGAGATCGTTTTTTTTTTTTTTTCTTGTATCAGACAAGGTTGCAATAAGTGTGTTTTTCTTTCGATGTCAACGGCAAGCTTTATTGATACATGCCAATACATCATACTGAACAATATTAATCCTTGAAATTCACTGTACATGTTTCAGCCGTTGCTTATCAGGCAATTAGTCTCGTAGACGAATTTACTGTTTGCTATTCGAGTCGATTCAGTTCCTTTTAATTCACTACAACGTTGATAACTATAATTATATTATTCATTTCAAATAAGCTAAAAGCGTATAAGGAGTAACAAACCCACAGAAGAACTCGCACGCATACACACACACACACACACACACACACAACTAGAAACATCGGAAAGTGGCAGTTGGAGAGAGAAAGAGAAGAAAAGTCCCCGTCAACGTTTGCATCTCCAAACTATGCACATGATTTGAATACATTACCAAACTGGCCAATCATATCTCTCTCTCCATTTATTTTCTCTCCAAGGGCATCATTATGTTGATCATGGCAACAGACATGGCTCGCCATTCGGACATCTTGGATCAATTCAAGACGCAAGTTGAAGAGGGATTCGACTTCAACAACATGGATCACATCAATTACGTATGTTTGACCCCGACTTTCCCAAGATAAATATCTCCCTTTAAGTGCGCCACTGTGTATGTTTTTGTTGTTGTTATTGTTGCTGCTAATGCCGTTGTTTCAATAAAACATCCAATATCTGGGATATGTGGTGGAGATGCTTTCCTCTGGATCGGGACAGGTTGCCATGACGACTGCTCAATGTCTTCCAGATCGGCGAAGATAAGCAGGCTTGTTTATTCCGCCTGATTGACGTAGTGTGCTTTTGCAATCGAGTAAATTTTCTTTGTGAGGGTCTTTAAGTACTCTTTGCTGTTGGAAAGCTGTTACCGGTTAGAATATCAGGGACTTAATTGTAGACAAACATGTAAAGAGTCCTTTCGGGTATTTGGCTTCCTTTGTACATCAGTATGTTGGGCCTACTTACTTTTACGTAGGTAATATCCTTGTTTAGGCAAAATGTTTTGAAACAGCATCATGAAGAGCTTCGTAAAATGAAACAGTTTGACACATGTACGTTCATGTATGCATAATACATGCATTAAAACAGAGCAAAATCCCAGTAAAATTTGAAATAGTGATCTTATAGTGAATTTCCCACTTTCAAGCTTCTGCTGCTTTTATGAATTTTTAATGTGCCGTTTTGTCTTTATGTTTATTTCAACTTTTCGGTTCAAACTACATGTATAATGTATGTCCATGTTTTGAATTAAACTTCCTTAATCACTGGACTTTGGCATGAATTATTTTCATTGGATTCTTTGTTGATTATTTCCTTGTGATCGTCAAGATACAATATTTGTTATTGTATTTTTTAACCGAGGAATATAGTGTTGGATTTATTTTGTTTCTTTAAGTTTCCGTACAGTTCACAGCATCTATACAACCTAAAGAGCTTTAATATTTAATGTCTTTTTGATAAAAATTGATTTCAATTGGCCTATCATAGTTCTCTACTTTGTTTCTTTTGTTCTATCGGAAGTATACATTTTATTTCATGGGTATTAAATGTTTTCTTCCAACTTACTTTTTTGACGTTATGCCTTGGAGCGGCTCAGACGGGATTTACAAGTCAGAAAGTGTTTTGTTGTACCTTCAATAAAAAAAAGAAACTGTGCACAAGTGAGTAGGCCATCTGGAGATTTTGATTGAAATCGAGTGAACTAAAATCTTGTCAATTTCAGTCCTTTGTGATTAAACCTGCAAAAAAAAAAAAAAAATTAATAAGACATCAGTGATATATTACTATTTTGTATGATATTGTTATGCAATTAGTGAGGTATCATTTGAGAAGACTTATTTTGCGGTATCTGATGATGGACTTATCCAATCAAACTCTCTTCTCTGTTTTAGCTCCGCATGGTTCTCATCAAATGTTGTGATATCTCGAACGAGGTGCGGCCATCTGATGTGTCAGAACCATGGGTGGACTGTCTCCTAGAGGAATACTTCATTCAGGTAATAAATAAAGGTCATTTTGTTAAGAAAAGTAACAAAATGCAAATGCTTACATAACAGGATATAGAAAAATGATTGCATATGAAAAGCCTAAAATGGCATTACGCTTTTCATCACATATATATTATATTATATGTATATATATATATATATATATATATATATATATGAGATATATATATATATATATATGAGACGGAAGGAAAACTTGTAGTATAGACGTTGCAGTGGTGTTCAGTCTTGCCTTTATTCCCCGAGCTTTCGGCTATTTCACTAGCCTTTTTCAAGGGCTTGATGAGACATAACATAAAAGCAAAATAGCAACCAATTTGCATGCATTTGAACAGAAATAGAAATAGAAATAGTAATAACAAGAAGCCAATCAAACGGAATATAGGCAGTGGCACCAATTCGCATACATTTCAACAGAATAAGGCAGACAACAGAACAAAAACAAAAACAAACACAAAAAACAGAAAACAAAGCAAAAGAAACATGGGCAGCAATATTACATTCGCTCCAACGGAAAGGTAGTATTATCACATACACTTGCGGTGAAAAAATACAGTTGTAGTAGTAGTTTAGTATAGGTAATACCAACGGTAATACATAAACCAACATAAATTAAAGCACAATAGTTACCTTTAGGGCGTGGGGATTTGCTTGTGTGTGGTGTGTGTGGTGTCCGGAGGGTGAGTGTGAGGGGTTCGTACATGTACTCTTATAAAAGAGTTTCACGGCGCGAATGACCTTCAAAGGCATGTAATTATTACTGTGTCACCGTCCCAAATACCCCCACGCCACATCACCCCTCACACTTCACTGCCCCCGCATTACATGTACGAACCCCTCACACTCACCCTCCGGACACCACACACACCACACACAAGCAAATCCCCACGCCCTAAAGGTAACTATTGTGTTTTAATTTATGTTGGTTTATGTATTACCATTGGTATTACCTATACTAAACTACTACTACAACTGTATTTTTTCAACGCAAGTGTATGTGATAATACTACCTTTCCGTTAGAGCGAATGTAATATTGCTGCCCATGTTTCTTTTGCTTTGTTTTCTGTTTTTTGTGTTTGTTTTTGTTTTTGTTTTTGTTCTGTTGTCTGCCTTATTCTGTTGAAATGTATGCGAATTGGTGCCACTGCCTATATTCCGTTTGATTGGCTTCTTGTTATTACCATTACTATTTCTATTTCTGTTCAAATGCATGCAAAATGGTTGCTATTTTGCTTTTATGTTATGTCTCATCAAGCCCTTGAAAAAGGCTAGTGAAATAGCCGAAAGCTCGGGGAATAAAGGCAAGACTGAACACCACTGCAACGTCTATACTACAAGTTTTCCTTCCGTCTCACATATACCAATGATGCAGTACCCACCACGTACGAGGCCAAGCCCGCTTCACATTATATATATATATATATATATATATATATATATATATATATATATATATATATATATATATATATATATATAGTATAGTAGTAGTAATAATAATAATAATGACGATGATATCAAAATGATTATCGAAGAAATTTTGGGTCATTCGTTTTCTACCCATACGTCAGACCAAATTTTTGACTCCTGCGACGTTTTCATTTGACTCTTATGACTTATCATACTTAATTGTTATTATACCTGATACAATTTATGTTGAGGTTCTTTAGTTATCATCTTGTTATTCTTACTGATACATGTCCAATTCAATAGGTAGTGTCTTGCTGTACACTATAAATAAAATAGATTGCATAAGTTTACAAAATTACTATTTGTCACTGCTTGTTGTTTCGTATGAAACAGAGTGATCGAGAAAAGATGGAAGGTCTGCCCGTGGCAGCCTTCATGGATCGAGACAAGGTGACCAAGCCCACGGCCCAAGTAGGCTTCATCAAGTATGTCCTCATCCCAATGTTCGAGGTGGTCTCCAAGGTGAGAGGAAAGAAAAGATCTCATTGATATAAACGATAGTCTTCCCGCGCCTAACAACAATTTACTTAGGTCTTCGCAGATTTAAGAATAGAACAGTGGGGAATATACGCTTCACATGCATCCATACGCAAATTTTATACCATAATTATAAGCATCTATCATAAAGTCCAGTCAGACTAAATTTGAATGTGAATGCGGATGTGAAGGTTTGTTCTGTTTTGTTATGTGTATGTGTTGTTTTTGTTCTTGTTTTTTGGAAGTTCATCCTTTGATATAAATTGCCACTTTATTAATGACCGGCGGCTCATCGAGATTTCAGTAAGATGCATCAGCAGCAATCAATAAAAGATAGGAATAAACTATCACAGCCGCGACTGCAGATTGTAATAATAAAGATAAAAAGGCAAAATATTTCACAGTTGCAAGACTTATACAGTAATCGGTGTTTCGTGCTGTGATACCAGTACCAAAATGTCCATCAAGTGAGAGGCACTCCTGTCCAAGTCATGCCTCCGAATCGCGTCATAATCACTAACATTAGTAAGATTTCAATAATTGCAAAGAGACTTTAAGTTCTGGTTTATTCCCTTCGAACCTCTTTGAAATCCGTCAGACACATCGGACCCGATGTTTGGAACTCTCTTCCTTCTGACATTCGAAGTTTAAAGTCCACGAACTCTTTTAGGAAAGCTGTAATATTGCAATGTTGCTCTCTGGATATCAGTAATTTCGTTGTAATTGTTAGTGCATAATAGAATATCTCCGCATTTTATCTATTACGTAATCCTGTAACCAACCATGAACTGTAGCTGTTCACCTGGACCTCAATGAAAAAATATTTTGTCATGCCTTACTGATCAGTGATGCAGGTGATCTATCTTTGTATAAACCTTTAGTGAAAGCAAACAGACCTCTTCTTTCCCTTTCTCATTTCTAATATTCTATCTCTACGCAAGTCATCCTTCCCTCCTAGTTTTTTTTTTTTTTCTATGTGTATCATGTACGAGGGCTGCACGCAAATTAAGCCACACTTAATTAAGCTGTAGCCCTACCGTATTACTCATTGTATTGCTGATAGGTTTCTGATGTGCACTGTGTAAAGGCAATGAAAAAGAAAACGTTTTGTTAACTGATATTTATGTAAACATGTATGGCACCAACAGTGTATGTATACCACATGTACATGATTGTTCATGTATAAGGATAATACAGGAAGTAATAAATCAAATAAAAAAAGAATCACTTATATACGTATACATTATTTTTGCATCTATTGGGTTACATTTCCATAATAAATCACATCAAATCAAATCAAACATGAAAATTGGTGAATCTTATTTGTAAGTTTCCTGTTTACAAGAATTTTACTTTGTGCAAAAAAAAAAAATAACGAGTTGTGTTTTTAATCAAAATGTGTTCATTATGTGCCATAATCATTAGTGAAAGTTTAAATGCCAATATAATGTGAATGTTGAATGTCAAAATTATGCAGTGATATTGTCATTCCGACAGCTTTTCCCTCAACTGGACGATTCCATGGTTGAACCTCTAAGGAACGCCCTCTATCGCTATGAAGAACAGAAGCTGAAAGAAGACCAAATGAAAGAGAAAATGCGAGAGGTGAGGTCTAAGTCGCTGGAAAACATTTTTTAAATCAATTCTAGTTCAATGTATTTCCATACTCTTCTACAAAACATGCAACATGATAGCATTGCAGATGACACGCTAAGTTTGTTTCGGCGTTTGTTTGTTCATGCTTCTGTCTGTCTGTTAACAAGCCAGTTATGAATGTTGATCAAATTTTCTGAATAATTATAATGATAAGGTACGCGTTGTATCTACAGCTCAGACACTACTGTGCTGCAATAGGAGATTCCTGTCTATTTGATTTTCTTGAATTATGATTATTATAACCCTAAAAAAAATGAACTTAATGAGAGAGGTGTGCTTTATAGGAACAGATAATTAATGTGTTTTTGGTTGTGATCAGGGCTATGATCAGAGTCCAGTTGTTGTTTTGGTGTTTGTTTGTTTGTTTTTTTTTTGTCTTTCTTATCAGTTTTGAAATGGCTGAGATATATCTACAAACAAAGTAAGAGAAAGCCATCCTAATAAAAGCTGGGTCCGAACGTTTAAGGATCGTTTTGTTTTAAATACCTCAGTCATTTCAAAAACAATTTTCATCAAATAAACTCTAAAATTCCCGAAAAATTTATGTCTAATCATATTTCTTAAGAGGCTCTTATAACTTTTTTTTTTTTTGCTTTAACAGTCAAAATGGTTGACGTTTAATTGTCTCGTGATGTGAAAAAAGCGCTGAATTTACAAATACTTCTCTTTGCTTTTTGTTGTACTTAAAAATCGGGAGCGTCCAAAAACTCGTGAATTAACTATATTAGGATGTTTGAGATATCAGATTATTTTTGTGAGTCAAATTTATGCATAAAATGAAATATAATAATTATGCATATAAATAATAAAAAAAGCAAAAGGCCTAAAATTGCTATGAATGAAACTGTTTCTGTGTGCTTTGATTCCCTTCCTCATGATACAGAGATACAGATTCAGTTTTTTTTTTTTTTTTGTCGTAATTTCATTTGCTAACCAATTTTGTTGCTTTATTTGGACCTACAATTTAGAAAAGAAAAGAAAAATATCCCGCTGAAAAAGAAATTAGTTATTTCGAAGGTAAGTTAATGCAAATTGAATATTTTTTTTAAGGAAACGAAGGTTTCTGTTTTTGAATTAACGAACCGTTGCGATCACAAGCTTCTTTTCTTTCATTTTTGGATTAATGAACCTTGAAAGTACCAAAACCTAGTTTCATATTGGGAATTGCAAACCCTCGGAATAATGAACTTTTGAAATAACAAACCGTTGTTTATATCACAAAGAGTACAACATCACTGGTTTTTGTTTGCATGCTTTATTTTGTTTCCAACGCAGAGTGCAAGAATCATGGCAGAGGAAGAAGGCGTGTGAGATACGAGACCCGGTCATTGTGTTTGTTCTTGGTTTGGATTTCCCGGCAAGACTTCTTTTGTTGTCCTCACTTTTACATTCTGAGTGACTGTACGGTATATCCATCACCGCAACACTCTGATAAATTAATTATTATACAAGAAAGCAGCAAGAACAAAAAGAATGTCAACTAGAATGACCTCGCAGAAACACTCATGTAAAAAATGATCATGTAAGGAAAGAAAAAATGCTTCTTATTTTTTTTTTTTCAAGGGGATTATATTTTACTGGTATCTTAAAATGATTAATCATGTTCATTTTTTTTGATCACTCATTTAGGGCCTTAGAATTTCATTTTTAAACAGGCATAATATGGTGCCAGGCAATGCTGCTTATCATAATCCCTATCTCACGCAGGCGTGAAGAGATCAAAGACTCACAAGCGACTACTTCTAAATAATTTGTTCCAGTGCCAGTTTTCGATTTTTTTTTTACTTAATAGGGTAAGGTAACTGATTTTTTTTTTCTCAGTTATTCTCAATAATTAAATTTTGTTTTTGGGGAAGAGGAAAGACCTAATACGCCTGTACAATCATCAGATACGAAAGACAACCACATATTTTCTAGAGTGTAAATTCTTAGTAAATCGTACTGGTTCATACAGACATGCCTCTCGAACGTTGTGCCTAAAATGAACTATGAGATTGCTTATTACTATTCATCAGAACAAAATATTCAAGAACAAAATATATTGTGCTTTATTCAAAGATGCAGGGTCGCAAGAGCGTATTCTTAATTCGGTATACAATACGATGATTTTTATTGATAGTTTCGGCAGCGAGAAATGCCGCTCTCTGTAGTAATTCACGTTTTGAAGCTGTCGATTCATGTCGATTATTGTCGATGTCTATCGGTTACTGTCGATAATTTCCGATGTCTGTCGATTGCGGTCGATTACTTTCGATTATTGTCTATAATTGCTGTCGATTACTGCCGGTTCCTGCCGATTTCTGTCGATTACTGTGGATAGAGGGCAAGGGACAAAGAAAAACATGTCCTTTTGTACAGACTGCCTCTGCGGGAACTCATCATGTATAACAGCACTGCCAGAAGGTCAAATTTGCTCCGCGTTGCACTGTTTGAAACGGAAGTGAAAAGATTTTATTGGTTGTAATATATAATGTAGTATTACGTATCATCATTTCTTTCTTCTTCTTCTTCTTTTTTTTTTTTTTTTTTACTGATGAGTAACTTACACTGTGTGTCACATAAATATGTTTTTTTCTTAACTGATAAATAACTTACTGTGCGTGTGGCATATCTACGAAACATTATTGCATCATCGTGTAAGCTATGTAGGACACATGGAAGCAATGGTGTGGCCTGATCAAGTCGGCATGGCAAGCGATCGAAAAGCATGAATACGCAGATTTAATTCAGATTTCAGCAGAATGTAAAGCGTGCTACATACAAGGATGCAAATTTATTAAATTTGCTTGAGAGAGAGAAAAGAGTTTAATTGTATATTTTTGTTACACGATTCCACATTTTGTGACTTTGGCAGCACGCTTTTTTTTTTAAATCTCGTAATTATGTGTCACTGTTTAACGTCAAGCCGTGTACTCATATTCGATAAACATACATTGATGTTGTTTTTGTTTGGATTGTCATCATGTTCAAGTAATCAGTATGTTACAAATTTTTGAAAGTATTTGGGGTTTTTTTTTCGCTATACATAGCAGGAAGGGAAAAAAAGAAGTGTTTTGTACAGCTTGTTACAAGGATTCCAATAGAGTTCTTGATAATTCGAAAAATACATTTGATATTGGCTATTTTCCTTTTTTTTTTTCAATTTATTTCCACTAACGCACTTAAAGGCCGTGTCACACTAGCCTTGCGTGCGACTTCCGAAGAACATTTTTGCTATCCGGAGGTCCCCGCAGATGACCCGCACATGATAGTACCTAGCATGTATCTCAAAAGTAGTTACCCGGAGGTGCGCACGCTGGCTCTATTTACCCGCTGCCAAAAAAAGGCCCTGTCACACCAGCTAAGCGGGCTTATTGCGTATGGGGATTTTTCAGCACGCAGAATAATTTCTGCGGCCGGACAAGGTTTAGGGCGAGTTTGGCGTGGGTATTACATGATAAACGCGTGATACCTAAGTCCTTCTTGCGTGTATTCCGTTGAACTGCATGTTAGGCGCGTGGGTGTCACGTGATAGCTTCGTGATAGCTTTTTTTTTATGTCATTTACGGGCGACGTACGGGCTCTGCGAAGTACCTGCGCCACAACTGCGTGTTATCTGCGTACTAGTCGCCTGCGAGGTGAGTGCTAGCCTGAACAATAGGCTGGTTCGAGTGGATGGGCAAACAATCATTTGTCAACTAGCTTTCAAGAAGTGAAGATGCCCCGTAGACGGAAAGTGCACAAGGGCAGAGAACGTCCAGTGGATGGACAGCCACAAAGCCCGGAAGATTCACAGCAAATGCATCAAATTGCTGCTGAAGTCCATTCGGCGGATGAAGTCCTGTCCGAAAGGGACCAGGTAGTCCTCGACGCCACAGAGGACAGAGGACAAAGAAGAGAATGAGTGCACGCACTCCCTTCATATAGGCATAGATCAGCGGGCAACTTACCTACTTCAAGTGGGTCAAATGCCTGTGAATTGCGGCGGCTACAACCCTCCTACGGGTGTTCTGCGTGGAACTCTTCGGGCAATCCTCGCGACTCATCCGGAAATAGTTTTGGTCATGCTCAAAACTTTGCTGCGGGAAAATTGGACTAGCGTGCGCACCTTCGGGCAACTAAGGACGAGATAAGTGCTAGGTACTGTCAAGTTCGGGCCAACTGCGGAGAGCTCCGGGTAGCAAATTTGTTTCCTCGCAAGTCAAGCCGCAAAACTTCCCCAGATACGGTATGACAAGGCCTTGAGCATGCTCATAACTTGTTCCGGAAGAGTCACGGGAGTTGCCCGTAGAGGTACGCGCAGAACACAAGTAGGAAACCCTTACCGGTAGCACCTTACAGGCAACTCCAAAGCAGGTACTTCGCAATCCCCGTAAGTCGCTCGTAACAGAAACTGGATCGGTTTCAAAGCTCTCACGCTAGTCACACGGAACGCACGCAAGTAGAAGCTAGGTAGCACGCGTCTAGTAAGTAAGAAACAAGTGCGAAAATTGCAAACATTCTTGTCCGCCCGCGGAAAATCTTCTACGTGCTTTAAACTACCTCCTCGCAACAAGCCCGCGTAGCTTGCCCGGACAGGTGTGACACCGCCTTAACGAACACTGCACGTCAACAGACAGCATCGGCTCTATCATTCTAACAATAAGTTTGTGAAATCAGGTATATGCAGGATGCTAATTACTTGACGGCGAAGGTTGCCAATAGTTAACATCATTTACTTGGTAGAGTCGTTGATATTGTTTATGATATCAATGAATGGTATTTAAAAACTCAGTAGGGCTCTTGATTTATCAAGGTGATCCGTCTTGACATAAATCCTGCGAGGCTTTCCCCTTAATTTTCCCTTTATTTGTCCTTATTTTCATTTTTCATTTATGATTTCTGTGATTCATCATGTTTGCCACAAGGTAAAAAATCCATTCACACGTTTATCACAGTATTCGCAAAAAAGTGAAAACTGAAACAGAAATGTTTTGATTATCTTGTTAGATAGAATGTTGTCATGCGGTGATTGGCAAGTAACCGGTGTTTCCTACTGGATGTGCGAGTACATTCTAGTTTCTGTTTCAACTTCCATCAGAGCAAAGCTGACGTTTTCTCCACAAATTTGCTCATTACATGTCCAGAGTAAAATGCATATATATGTATATATATATATATATATATATATATATATATATAGGTTTGAATATGCATTAATTTGAAAAACAAAAACAGAATGTTTTCCCAAAGCATGGCTACGTTACTCTGTCAGAATAATGTGTCACACAGGGTGTTTGCGCTGCGGCACATAAACTAACAGTGAAAAATACTGGTGAATTGAAAAGAGGAAAAGTATATAAAGATCAAAGAAGGCACAAAAACAAGATCAAAAAGCCCCAAGACAAAGAAACAAAACAAAAGATGTCTGTGGAAATGCAGTATTAAAGTTTGAGCTTGGGGAATACCCACATAAGGTTCTTGGAACTGGTAGATTGGTGTTTAATAAAAGAAATTACTACTAGGATTCGTTCGTGAGTTAAACAGCCCTCTGCTGCCTTTAATTCACGATCTATTCTTGAGCGATCTGTCATCACCCCTGTGAACTTAACTTTTATTTTCAAATTGTCTATTCCAAAGCCATATTCTGTATTGGTTTTCCTTTTATATCTTGACTAACTTTGCATGTTTTTACAGGAAATATGTAACGAAGATATATATAAATGTTATATTTAAATTCAATTCTTTTTACAAGTCTTGTTTATTGAACTGAAGAACGTGCTAGTCTTAATGGAATGTTAGTCTCTATTCTCAAATCCGAATCATTTGTTGCATAGAAGCAAACTAAGTGCTTTGTTTGGTGCTGTTACAAAATTCCTGTAATATGTATACGGGCAGACTGGAGGTTCTAGTAGTTGTGTTTTATTGTATAACATTAAGTGAATTTTGATTATTTGCACGCGTGACTCGAATTACGGAGTAATAAAATTTGAGTAACAAAATGCCTGTCTTGCTTGTGCATTGTGCATGCGTTGGTTAATATGAATTGGATTTTGATTTGCTATGGCAGTCTGATCGTTTTTATTGATCTGTGTTATTTGGATCATGACAATGGACTCGAAACGCTGATCCCAGTCGTCGCAAGTTCGTGGCCCTATCCAATTAACCATATCAGCCCCTCTAATTGTGACGCATTGACTATAAGTAGTACTTTACATCTTGCCCTTGCTGAGCTCGTTATGCACTCTGAAGCACTATTATGAACGACAGTTATCAAGACAGAATATTTTACTTTTTTCTTTAACTTCTACAACTTGTTTTGAAGGATGTTCGCGCAATTGGAAGACGAATGTGCATAACATTGGTATAGGATTTTATAGTTTATTTTCATAGTTTTAATGAGACTGTTTTGGTTGTTTTCATTGCAGTTTTTCTTTAGGGGTTATAATTTTACAGCCCTCTTCTGTTAAAAATAAGAACAAGTGTAACATCACAGATGTTTTAAAGGATGATAATCTTAATAAAAGTTGATAATCTTTCCGACTCTCAAGGACGAGAGGTTATCCCCTTACCGCCATTATGTTCATCAGAAGTCTTTTCCTCACACTACACTTCGAATACCACCAGACTTCAGGAAAAATTGATTGCGACAAACCTGTTTCCATTTGTTAGATACCGATAAAGTAAGAGTTCTGAATTGAATTTCAACTATAAACAGTATAATCGGAAAGCAGGATGAAAATAAACATTATAAGGATTTTTATTGTTTATTTTGGAAAATACAAATGATGGAGTACAACTTATTTCTTTTCACAGTAAATCATTGTTTCCATAAATGCATTTCCCATCCCCCACATAACGATGCGAAAGAGAAAATGAGATTTCCTGTGTGTTTTGTATGTTTGTAGAGTTAGCAAGCAGAAACTTTTGCATGCATGCTGACTTTTATGATATGACCGGAAAAGACGTTCGAGTGCATTTTATTTGTCTGTTTGTTTTGGTATGTGTGCGTGTGGCAGTGTTTATGTGTGCTAATGGCATATCAGTCCAAGAACGTGGATATAAAAAGTTAATACTCGTAAACAATTTAAAACAATAGAATATATATATATATATATATATATATATATATATATATAATTATAAATATATATATATATATATATAGGGCCTATTTAGAATAGAGTTGATGAAAAAGCCGGATCTGTTCGTTGAAGCCAAATTAGCAGATAAGATCAAGTTCTATATGCAGTGTCATTTTGAAAACATTTTTTTTTTCGCCGTTTAGAAGAGGAAATGAAAAGAAAAGATGCTTCTTTACATTGCCTAAACTATACAGTTTGTGATAACAGTTTTCAGCAGAATTTTGCAAAATCGGACCATATTATACAATGCTTATATAGTCCAAGAGCATTAGGTCAAAATACAAAAAGTAAATATCTAAATATATGTTTTTAAGGATGAAGAACTCAATGGTACACATAAGACATGTTGACCCACGCAAGTACAGTAATCCAAGATCGTGTCCAAAATGGCCGCCATTTCCTGAAATTTTGATAACCTTTCAACTAGGCAACCCAATACAAATTTAAGTGTCTATGTTTTGAAACATGAAGAACTCAATAAAATATATATTTAGAAATGTTGACGCATGCAAGTACCGATCAAACCACACGAACTCTTCCTAAAATTCAAAATGGCGTGCAAAATGGCCGGCAGTAACAATTTTATCTCACAATTATGTAAATTAATGTCAGTATAGTTTATAAGAAAATTGTTTTATTATTTTCTTGTGTGTAAAGTATACAAATAAAAACATTTGGATGTTAAAATTAAGGAGTGTGTCCTAGTTACTTAACAGAGAGCCTACTAGAATATACAATATTTTATTTTTTTTAAACATGGTCCATTTTCGTCATCTCAAGCACATGAGATAAAAAATTAGTGCTAGCCTTCTTTATTATCAACGCATTTGATGTCTACCATGAGGTGAATTCCATTTGAAACTGTCAGTTATCACTTACGAAGTAAAAACAATTCTTTTTGGCGTCTGTGCTACATACATGTTCAAACTTAGTGTCTACATGTGCTACTAAATAATGTCTAATTTATCCCATGACAGTGAACTTCTTTGGTGCAGTATATTGCTCCACCTAAAATCATAGTGTCTTAATTATCTTTTAAATTCATTCCATGTAGATTAGGTAAAATTATATAATTATAGTCTCAGTATCCCCAACCCCTCCAACACGAGGGAGTTTTTATACTTGAATTGAAATGAAAATAATCATACCCTTTACACATATTTCATGGAATATTTGGGAATTGTTAAACAAAGGGGTATCTAATTTAAGTCGGGGAAGTGAGCGGTGGAATGGTTGGGAATGGCAAATCACCCTCCAATATGAGGAAACTAACTTTTGCATTTTGTAAGTGAAAGATCTGGTACACAATTTTTAATGACATATTGGAAATTTGTCAATCTCAAAAGTGTACAAAGTCTATGGAAAGGGGCAGAGCGAGGGACGTTTAGCATTTTTATGATTGCAATTCAATGACAAAGTTCATACACTTAAGGTTGAATATTTGGAAAATAATGATTGTACAGGCCACCCCCACCCCGTACAACCCAACCTATACCCATGTTTTGCACATTTTAAGGGAAAGATTCCCCTGGACCTTCTTACTTGTTGAATCTTGAACATTATGTTGAATTTCTTTGTCCCTTGAAACAGGCTAAAAACAGCAATAATACAATGGCGGCCATTTTGGATAACCACTGGTTTTCGCGAAGAACTCGAGTGTTTTTTGTTGTTTTTTTCTTACTTACGTGCTTCATGATCTCTGAATAAGTATTTCATTGGGTTCCTTATGTCTCAAAATATATATATTTAGACTTTTAAGCGCGTATCGCGGTTACCTATTAGCGGGGTTATGAGAAAAACAGGAACTGGCAGCCATTTTGGACACCATTGGGGATTTCTGAAAGTGCCTATAAGTGCTTTATAATATTATGTATTTCAAAATCTCTGAATAATTATTATAATTATTATTTGGTTCCGTGTAACCCAAAAGGTTGTTTCGACATTCCAAGTGTGTACAGGTGAAATTACATTTTGGACGCCATCTTGGATTATGACACTTGCGTGCATCAACAATTCTGAATATGTATTTCATTGAGTTCTTCATGCTTCAAAAAATATATTTAGACATTTAAATTTTGTATTTGGGTTATCTTGTTGAAAAATTATAAGAATTTCAAAAAAAAATGGCGGCCATTTTAAACGCCATCTTAGATTACGACACTTGCTTGCTTCAATAATTCTTAATATGTTTTTTATTGAGTTCTTCATGCTTCAAAACATATATTAAAAAAAGTTACAAGAATTTCAGGAAATGGCGGCCATTTTGGACGCCACCTTGGATTGCGGAAAACGCTGGAAGAGGATTTATGAGGACTTTTAGTATGTTATTCTAGACATAAGTATTATTTCTGGACCTATCCTGAAGAAATCAGCTTGTTACCAAAAATGTCCAGGTTAAAACTAATACTCTTGGACTATAACATTGAGGTGATTAGTCAACCGGACTAAACATCCTTACTGTGTTTTCTTAACTGTTCGGTAGACCTACCGTGTGTGAGAGTAACGCGACTTGCTCATTAGTAAACATACTTTGCCGTGTGGTATCATGAAGATGTTTTCAGAAAGTGGCTTCGCTGAAAATCTTCCATGGCTTCCATGACGCAGATGTTTCCATGGCAACTCGCATCTGACGGTAATAAGAGGTCCAGTAACCAACCAGCACCAGTATTTTCCAGCTACACGGCTGAAAACAACTAGATCTGGAATTTTGAATCAGAGTCAGTTTTTGAGAATAAAACATCGCGCTCATAGAACAAGTTTGCTTTTAAAAGGCATCCAGATCAGTTGCGGAGATATTAAAGGCTGATAAACCGGAAAGGAGTCTCATTTTGTTTTGTTAACTCTCCACGCAAGATGGGAAATGGTGCTCTTAAGAGATCTCGGACCGTCTATCTTGAAGTCGATGGATCAGTCGTAAAGGTAAATAATATGTCTGCACTTCTCTCAAAGCAAAACATTGTACTAAAAAAAAACTTTTTTTAAGTATTGCATTGTCATATCCTTGCATGTCAGCATTGTCCCCGGTTTCTCAACGCTGCAGTGAGACGAAACACTCTTGAATTTATGTTTCGTAAAGTCTCGTGTGTTGCTGAAAGTTCATTGTAGCTCCATTAATTTTGAGTTTTCATGTAGTATATTCTAATTTATCTCAATATTTACTCAAAGGTTAATTCATAATTATTGTCTTTTGGGAGATCATTGAAATACCAAAAGAAAAAAAATGCCTGAGAGAAGCTTACATTCTACAAAAACTCGTGAAACGTTTCCACATAAGCTGCGATGATCAAGTTTTAAAAGGGGACCTTGAAATTGATTGACGAGTAATTGAGAAATACTTGTGAATTGGAAATGATAGCGCAGATCCGTTAAAGTTACTGAAGTCTTAACATAATACTTGTCATGAGATTTCATACATAAAGTCCACCGTAATAATAAATGTGACCGTTCACCTCAAAACGAACATAAAGTCGCACACACTGATTTTTCGTGAGGACTGAAAATAAGTGAAATGGGTCAACCTAGCCGAATTTGACTTTTTCATATTTTCTGAAAGAGCGGGTCTTCTTTTACAATATGCTAAAATTTGGTATCATAAAACGTGCAGGAAAGTGTTTTTTTTTAGCAGTTTATCTCAAACATTTTTGGTAGAATAGTGTGATTAGGTGTGTCTTTAGAATCCCTTTTTCAGTTCTGAAAAACCTTGTCCACACTCTTCACTTTCAACTCGAATAACGTTTGAAAGGATAGTGCTACTGCTTTGAAAGTTGGCATTAATTATGGACAGAATGTGTTAAAGAGGCATGCTTAATTTCAGTTTAATTTGATAATCCCTTCATTGTTGTTGCTCTGGTGATTTACTTCCTGTTTTTTGTCCCATTCATCGAACAGCCAGCGCGATTTGGTAAAGATTAAGCGCTTGAATAGACACTGTACTTCAGAGCCTCTTTTCTCAGTTCACATTTTTCCTGAGTTTGTGCTTTCTTTCCAATATCTAGACAGGTTAGGAGAGTCCATTTTAATTGAGTTATACATCATTTTAAAGGTTAAATTCTGCTCTTTCAGAATATGGTCTTAACTAAAAATTCATGTCTGGCGACTTTTTGTTTGTTTTGAGATGCAGTGTCACAAATATCAAATATCAAATAAAATATCAAATAATGTCAGTTCAGAGTTGTTGTGTTTTTTCGAATTTCCATGTTAAGTACTTTGTCAACGGTATAATCATCAGATATGTTTCATGATGTCAATATGTTCAATCCCTCATAATTAGCTTCCTGCTTATTTTTTCTTAAGCAGTATATTTTGTAATGTTCCTGTTGCCTGTGTATAAACTTTGTTCATGGTAACAGAGAAAGGAAACAAACAGCTTGCTTAAGCAAATACAAAGTAATGGAATGCACCAAACACGAAAAAGAACAATAATAGCAAGGGTTTCGAACAATAAAGGACGTTGAAAGGTGTAAGCTTACAGGAGAATATCACGAATGATGTTATACGTGTGTTATAATACCCTGAACGAGATATATTCCTGTTCATGAACACATCTGTCTTTTTTTCTCATAAATTTACAGCGAACACTGAAGTCTAGTTATTGAACTACAATATCATGCTCTACCAACAAACGCTAGAGAGTGATACAAGATGTCGAGTGACACTATGAAACCATAGACTGTCTTTCAAACTGCATAATGGAAAACCTTTGTTTTATTTTTCTCCTTTTCAACTTGAACTTTTTCGCTGTTTTTTCCCCTCCTATGCTATATCACATCTCCTTTGTTCATTCTTTTGATCAGGTGGTGTTCAGTCCACACTGTGGGTCACGTGATATTCATGACCTCTTGACCGCAGCAGTTGGTGTCAGCAGGTAAGATGAATCCCATGTTAAATGTTTCAGACATGAATGAGCTAAATAGCAGTATGGATACGAAACCTATGACACGCCACTATACACGCACTCGTCAATCAACTGTGTCTTTATAACTCTCCAGCCGTGCGTACATATGTTTTTTTTTTCTTCTCTTGTTTAATCCTTTTGGTCATTGTAGTGAACTGTTAGCATGACCTTGGCGACAATATTAGAAATTAAGTTATATGGATTCTTTTTGTCTCAGATGGTCTGATATCGTCCTCAAGAATCAACAGGGTGCCCTCGTATCCATCGCGCCAACTATGCCAAGCAATACACGAAGGTATGTTTCACGAAATAATTGAGAAATGCAGGACATTATTTATGCACACTTTACATCATGCATATGAAATTGATGAAGTCATGACACTTGACATTTGTATTTACGGACACCGTATTTCCTGCCACAGCCATCAGCGTTGCATTCCATATTCATTAGATGCTTCGTTCCTTATCGTTTTATTCAGTGAAAGTCGATAGAACATGACGATGACATTCAATCATAGAATGTGCTGCAAATGTAAAATTCAAGATTCAGGTGGAAAAAGTAACAGAGCACCCTCCTTCAATTCTTTACGGAATTCATTTCATTATTTACAAAGCAAAGTAGAAACAGAATTTACTCCCCCCCCCCCCCCAAAAAAAAAAAATATATATATGATTGAGGAACTTTTTTCAAATCATTTGATAACCTACGGAGTCTTGGTTTTCTTTAGCACCTTGATATTGATGTGTGTAACAGGGAAGATCAGATCACAGCATGGTTATAAAGAACTTTTTGGTTTCCTGTACATCATTTCACATTTCAGGACGCCTTACAAGGTTGTCGTCACTCAAGTTAGATCAGGAGAAGGTAAGACAGATGGAATTATTATCAAATGCATTCCTCGAAAAGTGATTCAATATAGAGAAACATAATTATTGGACATTGCTTTTGTATTTTTCTCACTAGATAGACAAACTTTTCAAAGAAAGAGTGTACATTTGATGTAAATACTTTGTTTGAAGTGAGTTCAGTTGCAAATGTCTTACCTCAGATGAAAAGCGGTTTTCCAGCCGCTAATAATGTATACTTTGAGAGTTATTGGACAGATATAAATATTATTCTGACTGATTTTGATTGATTCATTAATGTCAATATTATGTCCAGATGTTGTTGTTTTTTCAACAAGATGGGCCAAATCAGCTTTTTTTTTTTTTTTTTTTTTGTATTTCAGAATTGTTAGGTTCGTAATGATGACGTCCCTGGTACATGCTGTTAATTTTATATCTACGTTTAACTCTTTATGTGCCATGGTGGAAACCCCCTATGTGCCACGTTATTCCGAGACACGAAGGTAGTCATGCTTTGTGAAAGAATTATGTTTTTCCAATTTGTATGACCTCTACAAATTTCTGTTATGATGGACATAATAGTAGGCAAAGATAAAGAAGAATGCCAAACTTTGTTTCGATATAAATTGTATGACGAATCTATTTTTCAATTTCTCTTTCGAATGACCAGTTGCTACATTAATGTAAAGACATGACTTTTGCACATAAAACCGTGACAGAAACTTAGAATGTACGAGCAAATCTAGTTGGGAACACTACTTGATAGTCAATCACTTCATAGAATGCAAGCCGTATATGAGAGGAACAAAAGCACGAAAAACGCTTTCATTGTGCCGCGGGATTAGCAGTAATTAGCGATTTATCGATCGGTTTTGGCGGCTTTGTTTGTTGAGCAGAATATGCGAAGTTGGCACGCCGTCGACTGAGCCGGACGTGCGAACGTGGCACATAAAGAGTTAAGCAGAGTATGAGTAGATTTAGTAAATTTTTGATGGTATTCAGTTACTTATTTCATTTTCAATGATCCACGTTTTACAAGCCCCGGTTTCCAGTGGACCAAAGTTTACCATACTTACTTTTCTATTATCCTTGCAAACTTTTCATAGATTTTGATATAATCAACGATCCACACATTATTATGTTTGGGGTTGAAAAATTAGTAAAAGTAAAAACCGATTTGTGTAAGGTACGTTATATATTTTGCTTCACTTTTGTGTTAGATGGAAAAAATTGAAAATGAATTGAAATCTACGAAGCATTTTGAGCTTTGAACTCATCTCTCAAATGCAAAATACCTCCTGATTGCCTTGAAGCGAAGTTGATAAAATCATGCTACACTAAACGTGTTTGTTATTTGTATAAAGAATCCGTGATAACATTCAATTACCCTAATCAATGCCCAGTATTCGAAAATCAGTCTGACAAAATGACCAAATTACCACTGTTAGAATTATAGTACTGCGATGTTCCTGTCACGTTTGTAGAAATGCTCTGAACCCCATTTGGTAGCTTGTGTTTTTAAAGAGTTGCTTTATAGTTTTTCTAATCTCTCGATCTGTGTTTTATACATGTACATAGTGCGAGATGAGGTGCTTCAAGGAGTACTGAGCCATGTGTCCGAAAAAGTTACCAGGTTAGTAAGTCCGAAAACATCCGTCGTAATTCTTTTACTCATGTACAAGCGTGAATCATTCAAAATAAGAAAAAAAAATAATATCATAGATTCCTTTTCTTTCTTTCTTTTTTGAAAACAAGCATTTATGTTCTAAAAAAAAAAATGTTTTACCATACGATTTTATAGTGTCTAAGAAGTTACGTCACAGCATGTAAACAATGATTATGCCATTAACCACGTAATTTTGGCTGAATTAATGAATTAATGAATTGGCTAGCACAATTATACATAAGCGCATATCAACGACAACAGTGCACAATGATATTGCACCCTGCGGGTGCCTCAGTTTATTTGAAATAACAGCTCGTAGGTTTTCACCGAAAAAAAAAAATCACCCCGTGTCATTATAGAATCTATTGCATCTTTTAATATTCACATGGACTGATGTGATTCTGATTTAAGAGGTAATAATCTTTCTCTTTTTTTTTCTCTTCATTCCCAGGGCCTTCCGCATTTTCGAGATGAAAGACGAAATGCTTAGTCGGTTGACCGCAATGCAGAAGAAAATCGAAAGTAGGAATATAATAATGTGCTTTTTGCTAATGCCAATGTTTGCGTGTATGTATATGTTTTTGTGTTGTGTTGTTGTTTTTATATTCTTTATATGAATTTCGTTCAATATCAGGTCGATGTGAACAACGAAATTAATGGAATGATGAAATAAATGTTTGCTTTAATGAAAGATATTTGATGTTAATCCTTTCAAAAGTTGTGAAAATAGAGCCTTCAGACCAGAGTTGTGAAAAAGATAAGCTATACTTCTACAATTAACCCAAGAAAGCATACCATGTTTAATGTAATCATCTTTAAGATAATCATAAGATCTGGGAAATTTGTTAATGTATCTTGACAATTTGACAATGAGATACAAAAAGGTCTTTGTGCATGGTGTGTGATGACAGGAAGAAAGATGGCATGCAGAAAGACTCTTTCTTCTCGATATACTAAACTACCACAGGACTTGCTTCTTTTGAACAGAATCATGACAGTTGGAATAAGATACTACAATAATCTTGCTTGATATCTATCTCTGCGTTATGTGTGCCTCCACAGTTGGAATAGAATACGTTTACTTGATATTTGTTCCTACGTGTCTATCTGCACGTAGGTAATTATTTGACTCGATGTAAGGCGTTTACTTTGCATTGTATCTAGTGTTAGAATACCGATTTTTGTTCGAATCAGAAGATCTAATTTTATCTTATACATTTTCATAACTTCGGTTTTAGTGGACCGGAAGAAGGCGATTGAAATAGAAAAATGCAAGATGGATATCAGAGAAATCAAGGATGAACTCATAGCAGCCAAAAAGTAAGTAATAACAACATGATTTTGCCCTCTTTTTTCAAAGATACCATTGTCAGTACATGATAATCGTGTACCGACATAACGAGACGGATACAATGCGGAGTCTTGTTTTCTGTTATTTCAAATACGTGTCAGCCATGTTTAAAATTTTTAACGTGAATTTTCGATTTTCCTGTCATTAGCCTTTGAACAGTTACTGTTGTGTTGGTATGCGTAACGAAGGGGAAAAAATCTAACTTCAGGTGTAATCGAATTTACTTAACTTCGTATGAAGATGTTGACTTGTTCGGACCAACTCCACCACTTGTCTTTATGGAATGGCTGTGAATTGTGCAATAATCACGGAGTTAACAGTGTAATAGCCTGAAGAAAGTACAAAGTTCACAAAGCAGTTGAGGATGAAGTACTGCCATATCTTTGCGTCACAAAGTGTCTTTTAATAACATATATTCAAATAATACAACATTACATATTTGTCTTTACATATCTTCGTTTCATCATCTATCATATAGCCATCACGCCAACTTCTGCAAATGCACCATTCCACCTGCGATGGGAACCGAGACACGTATTGTTCCGAAGCGGGACTTCCCCAAATATCCCAAGGTAAGACTACATGGAACCATAAAAATAATAATAAGCTGAGGGAAACGCAAAATAAACAGTTTACTGAATAATGATTTCGATTTGAATGCATGCAGTCACGCATAGATGTGAGGAAGACAAACAAAGTAAGAAATAAATTCTCCAGGTTTTCAACAAATATTTACGGATGACACTTACATAAGAAAAAAGAAATAGGAAACGCAAAGACATAGAACGTTCGTATGCTCACATCGACGAATATAGCTATGTCTATTATCATAACATCCAGCTAAATATTTAGGTATGGAAGAAGAAGAGGTGTAAATGAGCAATACGTACTTTTTGAAGTTATAAGTGAAATCAGAATAGTAGACGAACATCAGATAGCTCTAATAATACATTATTCATTTACTTTCAGTAACTCACTGTTGCTGTTTGTTTGTTGTTGTTTTTGTGCAGTATATTCTGTCCTACGAGACAAAGGAATACCTAAAGAAACCAACCTTCGACATCTGGCACTGGGAGTCGAATGAGGTATGAATGGTCAATATATTTGGTCTAACAATACACCGAAACGAAATTTGATACTCTCAAAACAATGTTTATGCCATTGTTGCTGCTTTTTCTCATCCTCATTTTTTATTATTGGCTTTCTGTACATACCTTTCAATCCTGTAACCCTCCAATGCACTATCGTTAATGATTTCCCGAATTTCGCGTGCGCGTGCGCCCTCTCTATCTGTTGTTAAAACAAAAGTAATAAAATATAAAAAGATGAGATGAAAATTGGAAGGAGCACCAGAAATATTGTTTGCACCTCCCTTCCGCCTTTACGAAATTCCTGGATCCGCTCCTGTTATGTGTTTTTTTCTTTGTTTCTTTTCTTCGTTCTTATTTTTTTAAGGGTAGTCAAAAACACTGCACTAGGGAGTGTCACAGTAATTATACATATGATCTAGATCATATGCCCTATGGGCTTATTTCTCTCCCATGCATTGGATACGCCATGTACGATGTAATACGCATTTCTCACATATAAACTTGTACTTGTACTTGTACTTTTTTCTATCCAATGATTTATTGTATGTACTTATTTTAATGTTGGTAATGCTACGAACTATTGTTGGCGTTGTTCTTGTTGTGTAGATGTTGTGCCTCCTGGAACACATGTATCATGAGCTGGGTCTCGTCACAGAATTCAACATGAATCCAATCGTACTCCGCCGCTTTCTGGTTTGTCACGTTTAACTCTGAATGCATGTCACTTTTAAATCTCCGCGACATCACTGCCATGACTACTCTCTTTGCGATATGTGTGTATACTGTACACATAAGTGTGTTCCCTTATATATGTATAGGATGCATATATACATTTTTTTTCTTATAACCCACAACTTCATTGTGGTACGGTAATAGAAGTCACATTATGTAACTGTTTTTACGTACATAGAATATTCCTTTTTTTTTTTCAATTTGCCAGGGATGTTGCATAATCATGCATAACGTACTGTATTAAATGTTGTACTGTCGTACCTTTTAATATTTTATTGGAAATGAATTCAATGAAATTGTCTGGGCATATAACTCCTGATGCCATTGGTGTGGTTTTAAACCCAAAAGAGATTTTTTTCTTCTATTCAGGATAGCTAAAGCGAAGAAAGAACGGATTGTTACAGCAATAGTTAAATCATCTTTGCTATCTAGCTTGTTGATAAAACTTCTTTGATTTTAACTTATCATTTTGCTGACATCGCGATCTCGAATGTTCTGTTTTGACATCAGTGCTGTGTTCAGGAGAACTACCGCAACAACCCGTTCCACAACTTCCGACATTGTTTCTGCGTGACCCAGATGATGTACGGCATGATCTACCTGTGTGACCTCAAGTCAAAGTTCAGCCTGGCTGACCTTGGCATCTTACTCACGGCAGCCGTTTGTCATGACCTAGACCATCCAGGCTTCAACAATGCGTACGTTGATGTGGAATATATGGGATGTTTGTTCGCAAAAACCGATAAGTCCATATTTGCCAAATGGAGACATTTGCGATTAAAGGTCAAGAAAAATACAGAGAATAATAAGAAATTGTTTGCTTCTTTTGACCATAACTTAAAAAATGTACCTCTATATGTAGTGACCAATATATCATTTAAAAGATATTATTTTGTACTTTATGACAGAGACCGTACTTCAAAATCTTCAAAAATGGAGTTATCGGTTTTTGCAAACACACTCTTCATATTAATATATGAATATGTGGATATATGTCTCTGTGTGTAAATGTGTGTCTATACGTGTCTGTCTGCCTGCTATTTTTTCACTGATATGTATCTCTGTGTATGTTACCATTATGTTTACGTGTGTGTGTGTGTGTGTGTGTGTGTGTGTGTGTGTGTTTGTGTGACCCAAAAATGTGTACGCAAGCTTTTCGCATGTATTCTTTTTTGCCAGTGTGTGTATGATTATGCATAATGATCATCTACATTAATTGTCTTCTATATCTTCCAGAAAAGATCATTTCACACATGTCTTTGTTTTATTTGTTTTAAATCGGACGATTTGTCTTCATTATATGGCACATGCCAACATAGTTATATGCTACTATATTACTCTTACTCTGTATTTAGTTTGAATTAGAACGATTACATGAAGTTTTACAGCAATCATTCTGCCATGTAACAGAACAGATTTAATATTGATCAGAAATAAACTGAAGATAAAATTGCAAAACAAATCTTGAAATCAATCAAAAGAGAAGAAAAAAAAAACAACCGTTTGTTCAAGGTCAGTAAAGACGCGTGCAAGTCATGAATTCGACACACACGAATCATACAGCCCACGAGTCAAATAGCCCATGATTCATACGGGTGCTGTTCGTTATTCCGAAGGTTCGATATTCCGAAGGTTCGTCATTCCGAAGGTTCGTTAATCCGAAACACGCAAATTCCCTATACCTAGAAGTTCGTTAATCCGAAAATGAAAAAGGGTTCGTTAATCCGAACATTTGTGGCGTTTTTCCGAAGGTTCGTTATTCCGAAGATTTGTTCATCTGAAAATGAAATTCGGAAAAACGAACCTTTGGAATAACGAATCTTCGGACTGAAGAGCCTTCGGAATAACGAACCTTCGGAATAACGAGCTGTAACCGATTCATACAGCCCACATCGAGTAATACAGCCCATGAGTTCGACACTGAGCAAACAAGGCCCACGAGACCGACACATTGGCCCGAATTCACGAAGGTGGTACAAATAAAACCATGGTTTAAACCATGGACAAAAACCATGAAGTGCCAAGTGTCCCATGGAATAATTCGTTACGAAATCAGTCATTTCGACGTTGAAATGATTATTTTGTAACTAAATGAACATTTCCTCCACGAAATGATAATTTCGTTAATGAAACGGTCATTTTGTCGACGAAATGATCCAATTTCGTAACGAAATATTCCGTGCGACACTTGGCGCTCCATGGTTTTTGTCCATGGTTTAAACCATGGTTTAATTTGTACCACCTTCCTGAATTCGGGCCATTAAGCCCCGTGTTGTATCTGCTAAACTCGTGGGTTGCTTTTACCTATAGCGTCGAACTCATGGGCCTTATTTTCCTCCTTTTTCTTTCAACGAACCAACTCCACCGAATTTTCCCACTTTGTCTCATTATCCACAGCTATCAAATCAACGCCCGCACGGACTTGGCCATTCGATATAACGACATCCTCCCCCTGGAAAATCACCACTGTGCAGTGGCTTTCAAGATCCTCAGCATCCCGGAGTGTAATATCTTCAGGAATGTGTCGGAAGAGCAATTCAAGTCAATCCGGCAGGTAAAACCTCAGACCATCATAGATAACCAGCCATTGAGGAACCATGCAATGCAGATTTGAATTGTCTGCTCGTCAGTCACTGTAGAGTAGAAGATTAGATCTTTCGGCACTGGTGTAGAGAGATTAAACAGTGAAAGAAGATGGCCGTAAGATCAAAGAGGACCACTTGAAAACCAGTTTAAAAAACACGTACAATTTTAGAAGTGCAAAATAAGAAATGAATAAAAAAAAGAAAAAAAAATACTCTTATTCCAGCCGAATTTAGTCAAATATATTGAGATTTTAGCCTGGAGCATAATTGCGATTGAACAATAGATAAATAGATAGATAATGAATACAGAAAGAAAGAAAGAAAGAAAGAAAGAAAGAAAGAAAAAAAAAGAAAAGTCAAGAATCTGTACATTAACACTCGGCAAGTAGTGACCCATTGACTTCTTTAACTCATTCAGACTATTCTTTTGTTCGATTTGGTTTTTGGTGTAAAAAGTCAGCGACCTTCACAATGTCATAACTCCCCAATTTTCATATGATTTTTTTATTTAAACCGAATTGTGCTGAGGAAATTTTACTCTTCCCTTTAGACCAACTTTAACTGGCCAGTGGGCCGGAATTGTTTTACGGGGGAAAATACCCGAAAGACTCGAACACTGTATAGTTCTTTCCACATTCGTCTCTCTGTTTCCTAGGGAATAATAATGCTGATTATGGCCACTGACATGGCTCGACACTCTGAGATCCTGGATCAGTTCAAGGCACAGGTTGAGGGCGGGTTTGACTTCGGCAACCAAGAGCACCAGAATTACGTAAGCAGTTTAAGCATGTTTTCAACATGTGTAGTTTATTATTTTCATTTATTCATTATTTTCGTTTATAATATTCTTACAATTTATTAAATGATTATCATAGGTCTCTGCTTTTCGACATATTGTATATGAAAAACTTGCTTACAAAAGGCGCTATATAGATCCAATGAAGAATTATGGATTTAGCGCCATTTGGAAGCAAGCTCTTCACATGTGTGACTTTTAGCTACAGACAAGTATTCAGAATGTCCATTTCTTTCTTAAAGCATGGTTCGTTTTTTAATTTATATTTTTGTTGAAAAGAAACATGAATGAATGAATGAATAAATAAATAGATAAATGAATATAATATAATATTGTCTTTAAAATTGTCTTCTTTTCTTTTATAAGTGTTATTTCTCCTTCTAGATCGACATAGTTAATAATTTTCCTACCTGAATTTTACTAGTTAAATTTTATTTGAAATGAACAATGAAGGTTGTTATAAAACGATTCCGTTATTTTTCCATCACCATTAAGACCATGACTTAATAGGTGATTAACCACAAAATCTTCACGTAATTATTATTTGTGTATGTGTGTGTGTGTGTGTGTATGTGTACTTCGTAAAATATTTCACCCACTCTACATCAATTGTATCAGTAGAAAAAAAAAAAAAAAAACTACTGCATTGAGGTGATTGATTGCGATCGAATTCACTGTTGTAGCCCAGTAATCCAGAAATCTAGTTTTAGGACCAAGTCAGATATAAACGTTCATCTTGAACATAGTTGATTGAAGACGTGCCAGAGTGGAACTCGAGATATAAAAACGATTCAAGTTCCTGACAAGGTTACTTGTCTTTACTATGTAAGTTTTTAAATAGATATTCGAATCAACTTTCCGTGGTAATTTATATCCATGGTATGCAAGTGTGGATGTGCATACTAGCATCATACTTGGCAGTTGCCAACCACTGCAGTCCCAGATACCAATTGTCGTAGTCTATCAAAGTGTAAAGTCGTCATGTATACATCTATGGAAACTGGTTTTAAGCAACCTCACCTGTCCCTATAGAGTGTTTATGCGCGCACCTGGTTCCAGTCTAACCTATGACGAAAAGAAAAACACAACAAAACAAAACAAACAAAAAATTACGACATCATTACTTCGATACTCTATGGTCCTCTGATTATTGTATTACATAGGGTTTTTCTTTCTTTCTTTCTTTTTTTCTTCTCACGGCTCAGCTTCGCATGGTTTTGATCAAGTGCTGTGACATCTCTAACGAAGTTCGACCTTCCGATGTCTCGGAGCCATGGGTGGACTGTCTGTTGGAAGAGTATTTCATGCAGGTAAACATCCATTCGTGTGTTTGTTTGTGTGTTGGGGGGGGGGGTGGGTGTTCAAATAAAAAACATCATAAAACAAAAAAGTGTGTGTGTGTTTGTGCGAGTACGAGTGTGTGTTTGCTGAGTTCATAACCATGCTGATACTAGGAGGCACTTTCTTTCATTTAGGGATCAGTTCTCTGTGCGAGAGCATCAACAAAACTTTAGTTATGGAATTGGAAAAAAATGAAAGAAAAAAGCAAACAAAGAAAAAAAAAAGGCCAAACACACACAAAAAATAATAATAGTAAAACACTGAAAATGCATATGTTTTGAAAGGAATTTGCGTTGTATGACAAAAACGGTTACAGCTCGTTATTCCGAAGGTTCGTTATTCCGAAGGCTCTTCAGTCCGAAGATTCGTTATTCCGAAAGTTCGTTATTCCGAATTTCATGTTCGGATTAACAAATCTTCGGAATAACGAACCTTTGAAATAACTCCACAAATATTCGGATTAACGAACCCTTTTTCATTTTCGGATTAACGAACGTTCGAAATAGCGAACCTTCGGAATAATGAACAGCACCCACAAAAACAAACCTCGGTGGTCTAGTGGAGATGATGCCTGTCCGGAGATCTGGAGGTCGTAGCTTCGAATCCTGCTCGAGTGTACTCCTATGATTTTTTTATCATTGCTTTGCACTACTAAAACACTGATCAATTCAGTGCTTATTTACGTCGATGTAGGGTAATTTGTCAATCAGTTGCAACGACAAAAACAAGTTCAATAATTTGGATCATCTTTAAATAAAAATGAACATATTGATTACTGTCAGCTGCAATGAAGGGCCATGTTCGCATGAATTGCGCGCATATTAATAGGAATCGGAATTACATATTGCAACAGTCATACTTATGTTACATAGTGTAGTCGCGTAGGGGAGGTGGATGTAGTGTGCTTAGCTATGGGGATGTACTGGTAACAAAGATATTCATTATTCCGAAGGTTCGTTGGTTCGAATCGGCTTTGAATTTTCGGATTAACGAACAAAATAATGAAAAAAAAAATCTTATTTTCATTTTCTGATTTACAGACCTTCAGATTAACAAAGCTTACTTCATTTTCGGAATTACGAGCTTTCGGAATAATGAACCTCCGGAATAACACCACTAACAGAATATGATGTTCAGATTAATGACCCATTTTTCATTCTCGGATTAACAAATATATGAAGAGTTTGTTCGCAAAAACCGATAAGTCTATATTTGCCAAATGGAGATATTTGCGATTAAAGGTCAAGAAAAACAAAGAAAATAATAAGAAAATTTTTGCTTCTTTTGACCATAACTTCAAAAATTTACCTTTATATGTAGTGGCCAATATATCATTTAAAAGGTATTATTTTGTGCTTTATGACAGAGAGTGTACTTCAAAATCCTCAAAAATGGACTTATCGGTTTTTGCAAACAAACTCTTCATATGTACATGAATTTAATGTGTTTCGGAATAATGAACCTTCGGAATAACGAACCTTACATCATTTTCGGATTAACTGACATTCAGATTAACGAACATCACCCAACCAGATGTGGCAGAAGATTATGGTTGGAAGAGTTCTCATTTTAACAGTTCATGTTGTTGTGCCTTGTCTGTTATGCATTATCATGTTTTCGAATCATGTTCCATCTCGTCGAATTATGAAACAAACAGGATGTCACAGATATCGATATCACGTTACGTCACACATATTCACACAGAGTGATCGAGAGAAGCTGGAGGGACTTCCGGTGGCGCCCTTCATGGACCGGGAACAGGTGACCAAACCCACGGCCCAGGTGGTCTTCATCAAGTATGTCCTCATCCCAATGTTTGAGGTGGTCTCCAAGGTAAGAAGATAAGAAGAATACACGGAAGGGCTTATACTGAGTCCTGTCATCAGAAATGATGATTTTAATTTCGTGTATGCCTAACATTTATATTACAACATAAGAATTCATCTCAATAAATGCGTAACATATACGTATGTGTTTGTATAAGTGGTTCTTTGCGTAATACGATTACTTTTTTTTTTCTTGAAATCAGCACTTGCTCAAAAGAGCCTGCAATACGCCCTTATTAAGATCTTTATAATCAATTCTAATCAAGATGAATTTGGTAAACGAAAGAACCTCCAAAAGTCTCTATAGATCCTATTATGCATGTAACCACTGGGATCTTGCAAGAATATCGTATGGTATTTACAGATAGCCACCATCTTCGCCGCCGGGGAAGGAAACTAAAATCCTGCCAGTAATCGTTTTATCACACTTTACGCGTCTTACTACAAATTGTGACGTTTGGTTTTTTTATAATTTCCCTCCATCTTATCTCCAGCTATTTCACCAGCTGGATGACTCGATGGTAGAACCACTGCGAAGAGCCCTCTATCGGTACGAAGAGCAGAAGGTCAAGGAAGACCAGTTCAAAGAGAGAATGAGAGAGGTAGACGCCCCTACTTGATGAATATTTTTTATTGATTATTTTGTTTGTTTGATTGCAATGGATTTGATTCGAAGAAATATAATAATGGTTTGTTTATTACATTAATTACATTAACATAAATTTACATTACCAAATCATTAAATGTGACCCTGCACCTCAAAACAAACAAAAAGTCGCCAGACATGAATGTTTAGTTATGACCATATCCTGAAAGAGCAGACTTTAAGCTTTAAAATGATGTATAACTCAAATCAAGTGGACTCTCCTAACCTATCTAAATATTGGAAAGAAAGCACAAACTCAGGAAAAGTGTGAACTGAGAAAAGAGGCTCTGAAGTACAGTGTCTATTCAAGCGCTTAATCTTTACCAAACCGTGCTGGCTGTGCGATGAATGGGACAAAAAACAGGAAGTAAACCACCAGAGTAACAACAATGAAAGGATTGTCAGATTAAACTGAAATTGAGCATACCTCATTAACACATTCTGTCCATAATTAATGCCAGCTTTCAAAGCAGTAGCACTATCCTTTCAAAAGTTATTAGAGTTCAAAGTGAAGAGTGTGGACAAGGTTTTTCAGAAATGAAAAAGGGATTCTAAAGACACACCTAATCACACTATTCTACCAGAGATAAACTGCTAAAAAAAAAAAAAAAAACTTTCCTGCTCGTTTTATGATACCAAATTTTAGCATGATATAAAAGAAGATCCGCTCTTTCAGAAAATATGAAAAAGTCAAGTTCGGCTAGGTTGACCCATTTCACTTATTTTCAGTCCTCACGCAAAATCAGTTTGTGCGACTTTATGATCGTTTTGAGGTGCACGGTCACAAATAATAACTACCTAAGCAATCATCGAGAAGGATTGTCACTATGCGCGGTTGCTTGCACACTTGACAACCAAATAAGTTTGTCGTACATTAACATCAAAGGAAGGAAATAAGGAATGAGGATCTGATTCAAATAACTTATCTCGGCAGGATTAAAAACAAACATTAATTTTCTAAAAATTCATTATCAAGTGAGAGGCATTTTTAAAAGCTAAAATGATTCTTAGCACTTCTATTCATCATTATTGAGCAGCATCATGAATTCATGGATTTGATTCTCTGGATTATGTCAACGTTCCTGATTTGCTACATGTTCAATATCTTCCGAAATGTAATGAATAATGATATTGTTCCAACCTTTCGCTTTCGGATCTCTTGGCAGAACGCACGCATCAGGGCAGAGCAAGAAGAGACGGACAACGCCCTCTAGAGGCCAATAGTGAGACTGAACATGGACTGATGTACCATTTATGCTGATTTTTTGTGTATTTTTTTTTAATCTCTCCAACTCCTTTGTCTTCAGGGCGAATTGCACTTGAACCGTAGCCTGTGACTTTGGACTTCCTCTTGCAATCATTCGATTTGATTGTTAAGGACATAGATTTTAATTTTCATTTGTGTGATTTGATTCTGATTTTTTTTTCTTTCTCTCCTGTTCTCAATTAATTGTCATTAATTAACAATCTATTAATTAACAATCTGTTCCCCTAGGGGTCCCTTAAGTACCCTTAATTATATAAATCAGTATCCCTAAGGGTGCATATAAGTGCCCATGATGATACAAATGAGTACCCTTAAAGGTACCAATAAGTACCCCATAGGGTGCATGTATGTACCCCAGGTAGGGGTGCACTCTGTGTACCCCTGTATGGGGTACAGATGTGTACCTCTATGGTGGCTTGAATAGGGACAAGCATCTGTACCCCTAGGGGTACATATTTGCACTCCTATTTTTTTGTGTGTGTACAGGATGGTTATCAAAAACAGAGAAATGAAAATGTAAGCAGTATCATTACATAAAAAAGCGTTCACCTTAGACAAAGTTATATACATTTGTATGTAGTTACACTCATTTCTGATTTATTTATAGAACTTATAGAACTCTCAGTAATGAAGCTTTCAAACAATTCAAGTTTAATCAAAGTTAATACTTTCGATACATCAACAACGTTTGGTCAGTTCAGTGTCGTTTCTATCACTTTGAAAATAATATTTACCAATGTGTACGTCTAGTTTTGTTGATTTCTTGACGTATAAAGGCATTTCGAAATGCTTACATATTATTGTCACAATCATGTGTGTCATTTTTTTTTTTCTGAACGTAACAACGATAAAATCAAAAGCTAAAACAATTTTAATTTTTACATATTCAATTTTGTGCCATGCTGGGCAGATTTCATCTGTCAACAAGAGTATTGTCAGTTAGTTTGTTTGTTACGAAAAACAGGGTACACTGGTAAACAGCGACTTAAGTGCATAAGCAAGATTATTAAAAGTATAACAGTGTTGCTCGGCCTATCATTTCCGCAACCAAATGTTTTGATTAGTTACACAAATATTACTGGGTTTGTTTACCTTTTTTCATTTCTTCTGGTATGTGCATGCAAACACTAGACATAGTACACGTGCCACAGCACTACCTACAATGTTTGAGACAAGTTCTAATCATTTGACGTTCTGTGACATAGTTATGTTTTCTTCTCTGTATATCTATATTTAAGCGCATTGTCTGTTTAGTGGATATGCGTGTTTATGCAGGCAGAATAAACTTGAAAGCATGTCCTAAATACAAGTTTTCCCGCCAATTTTCATCAGATTTTCATCCGATTTAAGGATGTGATCATTCAAGTTCGAGTGAATTTCATGTTCACCAAGAAGTGTTTGACTGGTTATATGTTGTGTCTGGTTTATTGTTTAATCTAGTAAAAAAAAAAAATGATACTAGAAGTTGTGGTCGTCTTCTTTCACTTCATCTCATTAACCTGTTGAAACAATAAGAACATGGATACACAAATCAATTCATGTGAGGTCTGGCGTTATAGCACAGAGAGCAATCAGGGTCGTTTTCAATGAATAGTGTAACATTTGAAAATATCATACATAATTATATTGAAATAAAGTGTAGTCAGTGTGGGGCTAAGTACAATGGATTGCTGTGCAAGTTTTGTTTATAGTATTTTGAATGTTTGTGTGTACACTTACATGTAGTTCTGTGTATACAATATACATCAAGACACATTTGTTTAAAGGTATTAGCCCACATTTGTAAACCTGCAGCAATTGGTCTCATAGTTAGCATGGAGTTTAGGTATGATTGCAGTAACACCTGTGCAAAATTTCGTTCCAATTAGTCCATTACTTTCATAAAAATAAATGAAAATGCACCGTATGCATGCGTATAAAAACGCTCGCTAGCTCCGGTCCACGCATGTACTACATGCATGCGATACAATAGTTAATGTGCGTAGCTAGCCCGCGCTCGTAATTTGATTTTGGGTCGGGTTGACCCGGTTTGAAAATTGATTTTAAAACGATGATTTTCTCTCTTTTATCGAATGGTATAGACAAAGAGCAACAGGTGAGGTATGTTACTGTTATAACTTGTACTTGAAGTCATATTGGACCTGTTTTATGCAGTTTTGATTTTCGTGGGTTTGCAAATGTGGGCTAGTACCTTTAAGATAGTGGCACTTCCATCCATTCAGAGGACAACCATTCATAATGTCTTTACGATGAAGCCCTAAAACGCTTCAGGACTTCTTGTTACTGAAGCCATACAAAATATATTGCTCCCATTCTCATTCACTTTGCATAACACAGCTTGACTTGCAGATGAAGAAAATGCGAACTGAAGAAAATCCCTGGAACATTATTGGGAAACATGGTTACCACTATAGAGAAAAAACTAGGAAAAACCTGACTGTGTTCAAGGGGTGATTGGATTATACAGTATAGTATAAGTAATAAAACGTGTCTTGAGACCATAATGTACACTCACTACCAAACCACAACAAAAACCCCGCCAGATTTGTGTGTTTATTTCTTTGTTTGTTTGTTTGTTTGTTTGTTAGTGTATGGCAAATAGCAAACGATAAGATTCTAACTTGTATTATTTGGTTATGGTAAATCAGGAATGTGATTTTATAATATCACCAATGCAGGAAAGCATTGAAACCTTTACCTCCATCAATATCACTTTAGAGAGAGAAAGAGAGAGAGAGAATCAGAGTTAAAAAGATGAAAGCGAATGGGCTTTGGAAACACACTAGCTCACTCTAGATCTATATGTATGAACTTTAAGTCATTAAAAAGCAACGAAAGAGCTAGCAACCACTATTGTAATATCCGAAAATATTTAATACTCATTAAGCACACTATTTTCTTTGTTTTTTCTTTTATACTCTTAAAGAATCGAGTGAAAATGTTCACTCATAAAGGAGTGAATAACAGAAAATAGTGCGTTTAGAGTGAAATTTGAGTGACGAGTGATCCCTGAGGTCACTCTATAATTAGTGAAAATGAACATTTTCACTCAAAATTCACTTCAATTTCACTCTAACCTCACTCTTTTGTTATTCAGTATAACAAATATATGAACATGGTGACGATCTTTGCGGTATTCCCCACTGCCTTTCCTGCATCAGCACCAGTAATTCTGGTTCAATTAAGGGAGGCAAACGCTTTGTCCAAGGGTGTGTATGTGGGCTATGTATTAAATGCTCAACCCCACGATCTCGGAAGACTCAATCTCAGACTCAAAGCAATATTTACTATCTACACCATCATGCTGTCCAGATAAGAACGGAATGCTCAAGAATTTTGTTTCAGTTTATAATTATGTCACCTACATTATTTTATGCATCAATTCAGAATTCAAACATCGACAGGAAATACGGCTGACTGCATAGACGACGAACTGAGAGATCGGAAATAAAAACGAGATGATAAGGCGAACAAATGAGAGAAACGGGTGGGTAAATTCAGTCAGACTAAACAGCAATTCATACCGCCTTTCTATACAACAAGTAGGGGAATTACGCGCCTCAAGGGTACTTATATTTACCAGAGAATTCAAAAGAATATCGCTCTATCAATGTACCGTTCGGAAACGACCTGATTTCTATCGCACACACACAATGCGAACTCTGCACAGTCAACCACCTGTAGGACCCTGTGCACCCTTATAGGCGATTATACTTTGCACGAAGTGCAGGAACCAGTGTGTGTGCGCGTTGATTACTATCGCAACTAGAGAATTGAGGTGAGTTTTGACTGTTTACTGTTTTATTCAAGGCCTTGTTTTTCAATGATACGATAAATTTCTTCTCATAGACTTACTAAAAAGTGACTTGAAAATGTAAAACAGAGGGGTTGTCTTAGACTAGAAAAGTAGACGGTGTGAGTAATTCCGATTGGGGCAGCAATGCTATTACTGCGTTGATACTGATACTGATAATTATAATTATAATTATGCTGATTGATCTAATCATTTTACGCTCTTGGGAGGTTCTGGGTACGGTCACAGGGGTTTACTTTCCAACTCGCAATAAAATGCACTTAGTAATTTTACACAGATGGCATGAACAGCTGCTTGTCTCTAGGACGGTAAAGTGAAAGCATTCATTACTACGAGTACTACAAATGATGAAGGACCATTATAACATTAACGAACAAACGACCATTAACTCCGAGCGAATGAGTAATAGCGGCAAGTTGTGTTTCTTTGTTTGTTTGTTGTTACTTTTAATCTGGCACCATGGCTAGATCCGCCACTCCCCTACACAACGTAAAAACAGCTTTTTACAGGGTCTAATACTCACTCTGATATTCAGAAAGTAAACAATCCTTTGTGTTCCTGATAACTATGATCAAATTTATTCCATATTAAAAAAAAAATGTCTCATTTATGTTTCCTGATACGAGACAACACATAGATATTGCCCAGAACAGAGCGACAATACACAAAATTAGGACGGTTCCCCATATTAATAGGGTGTGCTAAAAATTCTTATACCCGTTGAGGATGAGTACCGAGTATACTCGGGCAGGGGTCTATGTTAAATGCATGTTAATTGTAGCACAATCAGCCTGTCTTCAATGGGTTAACTATGATTTGTTCGCCGATTGGCAAGGATGTCATGGAAACTAATCACTAATGAATAGAGATTACTTAATCCCCGTATAATCCCTTTTGTGTCACCATTGCCTTCTTGCTGGACTGAAACACAGTACGTGTACACCTGAATAGGTTCTCTAGTCTACTAGGTAATCAGGTCAAAGTTTCTACGGAATAAACTGATTGAAATGCTTCGCAAGGTATCAAACTATAACTGTACGCTCGTGGGAACATAAGGATAGATATTGTCAATGAGCTAACTTTTAGATTATATCTTAGGTATACTGAGAGATAATGGTATTATTCAACACAATCATGTATGAAATGTGCACGTTTGCTATCCTCCGTCAACACATACAGTATAGCAGTGAATCACACAAATTCAAACATGCATGCATAATACTCAGCAGAAACACCTACAGTCACCCATACAGAATGAGTTAGGGAAAGATGACAAGGAATTTTACCTACCGGGTATAAAAGTAATTATCCCCAATGATAGCGACCAACACGTCTAATGCGCTGATGGGCTCTCGTACAGGTTTTCACCAAAATCCAGTTCTTTTTTTTTTTCTTTTTTCTTTTTTTTTTTTTGGTGTGTGTGTGTGTGTGTGTGTGTGTGTGTTTTCATCCATCGTTGTTACCTCTCACAGCAGTCACGCTGTTCTACTGTCATAGATTAAAACTGGAAAAAAAAATCATTAAGTTCAGTAATTTTCTACGAAGAGCATAAGTGTACAAACATAGCATGAAAACAAAATATGCATATTAGATTAAAACATACATTTTGAAGATTAAAAAAAAGAAGTCAAAATACATGGTGGCAATACCCAACCCTCTACACTGCAAAAACCTACATATCATTCTAACCAACTGCCTTTTCGTTTACAGCAAAAGCGGCAGGTATAATTCTTTTGAAATACCGCTTGAATTTTAGGTACATTGTTCGCAATCGTTTACACAATTAACAAGTAACGGCCGGGTATGTTTAGGATGGCGTCACTGAGCACTGTGACAAAAAGTCGCCATGATCACGCTCTGAATAGCACCCCGTCGAGACCTTGAATACAATGCCACCGGTATGTGCGACGGTATTATCAACGCATCATGCCAAATACTTGACGGATTAAATCATCCGTATCTTCCCATGGCCTTACATTGAAAAAAAAAAAAAAATTACCAGGCTCACTGAATGACGTTCTTCCTTTAAAGGGTGTGTACAGTTCTGGTCGAGGTGAGGATTTAGCTTTTAACGTTACGCAAGACATTCAGAAACCACTCTATTAGTTTGTTTGTTTAATAGATACTTTCTGCAAATCAACAAATCAATCAGCAAATCAATATACATAAGGTACATGATCATGAACATGTGGAAAATATACAAAATAGATTCAAAACAGAGTCGTTTGACTTGCGTGAACAAAGATATAAAAGGTAATTAATGATACAATATACAGTATGGATGTCTATGAAGCGGGGATTACAACAATTATAATTATGGAGCGATAATGCAGAGGGCCGCCATTGTAAGCATAGCTTGAAAAGATGGCCGGCCAGATGTCAAAGAGCATGCAATATTAGATGTCAAAGAGCATGCAATTCTAAAGGATATCAAAAGTTTATTTGATGAAAATCGGTTTTGAAATGGCTGAGATATCCAAAAACAAGGTGAAACAAAGAGATCCTAATAAAGTTGTGGCCTGTCGCCTTTTATTATTATCATCACTTTTTTGGATATCTCGGCCATTTCAAAACCAATTTTCATCAAATAAACGTTGAATCCTTCTTAGAATTACACGCTCTTTCATATTTCATAAGAGGTTTCTCATTATCTCACTTAGAAATGTTCAAAACATGAATCTCTTACCTCAACCAGTACTGTACAGTCCCTTTAAAACAGGGCACAGATGAAGCAAAACGCGCCTTATAGAGGGAGTACCACAGATCCGCTGGACAGGCGTACACCAGTACAAAGTCGAAAGGTGGGTGAGTTGACATTTTTTTCTTTATATTAATAACTCAACATGCACTAGTCAAAACTCTATGTACTCCATAGAGGCCACGGACCATCCCCACTCCTTACCACCACCACCATCACCACCAACAACATTACCCCTTACCCCACCACCATCACCACCAACAACATTACCCCCTACGTCCACCACACACACTTTTCCTCTTTCGCTCTTGAAAAAGAAAGCAAAACATAACGGGAAAATGCAACAGACACACAATTTAAAAACCACTGAACTTGACCCCCTGCCCCCCCCCCCCCTTCCCAACTCCCCCCTCCCCCCCCCCCCCCCACACACACACACAAAAAAAAATATTTCGCAGCCATGCAGCTCCAAGTACAGTGTAAATGAAGAGAAGCTTCGACAGTGATTCAGCTATGGTTGGAGTTTAATTCATTCACATTGAGTCTGGAGGGTAAATTCTGTCTGTTTTCAGACAGGACTTGGTCACTGTTGTCCACTTCTGAACCAACGCACATTTCAATAACCTCAATAGGTGCCTGGTTGGTTGACCCTTCCGCCATTCAATTTGTAGAGAAAAATAGGCGGACGTCAAGGCTTCTCCTTGGGGGCAAGTTGACCCCAGTGTCATTCTCTTTCATTATCCTTAATAATCTATTCCCGTGGAGCTAACTTTGTCCACTCTGGGAACCAAGCACCAAACACAAGAGCATCAAACTTTCTCCTTTATCATAATTGTATGTAGAGAAACTCACGTTTATGTGGATTGCGCCGGGCATTCTATTTACAGCTGCGAGAACCCGATCGGTGTCACAAGCTGCATTACTCCAAAGGCACTTTGTCATTATGTTCACACGGCAGCGATTGGTGGACAGGTGACCCAACTCCTCCAAAGGGCAATATATTGAGGAAGAATAATGATTCGGTCCCAAGTCAAGAAAAGTGCTAGAATTTCCAGTACTGAATCCCCGTACTTATTTACCCTCTAAAAGGAATCGAGTAAAAATATTCACTCTTAAAGGAGTGAATACAAAAAAGAGTGAATTTAGAGTGAAATTGGAGTGAATTTTGAGTGAAAATATTTATTTTCACTCTTTTAAGAGTGACCTCAGGGATCACTCCAAAATCTTCGAGTTTTCTTCTTTTCATTATTTCCTGTGATCTCATTGTATTTGTTTTGGGACTTTCAAGAAACTCTCGATGTGCTGTCAGCGGCACTAAAGATCGAAATAAAGAGAGGTAATAAACTATGGAAACAAAACGGATGAACAGTTCAAAGGTCAATTCAGACGTCATCCGGTGCCTGGTCTATGGTGTGAAAACGTCACATGACATATTTCACTGGAGAAGTCTATCCCTTAAATCCCAACATAATTGGAGGGCGCCATCAATGCTGTTTTCCTGGCAAGCCACGCCCTGTTAGTAGTCTTGGCGGAGAATAACAATGGCTTCTCCGCCCAATAAACACTGTCACGCATTACGCCTTTTCGTTGTCACACCCGATCTCATTTCATATCGCCATGCCTGGAATTCTGCCGGTGCAGTTGAAGTATAGGTCCGCCAACATGAGTGTCAGTCGTGCTGTTGTTGGATATTCTGACACGATAAAACACTCCTCCCGGTGGACATGCAGACATAGACCCCGTTTACAGTGCGAGGCCGGGCTCGGCCGCGGCTCGGCCGCGGCCGAAACCGGCCTCAATTGCGCGGCCGAGCCTCGCAATTTTGTCCGTTTACACTGCTGGGCTCGGCCGCGCTTTCGATTCAAACCTTTCATTATTTGGTCGTAGTGGCGCTCTGCTTGTAAATTAACGCAATTTGGTATTGTCTGGTTTTCAGACCCTTTGCCAACTGAATTCCGTGGCGACAAAGTCGCCTTTCGGGCAAAGGCCTTTGCCGAAGGAAAAAATCCTTTGCAGGACAAAACCTACTTAAACTATACTAGTTTTCGACGTTGAGGGGGTTAATATCCTGTACAGCGAAAGATACGGGCAGAGGGTTTGGAAGCCAGACTAAAACTGGCTGCGCAATTGGCCGCGCATTTGGCCCAGTTTGCGTTTACACCAAGAAAAGGCCGGGCTCGGCCGCGGCTCGGCCGCGGCCGAGACCACCTCCAGAGCGAGGCCAAATGCGAGGCCAATTTTGGCCTCGCATTTGGCCTTTTGCGCGTTTACACTGAAGCGGGGCTGGACTCGGCCGCGGCCGAGCCGCGGCCGAGCCTCGCACTGTAAACGGGGTCATACTTAGATTGCTATGGAGCTATACAACAGATACCATATTTGCGCGAAAACATAAAACCTTATTACTGAAAAAAAAACCACTTAATTTCAAACACAATCCAATAAAAGTTCTATACCATTCTACTCTTAATTTGATATTTGCTTCTATCCATTGTGTCTTTTCTACTTACTTTGAATTTAAAGTGACATGACACTTGAAAAGATAAGACCAACTGTTAAATTCGTCCTTCCTATCCAACCCCATCGGATCCTCCCCACCCCACACCTATCCCTCACTGCCGTCTAGGCGGGGGGGGGGGGGGGGGGTGAGACGACATCCCTAGTCTCGGGCAGTGTTAAGCGAACATTCAGCACATGCGAAGTCGAGACATTTCTTTTTCTCTGTAAAATGTATTACACTTTTTTTTTTCAAGACATGGTCGTGGAGTCACGTGGGAATCTCATCATGTTGTGGTTGATGGAGAAGAAGAGTGAACTTGACTCCATTGCTGTCATTATGTGCACCTGTTTCTACCAGTCGGGGCAGATTTATAGCTTCCTCTCATGTTCAGGGTCATAGTCAAGGTTAACAGCGCCCCCCTGTTTTTCTCCTTCTAATGAACTAGAATGACAGACGGACGAAGAAACATATTACAGCTTGGCAGGCACAGGAGGGAAAGTCTAGAGAGGGAGGGGGAGATCTGGGCCCCATTTCATAAAAGATGTTAAGATGACAACTCTTGCTGGAATGACAACTTCCAAGAGCAACAGCCAATCAGGAAGTTGGATTCTTGTCGTTGCCATGACAATTGCCATTCCAGCAAGAGTTGCTATTATATCAAGTTTTTATGAAATGGGGCCCTGATCACAACCAATGAATATAATATGAAATAGTACTTCCATACAAAATTGTATTATGAGAAAGAAAGTGTATTATATAAAATATTGAAAGGTGGAAGATGCATGGTAGAAATAGAATATAATAGGAAAGAAGTTATAGAGGAAAAATTAAGAGAGAGCGAGAGACAATGAGGAGATGTCATAAGCAACAACTTGTATGTCATTTTCAATGGAATATAAGGAGAAGGAAAGTTAATATATGAAATATAAAAATAGTGAATATAACATATTCACTCCTGTTAAATGACCTTTAATATGGTATATAATACATTGATTTTCATCAAAGTCTTCTATGAAAATTATGTACTCGAAAAGGTGTTTACTTTCCTTTTTTTTTTTGCTGAGTGTACATATCATTCCCTTTATATTTCATAACATCTATACATGCTATTCCCTTTATGTTTCACAATGTTTACTCCCTTGTGCTCTTATAATAATATCATAAGATATATATATATATATATATATATTATATGAAAAATTGCAAAAAAAAATACATATTATCTTTCATTTTGCAAATGGCCTTTAACATAACAATGATAACGAAAAATCGTTTAACGCAATAAGAGACATGAATGAAAGAGCAAAATTAAGTTTTCCTTCTGTTTATCTCTCTATAATCTCAAACAAAATCAAAATGGGAAACTTATTCAAAAGGGAAAATAAGAATTTTCTGACATCTCAAGCTTCAAATGACATAGGAAATAAGGGCACAAAGATAATTAAATGAACAGAATATCTTTATTTCATTCATTCAATTTAGTTATTAAAGAATTCATGAGACAAATTCAAGAACCAAATATAATTTACAATTTTCCTAATTTGAGAAATCAATTCAAAATCCCACCATTTTTTCTTTCAATATTGCTTCTTCTCTCAATTCGTTTGAATTGGAATTTGACAGAAAGTTCTTCATTTTCCTCCATCATTTTTAGCCTTTATTGATGTTTGGGGCTTCAAAGATATTATAGAGATCATAGATAAATTTTTGCAACTGAATTCATGTTTTTTAATGTGTTAAATTTGTCTTCTGTTCTTATCGTTTCATGGAAAAGCATTTACGCATGAATGGCAATTTGTTCATTTTTGCAATTTTTACTCTTGTGTCTTGGAAGAGTAAGACAAAGATGTTCACTCAGGCGTAAAGTTTCCCTTTTTATTCACTTACCAAGTTGATAGCCAATTAAATTACCTTTCAAATGCTATATAATACATTAGCATTTAGCCAAAAATTCAATGAGAAATATAAACTTGAAAAGTGTTTACTTTCTTTTCTTGCAGAGTGTATTATGAAATATAAAGGGAGTAAATTCGAAAAATATAGAGCAAGGTGTATGAGAGAAAAAAGAATATAGGGAAAGGAATTTCAGGAAAACAAAACGAAGTATGGAGAAGCAAGAAAAACAGAGTCTGAGTGATATAAACATTTCTCGTTGTGTCTACATAGATGTGTTATATAGCACTGGCTGCTACGAGTTTATGATCACGTGACCATACACATTGACACCGAATTCCTCGTTACATTGTGCAGGTGATATTGGAAACGTATTATTGCCATGGAAACGTGGGGAAACTGTTTTGAAGAGAGCCTTGAATAGCAAGGGCTAAGCCCTCAACGAGCTGGCCTTTGCGTCCCCCCCCCCCCCTCTATCTCTCTCTCTCTCTCTCTCTCTCTCTCTCTCTCACACACACTTTCTATCTCTTTCCCTCTCTCTTCATTTCTGTTAAAATCGGATATAACTCATTGTCTCCATTTATTCATTTATTCATTTCATTTCCAACAGACATACAATTGCAAATGCCATAAGATATTTGGATAATATAAAGTTTTATGTAATTATGTTCAATCATGTGGAAAATGACACACCCAAGTATGTGTAATTAATGTAGTTTGATAAAAACTATTATACATAATATATTCAAATGTCACGTTGCAGCTGGATATTTCTTTTTTTTTTCCGGAAATTAAATAACATTAATGAAATGAATGAGATGAAATCATTGATAAACCCGCCGCCATCCTGCCATACGTGCGTAACAACGCTTAACAAAATGTATTTAACGTCATTGTTTGTAATACATTCTCAGGACTGCGTTGATACCATGGGAGGGGCTGTTCTCAAGCCTGTACGATATTGTTAGAGGTTATGCCACTCCATGTAAGGACAAAAGCGGACGAAAGTCAAACAAACAGAAAATGGATGATTTTATTGGAATCGGTAAGACATGTAAGAAAGGCAAGGCATTTAAAAATATTCCTTGTTTTCTCAAAACTATGGTATTAATTTCAATAACACCAACAAAGCTATTAAAGCAACAATGACATCACCTCATTGTCCTTAAACCAGGTGTCTGTAAAAAAAAAATAATAAGTTTACGAAGTAATAAATCATTTCATTTACAGTTTAGCACACCGCTTATTTCCTTGTAAGTAGTCATCACCGTTTTATCATTAAAGATATAAATGTTTAATGAATGAAGCATTTGCAATTACCTTGCATAATGAAAAGAGGTGTGTAAACGATGTGGTGGATGAAAGGAGGGAAACAATCTGACTGTTGGTCCTGAATAATGCGGCAACCGTTGCGGTAATTAAATAGACTAATGAATTTTGTAAAGGGATGTTGGTCCTTCCAATCTAGTGATATTAACCTGTGCTGTGGCATGAGTAGAGTAATTGGTTCCAGCTAAAGTTTCTCATTGCGCCTGTCTCCTTTCGTTTTCCTACTCGAGCAGAACAGCGGTCGGATTCTTTCAAGACTGCCTCACTCCACAGCATTGGGGGCGATCCTCTTCCGTCCTTCTTGTTCCCCCGTTCCGGAGAGGTGTCGCGCCCCGTACATCACTCCTCATCTACGCGCGTGAACACTGAGGAACTATTCTACCAGTCAGCCAGCGTGGTATCATAATAATAGTCGGCTCCACGTCTCGGAGACATCCGCGACCTTCTGCAGCGAAAGTCATCATCTCTCCGAGCTTCTCGTGGGAGTAAACTGTCCTCAGACATATACATGATTCCGCTCTTTTAGCCAAGAGGAAATTGTTTCCTGTGCTGAAATTCGCAAGTTTTCTTCGTGTGCCTAGCTCAATCAGACGTCGAAGGCTAAGATGGGAGGATGCATGAGCCGAGATGGCGGGATGGGCGGTGAGTAGGGCGATGCCATGCCTCCTTTACTTGTTATTCCACTGCGTCTGTCGTTCTTGTCAAGTTGACACGTTGTAATATTGCCGGACAGGTAATTAATGTGCACTGCGCCTGTGCCCATCTCGTATACATCAAGATGTCCTTCATATTACAAACCATACGATTAGCTCTATTCACCATTCATGACGAGCTTCCAGTATAAGTAAACTTATTAAAAAAACGCTAATTATTTTGTCCAGATATGCAGCGACTTCAAATAGTTAGCTGGTCCTATGGCTTCAGCAATCACCGTATCTATTCTTGGCAGCGGGTTTTTGGCGAATAGAATATTTTCAGTGTTAATCATCATGCTCATCGTATCGATATGATGAAGAAATGAAAAAAATGATATTCGCGGATGGTCGGGTTGGGTAACAAATCTTCGCTGTATAATCTAAATGTTAGCGTGATACAAGTGATATTGAAAATTGCAATGCTCTTCATGAGGATAAGTTCAATATTAATTCTAGTGACATTTTAAACTGACAATATCGCATTTATTGGATATAACGGCAGTACCTGTTGTCCCCTATGATATAATCTGTATCTTATTGGTATAATCCCATTACATAACGATTGCATTCATGCTACTCTGTCTCACCTCCATGGTTGTAAATCGGTTTATATTGTTCCTTTTCCTTCTGTTTCACCCTTCGTTATAGAATAATGTGTTATGGGAGATTATGAGAACAAAGTGGAATCATTCCTTGTTGAAGCAATAAGAGTGGAAGAAAAAAGAAAGACAGAAAACAAATAAATTAATCGGATACTTCCAAATGGAGGCACATGCCTAAATGTCTAAGTGGTATTGTTATTGAAGATATACTGTAGGTAGACCCAGATGCGTTTGGACACAATGGTGAGCTTCTACTTGTGTGCAATGTTTCTCTCGCTGCGGATGTATAGCGGTGTCACAGTTGGTCTACTTCCCCTAAATAGACAGAGAATGTTTGATATCTACTTTGAGGTATTTTGTATACATTCGGAGAGAGGAGTAGAGAAGAACCACATGGTGCACTCGAGTCAATATTTACTCATCAATGGAGCGTATTATATCTGTGCATATAAAGCATATAGAGCATACCACGTTTATTGGACCATCCCACCCCTCCGACACGCCCTTCCACTCCAGCATCCCCCCCCTCCAATACCCCCTCCCCTATCCACACCCATCCCCTCTCCACACCCCTCCCCTCCTCACAGCACCCCTCCATCCTTCTCTGTTTTTAAATACTCTCCTTACTGGCTTCAATACCTCCTCCCTTCCCTCTGCACCCCTTCATTTCTTTGCTCCCCCGCCCCCATCTTTCTATCCCCTCCGTTCACCTCTGTACTGTCCCTCCCTCCCGCTTCCTCCCTCTCTCTCCACTCTCTCTGTGATCCCCTCACGCAGGCGACCCACTAATCATGCCAGACAACTTGCGCGATGTTGACGGGTCGTGCATTACTCATTCAGAAAGTATTTACAAGGCATTCGAAGCACAAACATTCGATTGTGTCTGTGCGAGTTATTCCCAGACAGATAAACCTCCGAAAAATTAATCAGGACCATTGGGTCAAGAACTTGTGCACCTAGACTTCTATCCAGACGCTTTGGGTTTGTTTTACTCCTGCAAGGACCATAATTGCAGGTTGGCAATGTTTTCTGTTTGGAAACCTTTGAGCTGTAGGGTCCTATACGTACTACGAGCGCTTCTGATAACAGACTACATTGTATAATTATGATGCGATTTGATTTGACCTGATTTGACTCGATGTATTCTCTGTATGGAATTTCTTCACAAGTAGGCCTACATAGGTTCGCATCTCAGCAATTTTATTCCATAACATTATATGAATATGACATTACACAGTAATAAAATTATTTTCAACAACTTTCACAGCACAACACACACACATACACACACACACACACACACACATGCACATCAAGATTGTGTAGTAATCTGAAGTTACATCTTAATTTTCACACAGAGTAATTGAAAACAATTTCACAAAGCTTGGCTATTTGACAATCGGTAATGGATAATATTACTATAATAAAAGAAAATCCAAGGCAGCGAAGCTGTTGAGGAAATGATTATCAAAAAACAAACAAACAAACAAACAAATAAACAATCCTGCTGACTGCCACGATTCATCATTCCTTTTCATACAAACAGTCAAATGACAGTAGTGTAAGATCAAGGGGGGGGGGGATATCTTTCTCCCACCGCCATTACGGGTTCATTATAGTAAACGATTTCGGAAGAAGTTTCAAGATATTTTGGCAGACCCCAGTGTTAAACAAAGGGAAATGCCGGAGGCATAAAAACCTGTTGCGAGAGAAGGCGCCACGGTCATAGGGCAAGGTTAGTCAAGCACTTCGGTTAAAAGACATACTTCATCACTGTGCCTCTTGAGTTCTCCTGTAGAAGAGTACGTTAATCAGGATGAGAGGAAAGAGAGGAACTAAAAATCTATACAAGAATTTGAATATACAGTATAGAAAATGAGGGGCAAAATTTCCTCTCATCCGTCTCTTACCAATTATACCTGTATGCCTCTCTCTCTCTCTCTCTCTCTCTTTATCTGTTATATTCGGTATCTTTGTATTCTCCCCATGACACTATTCCCTCCATCTCTCAGTATTCTCTCCTTGACAACGTCGACTACTAATCAGAATAACACGCACCAGTCATCAGCGATTATGTGATTCTTTTATCTGAACTCGAGAGCAACCCGTCCTCGAATTGGTACAAACAATCTTGTACTAGTATGGTGCTTATATAGGCCTTATTATGTTACTCCTTATCACGTTTCCCATACCTGTCTTGATCCATTTAAACTTTTTCTCTTTTGCACATCAGCAAAATATCAAGCGGACCTAGCCGGGATGTCTGTCCCGGAATTAAAAAAAAAAAAAAGAAATGATATCGAACCAGTCAAAAAGGTTAATACCGTCGGATCAAACCACTCCTCCTTTAACGTCGTTATTATCGGATGGATCATGTCGCTGCCCGAGTCTTCCCGAGTACATAACCGGGTTTTCTCACGGCAGGCATGTGGTAAATTCAGCCAAGAAGGTGTCCTCCTTGGTTTAGCCACGGAGCTCTACTGAGAGCTCGAGATAGCATCACGTACTGGTAGCGTGCGTGGGATGGACCAGTATAACCGTTCTCAAGCTGAGACCGGAGTAACGGGATCTATGCCTCCCACGTCTATGTCAACCCCGAGGCAGCAACATCAAACAAGCATAACAGACAATCGTCGTAAGGAGAAGTCAAGTCAATTAACTCTTTGGGTGCCACTGACATTTAGTTTGCGTACACTTGCGAAGGCGTTATTAGATGGAGGTTCGGAAAGGATTAAGCGGCGGAAATCCACGATTCATCTCAGTGAGGTTAGGCATCCTCGTCATTTATTGATGCCCAGATTTGTTCGTTTACGTCACAGAGAAATCATAGCGCAGAACGATAACACGACATGTTGACATTATGGAACGGTTTCTAATAATGTGCCCGTTGTGTCACGTACTGACTTATCAAAGCAGAGTTCTAGTTTGATTCCCTCAACGATAATCACGATAATTTACCGAACAGCACTTGAGTTTTCGCCAGATATCTCGTCTCTGCCGTTGCACGTTAGACACATGTACAGCGTATCTTCTTCTTTAAACCACATAATGGCCATGAATTCTGGTAACGTCAGAACACAAATTCTGTAGCTTCTCATTTTGCCGTCACATAACCTGCAGCGACGAATTTTGACGAAGGAAATGATAATAAGAATAAGGTCTTATTTACCCAGGATAGCCTCTTCTGTGTTGCCACTGCTCTTCCAGAGGCCCCTGCTGTTATCATTACCCTAGCGTTGCCAGGTAACCATTTATACACCTGGGTCGAGAGGGTAATAGTGGGTAAAAACATCTTGTCCAAGGACGTAGGCGCTGGACGGGATTTGAACTCGGGTCCTCCGATCGGGAGTCGGGAGTCTCATCCACTATGTCACAGCGCAGAGGCTTTGATAAAGTTGTATTCTTGGTTTGTATTTGATTTCTTGTATAGGTTTCTTTTGTATTGTCGTGAATGTGATGAGGCTTAAAATGGAATACTAATCTAGGAGAATTCCGTATCTTGGAATTTCAATTTTAAAGCACAACACCTTAATTCGCCAATTATCCTGTAAAGCTGTTCAAACGTGGCTTAATTGACGTCATTCCAAGGATTCCTTTCGATCAAACAGACAAATTTGTTCTCCACAAATGACTTACCTCAACCTCCTTTGTCTGTAGACAAATAATTCATTTATAACTTGGCAACTAGCACAAGCAACATGCACACATGAAGAATAAAGAATACGAAAATTACCAAATCTTAGGGTGATAATCTTGAACAAACAGTAGACTGTACACACCCTGCTCTCCCCCCCCCCCCCCCCCCCCCACTCCTCTGACTCATTAACTTTTTTCTTCACTTTGCTTGCCGGGAGATGTCTACCTTTAATGTTTGTCCAGTCAAGTGGACCTAACGAAGGCATCCCTGGAATTTCGCTGAGCCGTCCCTGTCTTCCGAGAAGGCCATATTGCATGCCCTGGGAGGCATACACGCAATCAATTTTCTTTGAAACATGGGTCAGCGAATCAATTCAGATTGTTTCTGTTGTAAAGTAACTTCATTGTTATTGTATCCTTTTGGCGTACTTCCACCGGATATGTAAGTTGCCTAATTACTTATTGTGAAAGATATATTGACAATATATGTTATATGGCGATATGGCACACAGCTGGTGAAATTACCGTTATTACCGTTAACATGAATATTCCCACAACATTGCTATCAATACAATCAGTGTTTTCGTTATAATCACTTTTTTTCCATATTTGTTGTCATTATTGATATGAACATTATTTTTATTATCGTCACCGTAAATATAAGGACAATTCAAAGTAACTATATAAGCGTGATATCCTAATAGACAGCACTATCTAATAATGATGATGATGACTGCACCATCCATAACGTTCTATATGCAGAAGGAGCATAATAATAATAATAATAGCATAATCGTTAGATTGACCTTTTTGTTTTTCTGGAAAATAATTCATGCGCCCTATGGATAAAACGTACATGATCCAAATGTGATTCTCGTGTCACATTATTATTAAAAATGAGTGTCCTCTCTTTTAAACAAGGTAATTGTAATTGCCAATGGAAATCGGGGGGGGGGGGTCAACGGAAAGTTTTTAAACCGATATTGCATTATGCTCACCTGGTAGCTTCTGATTTTTTTTTTCTGAGCCAACACACCATCAATAACCATCATCTATCTTTCTTTTGTTTCTATTTTTTTTTTTGGGGGGGGGGGGGGGGGGCTCAACAGATTATCAAAAACAAGTCTTTGCAAAGTGAAATTTCTCATTGTATCATCCTTTTGACGATATTCAACGAAGCTGCTATAAACTCCAATCTCAAGTTGTTATTTGCTTCGATCCTTTGTTTTGAAAAGAGAATGACAACAAAAATGTCAAGCAAACTAGCCACTGATCACAGTCCCCTCCACATTAACCTTTAACTATTTGTTATCATTTTATCATCATTCCTTTCTCTTAAATACACTAATGTGAACGTGATCATTTATTTGGATTTGGATTTGTACAAGTAGATGAATTATAAAAGAAAAATCTGAAACTGGAAGTTCGGAAAATGCTTTGCAAATGCATGCTCACCATGATTTGAAGAATAATTTGACAAGTGATAGTGACGGACGTTCAAGTAATGATGCTCTTTAAAAAGACCCAACTCATTAGTCACAGCGGGGCGCAGTAGCCATGTGTTCTATACACCCCCCCCCCCCCCCGCCCCTTGGAGTACCAGTATTTCTACGTGCCCCAATTATCCACTCGCGCAGACATCCTCCCAGGCATCACGTGACCAATAGCTTTACCTTTTGATGTCGAGCAAAGATGTGCGTTGTGTCGCCGATGTACGGTCGCTCAAGAAAGACCATTATGTATAGGCCTACTATGTCAGAACTTGAATTGCAGGCTACCCCCCCCCCCTCCCCACCTCTCTCTCTCTCTCTCTCTTTCTCTCTTTCTTCCTTTCTCTCATCAATTATACCGATACTTTCATGTATATCAGTATGTTCGATATAAATTATATATCTCTCTGTGTATCTATGTATGTATCTCTCTCTCTATTTGATAGCTGTATTTTCTTCTCTGTCTTTATTTTTTTTCATGAATTCCAAGCATGCCTAAGCCTATTTGATTTTCTACATGTGATTATGACAACATGTGTGATATCGATTCGTGTAAAAATTTCCCACACTTTCGAAAAATGATGGAGTAAATCATGACCAAAAAATATATATATACATATATTCAGAATTCGGTGAGAGTGGAAAATCAATGTTTATAAGTAAGCCGTTACGCGTAGTGTTTATATACTTTTATACTTTTACAGAGAATAGAATAACCATAAAACAAGACCGTCACAACTCGCAATTCAAAGCACTTGCTGATAAATGTGAGAACATAAGAACTCACTTTTTATTTTCTATACTCCACACAACAAAATGTCATACTGTTTGTCGGATTTAATTTCCAACAATCCTCTTGTGTGCTTTTTATGATCCCGCCATTTTAAGCAATATCTAAAAAGTGTACTTTGAATTTCGTAAAGTTGTTATTGTGGCTAGAAATGGAAATATTATAACATGATGAATAAGTACATTTCCCCCCTTGTTGTTCTTTGCCTTCCACCCCCCCCCCCCCAATCTTTAATCTATCTATCTATTTCTATCTCTCTCTTGTATTTCTCATCCATAGGTTTCCGATCGAAATTCAGGAGAGATGCTGTGAAGGCGCATAACAAATACCGCGCGATGCACGGAGCGCCCGCTCTCAAGCTCGACAACAGACTGAACAAGTACGCGCAGGACTGGGCGGACAAGTGCGCGAAGAAGGCGCAGTTGGCGCATCGGACTGATCACAAGTACGGGGAAAACATCCACTACGCATACGACTCCACGGGGATCGAAAATATCACAGGTGTGGTGGATGTAAGGTGTATCAACGTGATTATAATAGCTGCACCTGCCAAGTTAATTTCTTTTTTTCTCGAGTGGGTTTATAATATTGTTGAATGACCTATGGAACAGAGAGAATGGGAATATTGCATAGCACTAGTATCTATTCATACTTTTGCGTTGCCTGGCATTCTCTGATAACGAACAGTTGCAATTTATGTTGTGCAATTACTGTCAATATTGATTATTGTTGAAATCTACTTGCTCTGAGAGTAGACCTTACACTATGCGAAAAATAGGTTCAACTTTGCACTTTTACCTTTAACCTTTCATCTTTCAGACCGGAATGGTGCAAATCGAAATTCAAATCTGGCATTCTCTGATAACGAACAGTTGCAATTTATGTTGTGCAATTACTGTCAATATTGATTATTGTTGAAATCTACTTGCTCTGAGAGTAGACCTTACACTATGCGAAAAATAGGTTCAACTTTGCACTTTTACCTTTAACCTTTCATCTTTCAGACCGGAATGGTGCAAAATTGCACCTTTTTAGGTTAACACGGGTCTGAAAGGTGCAAAATTGCACCCATAAAGGTGCTCCCAGTGTGGCACTACGGTAAAGATGCATAGTTGAACGTATTTTCTTAGAGCGCACTATGACTAACCTACGACTATACATTTGAAGAGGATAATGAGATGAGTAAATCTGCATAAGAACCGAGTTTCTTCAGTTAACAAGCGAAGTTTCCTTCGACCTTCGTGCGCTTTCGCCTGCTGTTTTCTGCAAGTTTCGTGTGCTACTCGCAGAAGATGAGTTATTGGCAGTCTTACAAACCGAAAGAAGTCATGCTATAGAAGATCATGAAACAAACGAGAAACCTACCACAGGACCAAAGCCTGAGTACCAGAGAAAACCAGTTCATCTTGACATCTTTGAGGAAAGAGGAAAAGATAATCACAAAAAAAAAAGTGCAATCACCTATACCACACACAGGCAAAACATCCTTTGGTCTTACTGCACACCTCTGCTTTCCTCTGAGCCCTTTAGTAAATTACTATTTGATTATGTAGATACTACAACAAACCAAGATATTTTGGTAGATATTTTGGATCCCTTTGGTTGGTAAGTCAGACCACAATGTCCAGAATTCGGAAGATTCGCAGATTAGATCAGGCAGCTGACCATTGAACTTAGAGACTCGTTAATGTCCTTTGATGTAGCTGGCCTATTCACTAATACACCAATCGAGCTAGAGTCTGTAGTTGAAAGACCAGAACTGACTTCTCCCTAAAATTGGAGGAACATTGGCGCACCTTTAAGAAAATAAAGTAATATCACCAGGTTACTGGAGTGGTGTTATATAGTACCTTGCAAGATATATCACTGATAAGTTCCTGTTATCGAGACAGGCAGAAAATTTGGAGCCAGGAAGTCCGAACATCAACAAGAGGTGGAATCCATCCTGGAAGGATCCATTTCACCAGGACCAAAAGGTGGAGATGACAACGCAGCTGAACAAAGCAATCCAGCCATAGTGATCACGTTGCACATTAAAGGGATGGTATATTTTTGGTTGAGATAAGAGTTCAGGTTTTTGTTTGTTTGTTTGTTTGTTTGTTTGTTTTTTGGTAAGGTAATCAGTAACCCCTTATTAAAAAGCTTGGATTCTTAGACGAATGTAAGTTTATTAATATGAAAATCGGTTTCGAAGTGACTGAGATATCCAGCCCCCCCCCCCCCCCCAAGAAAAAAAAAACATAAATAGATAAACAAAATAGTCCTAATAATCATATAAGAGATGAATCCCCATTTTATTAGGAACACGGAGTTATTTATTTTTATTATGTCAGCCGAAATCAATTTACCTCAAATGAACTTTGACTTCCTCTTATGTATGTCTTTTTAATATTTCATAAGCATGATAAGTGGTTTGTAATAACAGAAGAAGAAAAACCTGAATCCCCATATATAAACTGTACTCTCCCTTCAAAACCACACTGTTGACAGGAGGGAAAATAAGTCTGATTCTAAGGCAATAGATAAATAACAAGATTTACTCCCAGCATTAATTCACATCCAACGGGGGCTTGGACGCTCAGTGGATTGCGACATGGGGCAATCGTTCATCCCCATTATTCTCTCGGACACAAGACAGCCCATACCCCCATCTACGGCGAGTCTACGCCAGTCTGGCACAGCTGAAGCTCGGCCCTAATCTGGCAAAAGGGTGTATCTGCAAAATTTCCGATTTTTTTTTTTTTCATCTTTAGGGTTTTTGAGGTCTAAATTTTCATCTGGCCAACTCTCATTGGTGCTCGGGCTTTAGTTTTCGAGATACCAAAGGTTACCAAAATCAATTTTCATCATTTTACTGGTATTTAATCTGGCAAAAGGGTGTATCTGCACATACATCCTTAAAAAAATGGTGTTAATCTGGCAAAAGGATTTATCTGCCACATACATCCTTTAGCCAGAGCAAATGATTGGTAAAATGTGTTAATTCAATCAGGCAAAAGGGTCTATCTGCACATACACCCTATCATTTCTGCCCCCCCCCCCCAAGGAAAAACGCAGTATCTACATCCAGCTCCATTTCTAAACAACCGAGATATTCACCATTTTATCTTTTCGCCAAAGCCCCTGGAAAATATACTCTTTTGAAAAATTCCTTCATTGTGGAATTTTAGTCTATCTAGCTACCAATTTTCCTGGAAAATATCATTTTGTGTTTTTGTTTTGTTTTTCAGTTATTGATGAAAATGTAGATACTTTGGGGAAACCCCACGCAATTGACTGATTTCCCCAAGGAAAAACGCAGTATCTACAATGGAACGAATTTCCCCAAGGAAAAACGCAGTATCTACAGCGGAATGACTAGGATTAATCTTCTGCCATAATTATGTATGCATGTATACATCATTGTTCAAGTATTCTCTGGCCCTGGGGGATGCATCCTCCACCCCCCCCCCCCCCCCATTTATGCCCTGATTACAGAGCAGGCTTCGTAAGATTATTAAATAACAGATCGTTCCTGGAACGTTTTGCTTAAAAGTGTATCCCAGACCGATCTTGCTGTAGGCCTAACGTTACGTCGATACGTGTTTAATATGAAGCTTGCCAGGGCTGTAATGTGATGCTACATCATACATGGCCTAGCCGCTAACTAGCATCTAGAATACTAGATCTAGATCTGTACAGTCTAGGTTACAGTCTGTCTAGACCAAAATAAATCTAAATCGGATGTCTGGACCTAGATCGATCTAGACTAGGTCTAGTTTTTATATCGTTTATTCTAGGCTGGCTACGTAGCAGGCTACACGAGTCTACCGTCGCGCCTCAGGCTACATGTATGCACGATGCTCACAGAAAAAAAAAATAGCCTAACATTAGAACTGCAGAAGGTTTAAGCCCTACACGAGCCAGGACTCTTTGACTAGAAAAAAAAAATACATCTAGAACCGGTCTAGAATGAAGTGACATCCGCTCTCTAGGCCTATTCCTTCTGGATTGAACCTAAGTTTAACGTCATGTAAATTTGTAATGTAACTTTTTTTACTTGTAAGTTATGTAGCATGCAGCATGGGATCATACATGCATTTTCCGCAACCCAGTCTCACTAGCCAGGGTCTAGACACTGTCTATATCCGATAAGAATTAAAATACAACTTATTCTTAACTGTCTCTATTTCGTCCATTTACCGTGGGTACCTATTTTTCACATGGACCCTAATCTATAGTATTGTCAACTCTGTAATTTTAAGACAGTATGGTATGGAGTAGATAATTGAACATTGACACTTCACTAGACTTAGGATTCTAAAAAGTGGTTAAGTTTTAGACTTCTTACTACAGGCCTGCCCTAGAGTAGGCCTATTCAAGTCCTACACTAGATCTTTCTTTAGACTTTGGGAATACGGACCCTGAAAGTTCTGATTAACGTTAAGTCTAACATTAGAAAAGAGACGCAAGACTCAAACGTACTGTCTAGACAACTTAGGGTGTAACATGTTACATAACCTGACGTTTATCCGATACAACACAAATAGATCTATTGCCTTTCGAAGAAACTTTCGGATTCGGAGCCTGAGGAATTTTGACAAGGGTCTAGGCCTAACAAAGTTACTTCACAACAAGTTATAGTACGGATAATGTTCATCATTGAGGTAGAATATGAAAGAATAAAGCTGATCGTTTATCACACGAAGCGAAGTAAACACAAATGTACGTGTATGCATTTGTGTTTACCTCGCTTCGTGTGACAAACATGCATTTGTGTTTACTTCGCTTCGTGTGACAAACAATCAGCTTTATTCTTTCAATATTGAAATAGTTTTGAATAACTTACTCATTATCTGCAGATAAATTTTTCTTGAGGGCTAGGCTCACGAGTAATTTTCCCCACGACAACATTTTGTTTTATTCCAAGTACACACTCCCACTGTATGCTGACTAGCCGGGCCCTGTGCTGACTGCTGCATGCACAGCATCAGTGCAGCTAGCTAGCTGCAAGCTGTCAGTGTTGTGTTGCATTGTTTAATGTGCACTCGGTTAGTCTTAATCACACACTGTGTTTTATATTAGGATCACGATCTCATCAAAATATTTACTAATCAGTATTGTTTCGGTTAGATATTTTGAACATTATGTCTCATTATTGAGCAAGTATATCTAAAGAAAGTAATTTACGTTCAAATTACAGAACAACCGGCAAAGTATTCACATATATAAATAACAGTGTCTGGTAATTAAGACTAGCTTTGTAGATACTGCGTTTTTCCTTGGGGAAATATTCATCATGTAGATACTGCGTTTTTCCTTGTAGTGGAGCGGCATAGCCGAACAATTGTGCATTTTGTGATAAAAGCACCAAATTTCGTACACAGGTTGACAATCACGTTCAGATTAAATCTAGATATTGGGCCATCGTAAATAGCGCCCTCAACGTCCATGGCAGCCATTTTTCAAAATGGCTGCCATAAATGCCATGTTTTCGTAAAATTTGCTAATTTTAGGAGAGAAAAGTAAACAAGATTTTGGTTACAAATGGGAAATTACATTCAAAATAAATCTTGATATCGAGCCATCGGAAATAGCGCCCTCAACGCCCATGGCAGCCATTTTTCAAAATGGCCGCCATAAATGTCATTTTTTGAAAACATTTGCTAACTTCAGAAGGGAAAGCCAGTAAGATTTTGCAAACAAGTGGGAAATTACATTCAAAATGACTTTGTGACCCGCGACAACGGTTTCAGGCAAAAGTCGCAATAGCAAATTTCCTCCTAGGCGGGGTACAAAGATCTTTACCATTATTTTTGTCGATTTGGGTTTTTTGCAGAAATCGAATCTTTGATATGTTTTCTACATCTACACTAAATTCCGTAGCATAAGACTACGTTTTTCCTATCGAAAATGGAATTTTAAGCACCCTATGTTGGATCGCACTCGTCAGTTTCGAGCTTCTTTCGAACGCCGCGCCAATATCCCAAGCGTTGCTACGGCGCAAGGTCTCGCATGCGATTGGCTGGTGCGTCACGCACATTTACATAATTCGGCTTTCGGAGACACCAGTTGCAGCGTTTGGGGAATGCTTTGTCCACGCGTGCATGTGATTACATGCTCCGTTGTTCTTGCTATAGTGGTTTATACGCTGTAGTGCGTGCTCTTCGTTTGCCTTTCTATTCAAACTATTCTACCGCAATGTTCGACAACGGAAGTGAAACAAATATCATGTACGTAATCGTGTGAAAAGAAAAAAACAACAACAATAGTTTACTTGTACATGTAGTAAAAATTATGACAGCAGACTGACTCATGGGAAGGTAGATGAGAGGAAAGGAGAGGTCACATGAAACCAGTTATATCCAAATACTACACATCAAGATCACACGAAACTAACGAGTCGTGTTTGTTTGTTTGTTTTAATATAATTAACACCACCAAACAAGGCAACATATGCACGGCTTGTAAAAGCAAAACAAACAGGAAGCGTGACCTTTGCCAGCACTGTCATTTATCTGTCTTCAAAAGGGTCGGCAATGATAAAATCAAATCAGCAACAATGAAAACGCGATTTGTAAATCTGTGGATGCGCCACCCGCTCCTGTTACATGCGCATGGTCATGGCGTGTGGATGCCATTGCGTAATGCGTGCACCATACACATGTACACCATACGTGCAATTATCGTATCCGCCATCTTGAAAGACGTAATGGTAAAACAAACCCGAGCGAACCGCATTGTTTTTTGGCTCCATACGCTGAGCTGCTGGAAGGATGCCCGGGAAATTTGACTCTCTCAGTGAGCCAATCAGAAGGCGATGTGGTTGCTAGAGGCGGAGCTTAACATCGATTGACACCATTGTACGGATGGGTGATTCTCACCTTGCATCGCCGCTCGGAGATTGTCTTTGAGAAAGAGGCGAATCTTCAAAGCCCGTTTTCTCGCAATTTTGTCAGGCTAACAATTGAAAAAGTGCATTTTATTTCGCTTTCAATGCCCACTTATGGTGCCGAAGAATGCAAGTGTCTTATATCAATGCAAAGCTTAGGAAATGGGCAATGTGATTCAGTGAAAAAATGAATTTTCAAAATGCCCGACTTTTGCCTGAAACCGTTGTCGCCGGTCACATTTAAATATTTTGCTATTGTTCACTGCGCCCTCAACGTCCATGACAGCCATTTTTTAAAATGGCTGTCTAATGTGCCACTTCTTCGATGACTTTGCAAATTTCAGAAGGGAAAAGTTAATAAGATTTTGCCCATAAATGTTAATTACATTCAAAATAAATCTAGATATTGGGCCATCGGAAATTGCGCCCTCAACGGCCATGGTAGCCATTTTTTCAAAATGGCCGCCATAAATGCCATTTTTTGTTAAAAAATGCAAATTTCAGAAGGGAAAGCCATTTTTTTTTTCTCTTTTGTGCAAAGAAGCGGGAAATTACATCCAAAATAAATCCAGATATTTGGCAATTGAAAATTGCGCCCTCAATGGCTATGGCAGCCATTTTTTTTTTTTTAATGGTCACCATAAGTGCCACTTTTTCATTTAAAAAAATGCTAATTTCAAAAGGAAAAGTCAATGAAATTCTGGTTTTAAATGGGAAATGACATTTAAAATAAATCTCGATATTGGGCCATCGGAATTTGTGCCCTAAATGGTCATGACACCTTTTTTTCAAAATGGCCGCCATAAATGCTATATTTTCGAAAAGATTTACTAAAATCAGAACGGAAAGCCAACGAGATTTTGCAAACAGGTGGGAAATTACATTCAAAAGTAAACTTTTTGGGCCATTGCAAGTTGCCCCCTCAATGGCCATTCCAGCCATTTTTCAAAATGGCCAGCATGAATGTCTTTTTTTTTCGTAAAGTGTTGCAGACCTCAATCAGAATTTCCACAAAGGTGGAAAATTACATTCAAACTGAATTTGATAATAGGCCATCCAAAAGTGCACCCTCAACAGCCATAGCAGCCAAGTTTCAAGCAGCTGCCATGGATGCCCCCCTCCCCCACCTTTTTTCCCCAAAAAAATTGCTGATGTCAGAAGGAAAAGTCAATAAGACTTTGCAAACAAGTTGAAAATTCTGCTCAAAAATAAATCTAAGTATAAGGTCTTCTTAGAAGGCGCCCTCAAGGACCATGCTGACTGCCATGGATGTCTGCTTCTTTCTTATTTTTTATTTTTTTTTTTGGAAAGATTTGCTAATTCAGAGAGAAAATCAATGAAATTTGTACATGTGTTGAAAATCATATTCAAAAGAAAATAATATATGAGGCCATTACAAATGGCACCATCAACGACCATGGCAGCCATTTTCCATAGATAGCCACTATAAATGCTATTTATTTCTTGAAAATATGATAATGCCAGAAGACAATACAATTTCTTGTGGAAATTGACAAAAGACATTCAAATAAATTCAAGTTTGAATTTGAATTTGAATTTGAATTTGAAATTTAACATCGTCCCCAACGGCTATGGCAGCTCTTTGTCAAAATGGCTTCCACACACTCCTTTTTTTTATTTGCCTATTCCAGAAGGAGAAAGCAATAGAATACTGCTAAAGAGCAATTATATCTAATGCAATCTGGTGTTCAAAGAAATTTAGATTTTAAAAAAAGGTTTCATTGATGGGCTAGTTCTAAATTCATATTTTCAGTTTATTTCTAATTGCAGTATTTCGCGTGTGACGGCTAACAGTATGGATATCAAATGTATGTGTTTTTATGGAAGCAGAGCATAAAGTAAATTAACTTTTTTCGCAAAATGAAAGGCCATTAAGAATGTCTTAAGAATGTTTAGGAAGTTAGATTTTAGACTAGATACACGTCATATAGTCCCATATATTCAATGATATGGTGTTACTGTCAAAGTTTATATATGGCGCCATTATCCCTGGATATTCATATTACTCTTTTTCGGAAATTTTTCATGTTTGCCACCTAAAATATGCATTCATCATTGATGAGATATAATCGCTAGGCATTTGACTTGTTTATTTTAGTTGTTCCTCAAATGATTTCTTTAACACCATATTTCAGATTACACAATGTCTCTGTGAGTATTCTATTGTCCTCTCCTTCTAAAGTTAAGCAAATTTTCAAAAAAAGAAAAGAAAAAGAAGAGTGTATTGTAGCCATTTTGACAAATAGCTGAAATAGCCATTGAGAACACAGCTTATGATGGCTCAATGTTTAAACTTCTTTGTATGTAATTGTCAACTTGCGCAAAAAATGTTTATTGTCTTCTTCCGGCATTAGGACATCTTCATAAAAGAAAACTGGCATCTATGACAGCCATTTTGGAAAATGGCTGCAATTACCGTTATTAGCATTTTTTTTTCTTCTTGAAAATTTGCGAAGGAACAATTTCTACAGTTAGTGCAACCTGGATATATTGTTTGATTTTTAACATGATTTTCGATTTATGTACACATTTGTTGACTTTTCTTTCTGAAATTACCATTTTTTAAAACAAAATGATTATGACAATTGCAGCCATTTTGGAATATGGCGGCAATGGCCGTTGAGGGCAGTATTATAATAATCTTATACAAATATTTATTATAATAATCTTATACAAATATTTATTATAATAATCTAATACAAATATTTATTTCAAACATGATTTTCAAATTGTGTGCAAAATCTTATTGACTTTTCCTTTTGTGAAATCAGGAAATAAAAAATAATGGAATCCATGGTGGCCATTTTGAAAAATGGCTGCAATTGCCATTGAGGGCGCTATTTACAATAATGTTATACATAGGCGCAAGATATTTCAAACGGAATTTTTGAATTGAGTGCAAGATCTTATTGACTTTTCTTGTGGAATTAGTAAATTCTGAGAAAAAATTGCATTTATGGCGACCATTTTGAAAAAATGGCTGCCATGACCACTGGGGGCACAATTTGCGATGGCCCAATATATAAATTTATTTTAAATGTTATATTCCACTCGCTTGCAAAATCTTATTGATTTTCCCTTCTGAAATTTGTAAAATCTTACGGAAACTGGCATTTATGGCGGCCATTTTGAAAAAAAATGGCTGCCATGGCCGTTGAGGGCGCAATTTGCGATGGCCCAATATCTAAGTTTATTTTGAATGTTATTTCCCACTCGTTTGCAAAATCTTATTGATTTTTCCTTCTGAAATTTCTAAAATTTTACGAAAACTGGCATTTATGGCGGCCACTTTAAAAATCCCTGTCATCACCGTTGAGGGCGCAATTTGCGATGGCCCAATATCTGAATTTATTTTGAATGCTATTTCCGACACATTTGCAAAATCTTATTGATTTTCCCTTCTGAAATTTGTACATTTTTGCGAAAAATGGCATTTATGGCGGCCATTTTGAAAAAAATGCCTGCTATGGCCGTTGAGGGCGCAATTTGCGATGGCCCAATATCTAAGTTTATTTTGAATGTTATTTCCCACTCGTTTGCAAAATCTTATTGATTTTTCCTTCTGAAATTTCTAAAATTTTACGAAAACTGGCATTTATGGCGGCCACTTTAAAAATCCCTGTCATCACCGTTGAGGGCGCAATTTGCGATGGCCCAATATCTGAATTTATTTTGAATGTTATTTCCCACTCGTTTGCAAAATCTTACTGGTTTTCCCTTCTGAAATTTGTAATTTTTTTGCAAAAACTGGCATTTATGGCGGCCATTTTGAAAATGGCTGCCATGGCCGTTGAGGGCGCAATTTGCTGTGGCCCAATATTCAAATCTATTTTAAATGTTATTTCTCACTCGTTTGTAAATCCTTATTGATTTTTTCTTCTGAAATTTGTAAATTTTTACGAAAAATGGCATTTATGGCGGCCATTTTGAAAAATGGCTGCCATGGCCGCTGAGGGCGCTATTTACGATGGCCCAATATCTGAATTTATTTCAAATGTCATTGTCAACATGTGTGCGAAATTTGGTGCTTTTATCATAAAATGCACAATTCCTCTAATTTTTCAAGCTATGCCGCTCCACTATTGGGGAAAGTGCAAGTTAAGTGTAGATACTGCGTTTGGCAGTTACGGAAAAGTGGCTTTCTAAACATTTTTTCAAAAATCTGAATATGTCATATGAAGAAGGATTGCCCACTGACTATATTTATGCAAAAAAGTGAAAATCGCCAAAAATGTTAGGTACTGCGTTTTTCCTTGGGGGGGCAGATTTACCATAGAAGGTATTTAATTTGACTGTCATACATGCATTAGTACACAAATGTCTGTCCACCTGTTACATATACGTTCACTATTTTTATGTTTTTATGCCTCCGCCACGAAATGGCGCCGGAGGCATTATGTTTTCGGGTTGTCCGTTCGTCCGTCCGTCCTTCCGTCCGTCCGTCGGTAATGAATTTTGTGGACAGCGTAACTGAAAAATCTTTGGAGGTATCCTAATGAAACTTGGCTTGTATATGTATCAGGGGGTGAAGTTGTGCCTATCAACTTTTGGGTGCTTATGCTCAAAGTCAAAGGTCAAAAGGTCAAGGTGAAATACGTAAAATTTCACTTTTTCCACCACATCTATGCAATGCCTTAAGATATTTTCTTAAAACTTAATGTATACATGTATTACACAATTAAGATTCTCTGGTGAAAGTTTGGGGTCATGAGGTCAAAGGTCAAAAAACAATATCAAAACTTCACTTTTTGCTCCCTAACTTCGAAATTATTGTTCAAGGTATCTTCATGGAACATATTATATATACATGAACTGACTGGCAGTAATTATCTAGAGAATTTAGGGTTCATGATGTCAAAGGTCAGGGGTCAAAGGTCCAAGGCAACACTTCAACATTTTACTATCTCCATCATATTTATGCAATGCCAGCAGGATTATTTTTTTTTTTTCACTTGGTGTATACATGTATAACCTAATAGAGATTCTCTGGAAACTTTGTTTTTTGCCTCAAAGGTCAAAAGGTTAAAGATCAAGGGAAAGTGCTGAACTAACTTTCCTCCATATCTCAGAAGTGGCTCAAGTTATCTTGAAAGTTTCTACATATTTATGCATGTTCTGCCTGACAGTGATTATCCTATGAATTTTAGAGTCAAAGGCCAGATGAAAATGGTAACAATGTACTTTTCAATACAGAAATTGCACTTTTTCTCCATACCTTGAAAATTACTCACTGCATAAACTTATGAATGGGCAAAGTCATGTTAAAGTCCTTAAATCCCCAAATACATGCTCTCCTATTCATCCAATTAAATCTAGGTCAAGGAAGGTGAACATTCAACACATTTGTGACAAACTTGTCATTTTAATATTTTGCCAATTTTGTGAAAATATAATCACACATTTTCCACATGTACTATAGACCTATTAGGAAAATGATGCATTATGGCGGAGGCATATGACAGTCGCCTTAGCGACATTTCTAGTTGAAAATAGTTTTATACGGTGATAGAGTGTTTGGAGGGTCATGCACATTAGAAACATAAGATTACCTGATGTCTTTGAAATGGACCCCATTTCTGTGAAAATGCCCAAATGTCCCCTTTGCAGACACTGTTATAATGGGCCTAACGTATATTAATCCTAGATTCTGATATACTATATGTGTAATAAGATTTAGAGTGTCAATATAACTGACGTTGTGCATTAGAAGGCTTCGATTAAAAAAAAAAATGAAAATGTTACATCGCTTGAAAAGAAAAACATATTCGGGAAAACCTAAAGATATGGCCGAGAAAGGCAATAGGATTAAAGGGCAAATAAACCCAAGCTACGCTTTCTCATATCTAAGTAAACCCAAAATGTTCCACATTTCCGCAGAAGAATGTCATGAATGATTTTTACTAAAGTTTACTAAAGGTAGAAAATTGATGTAAAGTGAGAGATTGAGCCTGGAGCCATGAGCGAGTGATTTCACATTCACATGTATGTATGGAACCATTGTTAAGTTGCGAGGATAATGTAGATGAGAATACAATAACTGCGTCAAAATAGTTTATAATGCTTCATGCAGATATTTGATACGTCAATAATTTCAACATTTTCACCTAACTTCTTATTCGAATGAATTGATATGTTTGCACATTTTGTGAACGTCCATGGATACATGTAGCTTCCAGCCTTTTCAAGGTGCAACTTTGCAATGAAGTGTAGTGTTTCATAGAAAATAGTGTCAAAATGAGAACTGAAAATTTCCAGGAGACTTCCATTTTAATCATCTTGAAAATGTTACATCACTCACAAAGAAATGAAATAAACTTTTCAATTGTACATGTATGTAGTATGAAATCAAGAGGATATGGACATCCTGTGTGCATTTCATGGTAATCATGTAGAAATGCACACCATGCACACCTACCATTTCCTTCCTTAATTTGTCAATGAAAACTTCTTGCGGCTATCAGAAATGTCAAGATGGACCATATCTGACGGTTTCATGAAATTTCATAGTCAATTACAGAAGAAAAGTAGCTAATTTTGACTCGAAAGTACGCCGATCGACGACTGTCTCAGCGTAGCATGATGGATGATCGATTTATGTGGAAGAGCGATATAACGAAAATAATCGATCGTTGTAGTCTTTGTAGTCTGTAATACAGCCGCTTGTTTGGTGTTTAACCACAATAATTACGTCGGCTCGACAGTATAATGTGGAAAAAAGAAAGTGATCTTGATGCGTCTGTTTTTTATCGTTTTAGTTAATTTTCTCCTGCATGTGACTGTATATCTGTCAACATTTTTCACTGACTAAATGATGGACGGATAATATGTGTACAAAACAGTAAAAGATATATGAAAAAATGGGAATTATCCATCATGAATATTGCACAATAAAATGGATTTTTACTACAAAACAAAAGCAAATACTGGGTTGCTGTTTTTGTAAACATAATAAAAAAATGAAATGGAAAAATAAATACTATCATAAAAACAATTACTTTCTACTGTAAGTTGAACTTATCAATCGAAAACATATTACCATTTCAATTTCAATATTCTGTTTCTTTTTAGGTAAAATGAGCACTTTATGAGAAGTCCAGAATATTAATACATGATTGTATAACATACACTTTTTGTAATACTATTCTCTCTCATTTATTAAATTAGGCCTATGAATTATGAAAATTACTAGAAACAAATCCCCTTTGAATTCAACTTCCTTCTCATCTTCTTTTCTCTCTCTTTCTCTCTCCCTAACAGCCCAACCTTTTTCTTCCACTTTTCCTTCAACCATATTCTATTCCCTTCAATACTATTCAAATTAAATAATTTAATCTAAATTATTATCAACTTTTTTCATGATAAAATCAATACTTGCCACAATTTTTAAAGAAAGGATTGATGTCTTAATCCTGGTTCAGCCTGGTATGAATAATCGTATCAATAATTTGAATAGTGGTAGAATCATGATAGTGGCAATGAAAACAAAGAACTATCACAATAGCTCACTTGAGCCTTCGACCAGGGAGGTGGTTCCACGCCTCCCTGCTTTGACTCGGGTGAGCTAACAATAAGAAAAAAAAAATAAGAAAAAGAAAGTAGGGCCTTGGGGCTACACGTATTGCACGAGTCGAGTTCGATATTGTTAGTAAGCGGCTAATTAGAGACTACCAGAATCGATTATAATCGTTGACATCGTTCTATGCGAAATCGGTGCACTTGTTACGTCGGAGACTGATGTTCGCGACCGATGTACTTTTCAACTCTAATTTCTCATTTTTCTTACCTTTTCGGCTTTCTAATTCCATGAAAACTCTGTGATGTGGTTCAATTTAGCATCTCCAATAGCTGCACAAAATTTGATTGACAAACAGCGAAGCGAACGGTAGGTGTGCATTTCTACATGATTACCCATTTCATGTAAAATCTGAACTGTAAATAAAAATGGTAATGTTGATAACATTTCAATTCAATTCAAATTTAATTCAAAATTTGAATTCAAATGGTAGCCCTATAAGCATATCGGAAGATGTGACTCTTGTTTACTAACAGGTGTGAGGTTGTAAATTTTAATTGGTTGTTGAATGAAGTTTCGTTGGTTTTAATATTGTGCCTGTAGGTTCAAGCAAATTGTCAGAGCATTGTTAAATATTTACTTTTCTTCTACTTGGAAGGAGGGGACTAACGTGGTATACAGATCCAGAATAATGCCAACCTGCTGGTGTGCAACCGGGGACAAATTTCCCTTCATGTTTGGACTTTTTGTCAAGTATTAGTGTCACAAACATGTGTTTACTCAAAAGTGGTATACGATTTTGGAGGAAAATCTTAAAAACATGTTTACATTTCTGCAGACACTGTTAGTTATCATAGGCCAAAAATATACAGTATTAGTTGTAGAATCTGATATACATACAGGGTGGTGGGGGGGGGGGCGAGTTAGCATGTTGCAGCAACATGCTAAAATAGTGTGCAACATGCTGACATTTTTGTACAATATGCTGACATTTTTGTGGAACATACTTCTGAGAAAACACACAACAATTTACATACAAACTCTATTATCCACATAGCAAAAATTAGTAATTGCAATGTTCATGATTTTTTCCTTCCATCACAACCCTTTGTGGTCAAATGTTCAAAATATACTTGTATAAGTCTCATAAAGCATAACATATAGGAACTACAACCCCAGAGCTTTTAGGGGCCTGTGAGCATGCATGCAGGTAGGCATTCATGCTATTTTATGTGTGTGTGTGTTTCATATGAAATCAATGGGATAATGACATTGTTGTTCATTATATGTTTTAATGATTGCATTTCATCGCAAACGTCAAAAAAAAAAAATCATGTAGCATTCCGGACCCGTATATAGCATCATTTAATTGTATTATGATTGAGAAAAACAATTGTTTGAAATTAAAATTCATTACTGAAGCTCACTTGAATTTAGTCTTTGTAGTTAATTACTATAGACAGCCGAGTCCTAAACCTGTTGTATTTTTGACAGTTTTACGGTTATTGTGAAAGTGAGTGTGATTACAGCTGCTGTATGATTACAGAGCATGATTTGTGCCTCCTTGAATAATAGTCCCCAGAGAGTGAAGAAAATCAATATAAGTGATGGTCTGTTGGGAGCATGCTAAAATGTCATCCTTCCTTCTCTGACCTGACTTTGGCCATCACTACTCCCCCCCCCCAATATATATATATATATATATATATATATATATATATATATATATATGTGTGTGTGTGTGTGTGTGTGTGTAAAGAGTGACGTATACTTGTAACTGTGTTTCTGTAGCCTATTGTACGGTGTTCAGTAAATATATTTGATCTTGAGTTTGTATAAAGTTAATGCAAATGCAAGAAAATGATAGGAAAATGAATACAAAAAGGGACAGATTCCACTCAAAATTGGGGTATAACCCTCAAACTGTGTCTTTCTTACATTTTTAATGATTCTAAACGTCCTCGCTTCTTGATCATATATATATATATATATATATATATAAATATATATGTATTATATATATATATATATATATATATATAAATATATATGTATTATATATATATTTATATATATATATATATATATATATATATATATATGTATAATATACGTAATTATATATATGATTACAAGAAAAAAAAAAGATGTGGAGACGGATGTCGCAATTACATCCTTTTAATTTTCAAAGCTTTCGGTCTGAGACCTTCAGTGATTCAATTTGGCTAATAAGGTGAATACAAACATTAATTGGAAAGCAAACACAATACGTTAGATGTAAAACGAAGATAAAAATACATGAACTCAACATGTAATAACATAATTATCTTAGGAGCCACATTGGTGTTGATGTGTGTGATTTATTAAAAAAAAAGTGTATCTGTACCCCCCAAAAAAATTGGTATGTGAAAGAGACATTTCAGTAGTCCATTGCTCCAACATTCAAAGAAATGTTACTCATGATTTCAGATATTAATCCCATTTTCCCCAAAATTCGTCAAAAATTTGCATATTCAAACTTTGAATAAATAAAAAAATAAACGTCACATTTTTTTACATTCCTATTCTACATGACTTGTTTTACGACTGTGCCAATTTTCAAGTCAATCGGTCAATTAGTTGCCGAGATCTGAGGGGGAAGCCAAAATGCCCCCCCCCCATGGACTCGAGTGATCAAAACAACCCACAGGGATTAGGGTTAAGCGACAGCCGCTAGAACCACCCAGATTAGAACCAGGTTCCTGATAAAGTGTTAGGTCTTTCTAAGTTAACAAACATATGCACAAACATGTTCGCATTCACACACACGGATTCATATATGTGCAAAAAGCAAACAATATGGCTCACGCGTATAATTTAATTGGCTCCTAAGATAATTATAAAATGTTGAATACATGTATTTTTATCTTTTGTTTCATATTGGACATGTACGTCTATGTTTATATTATATTGTAGATACATTTAGATATAGATATATGTACATATATAGATAGATAATGTCGACCAGAGACATTTCCATAATACATTCCCAATCGTTGCCTCATCATTTCTAGCGAAATAAATGAAAATCCATAATAGATACATTGAAAGATAAACTAGACTTTAGTATCGATTACAAATTATGGACCAAGAATAAACTGATAGGCTATGCAGAAAATACACCCTACAGTTATGTAACTGCCACAAACCTACACAATTTTCCCCCTGCATGGCATCCCCCCCCCCCATGTGGAAAAATATTAAGGGTGTATGCCCAGATCGACCCTTTAATTGCACCAGAATTCCACCAGAGCCATGCGCCTTCCATCCATCATTAAGTTTGGCCAAAGGGTGTATGTGCAGATAGACCCTTCTGCCAGATTAAATTAACACATTTTTTCCTCATTTAATCTGGCTAAAGAGTGTATGTGTAGATAGATCCTTCTGCCTGATTAAATAAATACATTTTCCGTCACCATTTAATCTGGCAAAACGGTGTATCTGCAGATACACCCTTTTGCCAGATTAAGACCAACTTTCACTAGGGTGTATGTGAACATACACACTTTTGCCAGATGAATTTCACTGCCTTTGCTTCTGAGATTAATCTGGCAAAAGGGTGTATCTGCCTTAAATCAGTTCTTGAAAAAAAAGGAAATGGATTAAAATAATGAAAAATGACTAAGAATAATCTTTGAAACATAATCTAAGTGACAGAACAGAGTCCACCAGCTAAAATTAATTCTCAAACTTTCTACAAGTAAATTAAATGCTCAAACTTCAAAGTCGATTATCTCGGAAAGTTTTTCGAGGGCGTATGTGCAGATAGACCCTTTTGCCAGATTAGGGCCGAGCTGCAGGCGAAAGCTCACGGAGATAAAACAAACTTCAGTTGTGAAACTGTTAGGGAAATTCGTTTCTACTGTAACTAGACAGACAAACTAGCACAAATATGCATGGACTATTGAATTGGTGTATTTAGCAAGACCGATTTAGCGGAGAAGTACTTGTGTACGTTCTGATTTAGAAAAATGTAGTATGATATTATGTGATTGAAAGCCGAATAAAATAATAATAATGATAGTAGGTTCCCACTAAGCACGTTTGAAGAGATTCTAAATTGTATTTCAACCCCGCTGTATGTTTGCTTTTGAGACTTGTACCTTTCTATGGTTTCATATGAGCTTTTGTCCTATATTTGCCACCCCCCCCCCCCCCATCTTTCGATCCCTTTGAACTGAAAAGGCGAAAAGGCTTCCAAAGCGTTCTACGATGAAATCAGCCGTTACAACTTCTCCGGAGGCGGTGGATTCTCGTCTGGAACTGGTAAGTAGCCTCCGTTAGTTGAGCTCTTATGCGGAAAAAAAAGTCGAATACCAGTTTATGGGTGTCAATTGCATAAACGATTCCTCTAATTGCTTAATGACCCAATAGTTATTTGATTCAGGTGGAGATGATGTTATTTTATTTGTTCCCTACAAAGTGGTAAGACGAAAACCTTGCCTGCAATAACTACAGTTTTCTGTATCACTTTCTTTCTTTTTTTTTGACCAAATTAACCATAGCTTTACATTATACCCGGAGGGATTCTCTCTTACTCGAATCTCAGGGCCTCCCTAACACCTCCTCCCCATTTGTCTATCCCTGTCTCCTTCTCTCTCTCTCTCTATCTGTCTCTGTCTCTCTCCCTCTTTCTCTGAATCATTACAATTTGTATTTAGTATGATATTCACAACGTATTTGTTCTCGATTTCATTTTCGGAATGACTATAGACGGCAGAGCTAATTAGGAAATGACAGAATTTCAGTCTCACAATGTTGTGACCTTTTGTTTGTTCATTTTCCATATGCGAGAGATGGCTGGATAGCCCATATTCAGCTAAGTTAAGCTGGTCTTCCAAAAGGTCCAGTTGGATGTGAGGGGGGACGACTTCAGGGCCGGGTTAACCACCTTGCTCCTTGCAATGAATGAATGAAGCGGGATCTTTTACGTGCATGAGTTGTTGCGCTCTCATACACGGGACCTCCATTTTATGTCCTATCCGAGGGACAGAGTGTTTTGCCTCTTACTAGAGGGGACGGTATGCTTACTCCAACACACAACATTGCTCAGTCCAGACTCGGGTTCGAACCCGAGCCGCGTGATCGTGAGACCGACTGAGCCAACTCCCCGCCCTATAGGGTTGATTTGTGAAGATTTAATGGACAAAGGAGTTGGGAATCCCCCACATGACAAACTTTCGGAATTCCATGAGAGAATACTGATTTTGAAAGATCCCGAACTGAACTGGAGAAGGTTACCAAAGACTACATCCCATGCAATAGCACTTTACTCAGATTTCTGCATAATCTGTCTGGTTTAAAGAATTGACTAGATGTAACACCTCGCTGTGTTGCCCTTTGAACTCTAATGCAATAGTCTGGCCTAGCCAATCACGCATGTTGTACTTCCACCCCACAGGTCACTTCACTCAGCTTGTTTGGAAGAAGAGCCGAAGGGTGGGGATCGGTGTGGCAGTCAACCCCAAGAACAGAAACCAGGTGTTCTCCGTGTTTAACTACGAACCGGCAGGGAACGTTCAGGGTCAGTACAAGGAGAACGTGCTTCCGAAGAAAAAGTAGGGGAACTCCTTCGTCCATTCGGCTGCTCGGCCTTTCGTCCCCGGCTTTTGGCTCGGCTTTTCAGCTCGTCTTTTCAACTCGCTATTATTAGCTAGTTGGAGACGTGAGCGCTTTGCTGCGGACTGCCAGACCACTTTCACAGCTTTATTTCTGTTGTGAAAAGTAGCTTGATATTGTCCGGACGTCTGTTTTAATTTCATCATTTATATTTTGTTCATGGGACGTCAAGGAACTTTCTCTTTTTCTCTTCGTTAAATCCATTGAAGAAAAATCATCTTTACTTCTTCTTTCTGCGGTCAGCTAGAAAGGATAAAGTCATGTTACAGAGGATAAAGTCTCTGTAAGATTAGAACGTTTTCTTCTAAACCTGTCCGGACTCTGTATACCATCATGTCGACATTTTATGCTCGCATTGTATGTTTAATGAAATGATGCCGCATTCAAAGAATGGAGCACTGAGAAATCCATATGAGATGTACCATAGGACCCTATCATGCACTCATTTTGTCATGAACACTAAAACTTAAAACGTGACACTTGCAACACACATTGTTTTGTCTTATTTTCCCTTGTATTTTTTATTATTTTTTTTTTTTGTTTGGTGGCATATGATTCTCTTTTAAAGGAAACACATCCTAAATACTACACGGTTGTCGTTGTTGTTACTGGTAAACACTGCCTTTTCCATCAAAAAAGAAAAGAAAAAAGGGATATCAGTAAAGATCAAATCCTTGGACACCAATTTCTCGACATGTAGATCTTTTCACGTTCGCGTTTTAATGCAAATAACACAACGACAACGCATTTTATTGAATTATAGCACGTTTAAATAATATCCTGACCTTCGAACCCTTTGTTCTGTTGCAAGTCTTCCGCTTCTTTATCAAAATATCGTGCTATGCAGGTTGAATCTGTACATATTTATGAAGATGTTTATTCGCTCCGCAATAACTGAATTACATGGCAAGATGTGCATTTAAAATCAAACTTTCGTTACCCTTTTCTCAATTGTGCTTCCACGGGTCGTTCAATGTCTTCCGTTGATAGAATCATGAATATTGCTTACTTTGAAGCGACCCATTTCTGTCAAAATCCTGGATTTTTATGCATTATACCATACGTTTGATATAGATACAACGTTATGATACACGTAGTGATCTCGTACGTTGAGTAAAGATGGCACCCAAAAACCAAATCACAGTTACTATACTATCAGTGATTCCTTTGCTTAACGGAAGAAGACGAAAGTGATATGAAAACACGTCTTCCATCGCCTTAACTTGGCAAGTCGGGCAAGTGATACATTAACCACAAAACGTATGAGGCGATGGTTGACATTGATAATTACCATGTCATGCTAATCTCTTGTTATTATCTAAAACTGATATTTGATGTTATGTGCGATTGTAAGCAACGACCAAAAAAGGAAAAAAAAAAAGTTCTCCGACATACAACGTATGCAGAGTTTTCAAAATGTATCGCAATTTGCTATAAAGGAGACAATAGGTCATCATATATACTTTGCTTGTTTTGTGCACCACGGCATAATTACTCTTAATGGTCGAAACATGTGCTGTAAAACCTGTCTCTGTACTCTTAAAAGGTATTGTGACAGGTAATAATAGTAACACCAATGTTTTTTTATGATTATCGTAGTGTATTAACGGACGTTGTCAAAGCAAGCGCCTAAGTGGTTAGTTAATGTCTACCGTATTGTGTGTATGTATGTATACAGTTAAGGAGGGAGTAGCAGACAGTATGCATGAATTCACTTCAACCATTGAAAGTAAAGTAATCAATTAAGAAGACATGAAAGTCACGAGGATTCTCAAAAGTTTAACGTTTCTGTTAAAGACCAAACATAGCAAACGCAAAGAGAACGGCACAAAATGATGAATGCGATTACTTTGTATGAGTGAGCAAAAACACCTGTAATTTATACAATGTATATTTTGGTGTCCCCCCCCCCCCCCCACCCCTCTCTCTCTCTCTCTTCCTTAAGAACACGATGTTAGCGAATGGGCGGAATTGTAATTCTGTTGTTGTCCTTTGATTGATTGAGTTAAGGTTTCGAACTAAAAGATGCGAATGGTGGAAATGCTGAGATAATTTTAATGTGGAAAGTTCAGAATGAGATGTCATAAAAGTACTGTTTGATTGTGTGATCATAACCGAATGATTTCAGTGGGAAAATTCGTGAAGAGACATTGACCTAACATCATCTTTTCCTACAGTGGTAGTATGCAATAGTATCTTTCTTATAACAATAAATGCCAGATCATTTTGCATCGTATTTTGATAGGTAAACTATTACAGGTAGACTTTTATTCATCAATCTTCCCTGCTCCTGGCGAGCTTATACAATGTAAATTGTGAAAAATATGGGGGTTTTAATTTCTTGTTATTCTTCCTCTCATTTTCTTTTTTTTTCTTTATTATCTTTTTAAATAATTGGTATCATTATCACTATGATTATATCAAGAAAAAATATCGTTATTATTATGATGATGATGATATCATAGGCTATCATTTTTATTGTTATCATTGTTAATATCGTTTCTAGACGTATAGAAACAGTGTTTTTAGGAGATTGAATATGTCATCGTCGTTGAACTTTGTTTCATTACTACATCAATGGAAATGATTGATTGTTATTAGAAGATCAGTCTTTTTGAAACTACTAACTGTGTTCGTTTCCGTTCATATTTGTATACTCTATACTCGTAAATGCCGCCAACCGGCTAGAGCTACAAAAACGGAAAGTTTAGACTACGTCACGTTATGTGAGGAAAACAAACAAACAAACAAACTAACAGGCAAAGAAACAAACGTTGTAAGACATGGTATATCCTGAACAGGTGTGTGTGTGTGTGTGTGTGTGTGTGTGTGTGTTTCAATTGTGTATGAGAAGTACGTATGATTGATAAGAGGAACCAGAAATGCATTGATTTCTTTTTGTTACACCATTGCAGAGTACAGGGTGTAATCACACACACAAACATCAAGAATATATGAACTTGGCACTCTTGAAGCACTATGATATCGAGTAGTTTGTATAGCACATTCGTCGAGAAAGATTAAGCGAAAGGTGATTCAAATGCGAATACAGTACAATGAAATTTTCAGATAAATTGTAATGAATCGGTCTGTTTACAACTGCACGGACGTTTAAAACATATAACAACTAATTCGGGTGCGACTAGTAAAGTAGTTTCATTCAATACTTTGATATTGACATGAAAAAGACCCATCGATTTTCTCATTCACACACCATGTCACTTTTAATGTGATGATACTCAAGAATAATTATGTCTGAAGTGGTCCTACTTTTGCTTTCCATTTAAGTTAAAACTGGGCACCCTGGCAGATCAATGACTTCTGTGCTTGGTACAATCCGGGAGGGATAAGATTTTTTTTTTTTTATTAAAACGTCCATAGTACTGAGGCCGCTGGGATATTGTCTATAGGAAGGCTTTTGCTTTTTCAGTTTCACATGTAAACATAATACGTATGAAATCTATAGATATAGTGATACCAGTGGAGAGAATACTAAGAAATCAGTTCAATGGCTTTTACGGAAATTGTACGTGAACAAACTTTTGACAGTTTGTGTTTGACGTACGTATTAAATGTTAATTTGCTTTAAATTATCGGTTAATAAAGCGTCGGCATCGCTAGGAAAGGTAAAGGCTAGATACATTATCAATTTTGATTCAAACATGCACTGGGCCTACACTAGTATTTAGGACTCATGGGTATCTACGAGAGGATTGCCCTACTTCATATTAATTGCATGGAGCCGTGGATCAAACCAGTACTTCTCACGGACATACCCTGTGTGGCGCCAATGGTGAAAGTGAAGACAGGATTATAAACTTCACCAAGTATATTGTAGGAGTGGCGTTACCGGATAAAACCAGTTTAAACCATCCCAAGCCAGCGTAGACGGGTTCAAACTTATTATCGTCAAACGAACAGTCCTAATTTTCTTTTTCCGTGCATGGAGCTACTCGATCTCTGTAGCAGTCCCATTATCTGTCTAGGCGGGTAATTATGATAAATTATGTCAGCTACTTTCACTACTAGTGCGTCACATGAGAATTCTACCAGCAGCTCGAAGGCTAGATTGTCAGTTTTACATCGCGTTTATCACAATTATCTTGTCAGTGCTGTCTATAGAGGAATACTTCTACATCCTTGTATCAGGAAAACCTTCCAAAATACAGTACGCAGATCGTCATTGCATCCCATATTTCAAGGACGCCCGGATCTAGTTTGATTGACAAAGAAGTACGAGGAAAGAATGACGATCATTACTCCACCAGATTGCACGGAAGGCAACAGCTGAGTGCATTGAGCACCATGTCGTTGATTCTACAATTCCTCCTCATCATGGCCTTTATTATAGGCCAGGCAGTAAACTGCGCTCCAAACCCGGTCCAGGACCCCACCTTCCTTGATGTCCGAGTGTCAGCAAAACATTTGCAGAGAATCCTCATTAAAGATAGAGCTTCCGTGGGGTGGTAAGAAGTACATTGCATTACCTGCACTGCTATCTTAATTGTTCACCATAACCTGCCAAACTAACGTTTTCCCTTAAGGCTGTGACGTCACGAACAAGTTGATTTCTCATGAGTGTAATCAAATGCAAACGTTTAAACTCTTTACTCTCCTATAGGTGAAACCACACATGTACTTTCAAATACTGTGAAAGAGAAACTCGTTCATAATTGTTGAGAAATTCATACTTGAGATACAAACTGAAATTGAATTGGTTACAATTCGTTCTTCCGAAGGTTCGTTATTCCGAAGGTTCGTTAATCCGAAAATGAAATAAGGTTTGTTATTCGGAAGGTTCATTTATCCAAAAATGAAAAAAGGTTCTTTATTCCGAAAGCTCGTTAGTCCGAAAATGAAATCTATTAAGGTTTGTTATTCGGAAGGTTCGTTAGTCCGAAAATCAAATTAGTTTCGTTAATCCGAAGTTGTAAAAAGGCTCGTAATCCTTAAATTAAACGAGGTTCGTAAATCCGGAAATAAAAGAGGGCTCGTAATTCCGAAAATAAAGTAAAATTCGTGTATTGACGAAATTAGGTGTTCTAATTAATTTAGTTTCGTATGCGTGCGTTGATGCGTGTTTGCATACAGTATGTCAGTGGGTGTTGAGCTTAAGTACATAAAACCCTTGAAATTAAAAGGCTCTTCTCATCCATCCTCATCACTATTATCTGCGCCTGATAGCCTCACGTTTATCAGTATTCTAAAATTCATCATCATCATAACAATTCAGGAGAGGCATGTTCACTTTGAAAAAGGGATGCCAGCATACTCATACTCTCTTTGGACACATAAACGAACACACACACACACACGCACACACACACACATACACACACACACATGTAAACAGACACACACAAGAACACGCGATTCCACACATTTTCATTTTTCCGTTTCAGTAAGCTTTATTTCTCCACTTGTACGTAACAGAAGATTAGTATGACAATATCGAACATATTATTCACAAGTCATGAACATATAAACAAAATGTCGCATTACAAATATATGATCATGTGAAATTATACATAGATATCATTTCAGATCTTTAAGTGTACAGGTGGAGGAGACCGTTATCAATAAGCAAAACGATTGACTTGGACAACGGCCTCTGAACATAACATGCCTTATAGCAATTTTTCATTTAACTAAAGGAAGGAACGGAACAATTATACACACGTAGAACACATACTTTTATCAGCAAAGTACTGTAGAATTAATGGCGTCGTAATTTGTAATTTCATTTGTATACTATTGATGAAAGCAGAGGTATTTTCGCTCGCCTCGGATGGGTTCTCCCTCCCCTCCACCCCCCCCTTATTTTTCCTCTTTATCATTGTCAAAATAATATCAATTATTTGAAATGCTTACCATATTCGGTAACTCACATATCTCAAGCAGAAAAATCAAACACGCGTGGACTTAAAACTAAAAGCCATATCAAGCAAATAAACAATAATATAAACAAGTAGATTTTAAACGTAACATCCCTTTTAATAAGCCTCAGTATGAAGAGTGTAATGTAATCGAAATTGTCATACCGATCACACACTAGGTAAGAAATTATTTTTGCATGAACTAATTGAGAAGTAAAATGAAGTTCTCCGCTTTTTTTGTGTAACATGATAACACATGGAATTCATGTCGTTATGGTAACTAACAAATGAATGTAAGCAAGTGCTATGTATCACTTCTAGCTCTCGTAACTGCATAAATTGCGTTAGCACTCTATTATAACAGCCTGACATGACACTAGTCATATTACTTTCGCAGGATTCTGAAAAAAGTTACCACCATACATAGTCATGTTTGCATTCGGTTCAAGCCCAGGATACTAATTGCCATCTAAATACGCTCTTGTGTTATTACAACCATAAAAAACACTGAATCGTTTGTGAAGAGTGGAATTTAATGGAAATTGTCCTACCGATCACAGATTATGTCAGAAATAATCTTTGCATGAATTCAATGAGAGGTTAATTGAGGTTCTCCTGTTTGAGTGTTCCAAAGGAATGTGTTTCTTTCTTTCATTGAAAAGAATGCTGCATCGCCCCCGGTTAAGATTACGTTTCTTTCTATTCTCCCCTCCCACTTCCCCTGCCAGTTCTTCCTGGCTCTGCCGCAAGTCGTTTCATTATCGGATTAATATGAAATGCTCATACCGGTAATGACATTCTTCACAATGAATTCAGTAGTAATTACAGTTGCTATGCGTTATCATCATTGTTACCATCGCTAATTATTGCCATTACTACCATTAATGTTACTTTTTAGTCTTCTCCATGCGTATTAATTATTCTCCGTATAAGTGTTATTGTCGTTACTGTTGTTTTCATTAAAAACGCGAGGGCGTCTGAAGGTAAGCTATAGAAAAATCACATAGTTCCCTATGCATAAATCCAGTCGCTCAGGTAAATGATTGTTCAGATTGAATTAAAATCAACATTGTTGATCTACGCCACTTCTTCACGCCACACAACGTGCTTTACCGGGACATATGCGAGTGTAACATCCTCCCAAGTGAATTATCGATTTTTTACTGGGTAATATCCTAGCATTTTTTTTTTTCATGACAACGTATTTTATCCTTACAATGAGTTTATTTTATTTTCGAAATTACGTACCTGATTTCATTTTCGAAATTACAAACCTGATTTCATTTTCGAACTAACGAACCTTATTTCATTTTCGGATTAACGAATCTTCGGAATAACGGACCCTATTTCACTTTCGCATTGACGAACCTTCGGAATAACGGACCCTATTTCATTTTCGGGTCAACAAACCTTCCGAATAATGAACCCTATTTCATTTTCGGATTAACGACCCTTTAGAATGACAAACCCTATTTCAGTTTCAGATAAACGAGCCTTCGGAATAGCGAATCCTATTTCATTTTCATCCAAAACGATGTAATAGGGGTGGAGATTTAAGGTATTGGCCTCAGTCTGGACTCCACTCTCTTGATAGAGGTATGTCTTTCCTTCTATTCTTCTTCGAGAGCGACATTCTATTGACCGGCTGTAAGGGTTTGTTTCGAACTCTGCAAGAGAAGTACATATTATTATATAACATGTGTATAATTAATTTAGTTCTGTACACCAACAGGAACAATTCCAACCAGAAGGAAACCTTGGAAAGGCTTCTCTTACGTCTTCAATGGGGACCATCTGTCTGCATCAAATTGGGAAAGGTAGTAAAAGATAACTCTCTGTGATGTCAGCTTTCCGGTTTTTTTTTTTTTTTTTTTTGAGTCATTTTCACCCACCAGTACTCCTTTATAGGGAAGACAAATTAATCATGGTTTGTTTGTCCAATAAATGTCTGTGTTCCTGCATGAATTTGGCAACACCACGTTATTTCCGAATTGATAGTTTGTTGCTTAGCTGCTTCTATTATTTGTCGACATTATTTTTGAACTCTGCGGGTAAAATGAATTTTTTTTTTTAATGTATTCATGTAATGTGTTATCATGTACGTATATTCTTCTACAACACGAGCATCTATGAACATATGCAGCCAGGTTTCATTTTCTTGCAGAATTGTAACAACACGGCTGTCCGGAACGACTGGACAATACATGGTTTGTGGTGAGAACATACGATTTCTTTTGAACAAATTCCATTAAAGCCATGTTCACATCTGTATAGATTTATGAGGTCAAAATGATGAATTGTGTCCGAAAAACTTGATCACTCTGAATCTTTAAATTGACATTCCAGACGACTTTCATAATTTTCATATGATGCAGTACATAAAACAAAAGCTACATAAACTATATAGATTTGTGGATTTTATTGTGGTCCTTGAGCAGAGAAACCAATACTCTGAAAAAAAAAAATCTTACACAAATTACGCTAAACAGTGTTGATGACATAGAAGCCTCTCATATTTCAGAAATGTAGCAGTATTATTCCATATTAACACCGCTAGCTTAACAAGTTCACCTGTGTGAAATCTACGCACGCCTTCTTCTTTTGTTCTGCTTCCTTGAAACCGAACTCATGCATTGTTATAGTGAGGCTGTCATGTCATCTTCCTCGTTCATTGCAATTTGTTATACATTTTGAAAACTTTCTTATTCCTCATCCCAATCTCTATAAATTAGAAAATATTGTAGTATTACATCTAATTCATGGTTTGTTTTTTCAACTGTACAAGTCTGTAAATCGTACGGAGGTCTCCTTTAAGAGAAAAACCACTACATTGTGAAAGCGATTTTAAGAGAAAGATATAATATCGGAGAAACATAGTGGGTCGTGATTTCGTGGAAATAGTATTACAATTGAGGATGCTTAAGATCTATTGAAACTTTTAGTTATTTGCCTATCTGATGTACAGAGTAAGCACCCGCATCGCTAAGTCAGTATACAACCGTATGAAGGCCTGAATTATACATGAATGAAAGGACACCATCACCTCACTTGATACGTAGGCCTACGTGTGACTCTGATTACTAGCACTCTTTTTTTATATATATTCAAAACTCCAAAAAAATCTGAAAACTGTTATGTCTGCTAATCTCCTGATTGCTCTAATTGAAAAGTTTACTCTGCCGCTTTTTGCCAGGTAGAAAAAATATGAAGATGAGGGAGACTTTGCACTTTCCTGTCTTCATCTCAGCTTCATAATCATTATCTATTATCAGAAACAAAGACAAAAACAAAAATTAAAAACTGAGTTGCTGCCGTGTTTCATTAACCCCCTGACTGTCACAATGATTTCCTGTTCACAGGTACGCGTGTGAGAGCTCACCTCCCTGCATATAAATGCACATTAGTTAAACTGTAAGTCAAACAAATCTAATGATGATGCATTGTGTGTCATTTTCCAGGCCGAATGCAGATGGCAGTTCTCACGAACCTAGGAATTGTAACCTTTCCTGGCATTTGGACCTCAAAGAGATTGAAGTATGTAACAACTATAGTAAAAACTGATTTCTGGTAGACTGGATCTACAGTCTGATATTCACATTAGCACATGAGCCCGTAAACAAGTGTGGAGCCTGACCAGTAGTACATTACCACACAGTGCCTGTAGTTCTGTGGTATAGTGTGTGGTAGCACGTACCACAAAGAATAACACATGACATGGATATACAGGGTTACAGGGTATAATTATTAGCACAAGGATACCACAGCCAGCTTTTCACATTACCACATGAGCCTGTGGTATACTAACTATGGAGTCCTATGGTATTGGATATGTTTTGTAGCATTTGATACTACAGGATACATTGCATCACCACATAGATACTATCAGACGTGTTAAGGGAAACAAGGGTCCATGTAAAAACAGAATATTGGAAGCTGAACGTACAGAATTTAGTTCATCGTGTTCATGCGAAATGTAAATAGAACCAATGCCTATCATGCATTGATTTGTTTTCATTTTAGTGTTTAAAGAGTTCAGTAAATCTTAGAGAACTTAGTAATTTGTACCAGTTGCCCATGTATATTCTTGTGAAAAGTTCCGCACGTTTGATCATAATGAGATCAACTGTGGCAGCACCGAGTGGTATTGTACAGATAGTCCTACAGTCTTCAAAGCAAGTTTCTCAATTCCACTCGGGCCCTTTGCTTTTGCCCTTAGGCAAATATTTTGATATTATGGCGTCCCTCGGTTAATGAGAATTGGGGTTCCATCATCCTTCGTATTTAAAACATGGTATTTGTCCCACCATTTGAATGTAAAAGGGGAGCCTATAAAAACGGAAGCATCAGGATAATGTTGAGCCGCTTACGTAGTCTAAGGATTTTTTTTTTCGAGAGAGAGAAGGCCACGGGTGGAAATGCCCCTTCGTGAGGGGAAAAAATGAAATCTCTCCAAAGGGGATTTTTAGCACTTGTTCTTGACTATATAGTTAGTATACAATAAAAACTCACATCCTCACTCCTGCACGAAAAACCAGTAGACGTCAGTTCCCCACGAATCTTTGGTTTGTTCTTGTTCGCACATTTTTTTTTTCTGTAACTACCATGTTATTCCAAAGAATAATCAATTAAAAAACTTTTCAGATATGGCCTTGAACAAAAATTGATTTTAAGTTGAGATACAAGGTTACTATCACTTTTATTTGTCGTACAGATTCTAGCCTATGAGGTGTTTCGAGTTTTGTTATTGTTGTTTTTTTTTTCTTTTGTGTGTCTTCTTACGTGTAGGACCTGATCCCCCAGATGAAACTAGAATGGCCTTCGGTTAATGCTAGCTCCTCACAAGAACAATTCTGGTAATTATGTCGTGAATGTGTCATAGTAACGGGAAAAATGGTTACTGAAACGCGCTCGCTTAGCACACAGTGGTACATATACAGTAGGATATCAACCCGTTGAGGACGAGTCCCGGGTACACTCGTGCAAGCTTCTGTGGGAAATACGTGTTGTAGCAAAATCAAACCGTCCTCAGTGGGTGAAAGATGAGTTCCATAATAGCTGTAACATGAGTTCCATAATAGCTGTAACATCAATAAGAATATTGGTGTTCTTAGATAGCGCGAGTCGAAGACGGAAAAAGGGTTCTCAAATCGCTTTATAAACAAGAATAATAATGAAAACGAAAGCAGAGAGGTCACAAGTGTTGTATGAGTTTTCTTCAGTTTGTCTTTCCCAAATGAAATTTGTAGGATCGCAACTGCTGATTTACATTTGTGACAAACATGTCGGAAAAGGAGCAAGCGAGAATCGATCCTGTCATCTACTGCTTTCTAGGCAACGATTCTACGAGCAGGCTATCCCTGGTTGCCGACTAGTCCCTCTGTTCAATAATATCTTGCTTTAATTTGATATGCCTTGTACGGCTTGAAACACTTAAAGGGTGTATACAGTTCTGGTCGAGGTGAGGATTTAGCTTTTAACGTTTTGTGAGACATTCAGAAACCACTCTATGAGATGTCAATGAACATGCAATTCTAAGGGGTATCAAAAGTTTATTTAATGAAAATCGGTTTTGAAATGGCTGAGATATACAAAAACAAGGTGAAACAAAAATATCCTAGTAAAAGGCGTGGCCTGTAGTCGTTTATTATTATCACTTTTTTGGATATTTCAGCCATTTGAAAACCAAATTTCATCAAACAAACGTGTTGAATCCTTCTTAAAATCACATGCTCTTTCATATTTTATAAGCGGTTTCTCATTATCTCACTTAGGAATGTAAAAAACATGAATCCCCACCTCAACCAGGACTGTACTGCCCTTTTTAACATAACAATGACGGTATTTCGGAGCTTTGGTGTTTCTTCCAAATTCATCGTACGTGGCACTGCCGGCAAACTGAAAACTAATACAATGCAAGTCAAATATAATGATTGGAATACAGTAAGTATACTTTACATACAAATAACAAACTAAAATAAAGAATCATTTTTTGTTTGATAGATACTTTATTTTCTGCAAATCAATATACATAAGTTCCACAATCATGAACATGTAGGGAACATACAAACTACATTCAACACAGAGTCGTTTGACTTGCATAAACTATATACATAAGTTACATAATCATGAACATAAAGGAAATATACAAAGTAAATTTTAAAAAGAGTCGTTTGAATTGCATAAATAACGATATAAAGGGAAATTAATGATGAAATATACAGTATGCATGTCTAAGCAGAAGGGATTACAATAACAATAGTTAAGAAGCGATTATGCATTTAGCCATTATAAGCATGAAAAGATGTCCGGCCCGAGGAAAAGATAGGGACGTACTAGATTCGTAACAATACAAATTCTGCTGCGAAGATAGCAGGGGAAAATAAACTCTGATGTGTGATGGTAGTGAATGTGCGTGCAGGTGCTTTTCATACAAGTGTATAGATCTAGAACGTGTAACAGACATGTGTAATAACTAACTGTTACTACCTAAGCGAAATAAATCAAATTTCATTTTTTTATTGTAACAATTAATGATTTGCTTGAGATCTGAGTGATAAGGGAAGGGGGTTCCAAAGGAGTGAACCATATAAGCAAGATACTATAGTACCTTCCACCGTATACGATTATATTGGTCCTTCACTTTTCTGGAAGCAGAGTCTACTAGGCAGATCATAGAGTTCTGATGGGGCATACGCACTGGCCAATTTATTCGGGTGACATAAAATAGTGGATATAATGCATGGTGGTGGTAGTTCTTGTTTCGAAATCTTCAATTATGACAGTTGACAAATGACCCACACCATTATAGGTATAAACACCGAAACTTTGCTCGAAGGACGTCGTATAATATGTCGTGAGTAGACTGAATAAACCTCGAGTTTACATATCAGTACCGAAGACATATTATTAATATTTGATGTGCCATATCCAAAAGCCCGAGATTCAAAACAAGTGATCTTTACAGTGATAATTACCAAACCCTATTCTGTACTCATCATGCAATTTCTCCGCAGGTCACATGAATGGGAAGCTCACGGAACATGCGCGGCTCAGCTTCCCCTACTGGTCAGTCAACACAAGTACTTTTCCCATACCCTGACACTAATGAAGAGCATAAATCTCTACAGGTAACCAAGCTACCCCCTGTGTGTCACATAACGCACGTTATACAAATGACAAAAAGAAGCCTGTTATGTTTCGTATATAATGTAAAGGCTTTTCCAAATGTCTAAATATTTCCATACATAAACAAGCCTACCAGGGAAATTTGCAATGCTACAATACCGTAAAATAAATGCAACTGCGGTTTACTCATGCATAATTTCACTCAGCAAACCCAAACTGATCGCAAATGATTATAAATTTATCATATCAACTTCAGTTTTGTAAGCTCCAACGGACTCACCAGTCGCAAATCTAAAAGGCTAGTTCCTGCGCAGCCTAATTTTCATACCCTTTACAAAACTGAGCAGTGCTCATTCAAGCATGAATTATGTTTAGACTTTTTGGTATTTTAAAGTTGAGTCCATAAGCTATCCATACACTTATACCCCAGAATTATATATTTCTTATTCGGCAGCCATTTCAAAAGTGTGTATGTATATATATGAAGAGTTTGTTTGCAAAAACCGATAGGTCCATATTTGTCAAATGGAGATATTTGCGATTAAAGGTCAAGAAAAATAGAGAGAATAAAAAGAAATTTTTTGCTTCTTTTGACCATAACTTCAAAAATATACCTTTATATGTAGTGACCAATATATCATTTGATAGGTATTATTTTGTACTTTATGACAGAGACTGTACTTCAAAATCTTCAAAAATGGACTTATCGGTTTTTGCAAACAAACTCTTCATATATATATATATATATATATATATATATATATATATATATATATATTATATATTAGACACACGGAATAGTTTTGTCATGTGAAGCTCCTTGATTCGAAACATAACTCTCCTGTAGATTCACATCTATATGACTGTGTTTAACAAGGTTGAGAGAACAAACAAACAGCTACCGCCAGCTGTCATCACGACTTGCACTTCTTTATAAATGCCTTATTTAGTCATTCTACAGTTTGATTTTCTTCACTCGAAGAATCCTAGCCAAGGCCGGCATCAAACCTTCGAGAACCTCGCTTTACCCTTTATCCAGAGTGAGATCAGCTTTGGAAGATGCCCTAGAGAGTTCCGTCGGCCTATTCTGTTATGAAGATCAGAAGGTGATTAGTTGCATATAATCCAGTTCAGCATATTTTGTCGTTAGAGTTTGCAAAACCATTGCATTTTATAGATTTATTTTTCATGCGATGACGAGGTTTAATCAAAATATGGATTTACTTTACATGGTCTTCGAGGTGAGGTGATTATTCAGTGAATTGTTAGGACAAAACAAATTAACAACTTGCCATGCAACTTTCAAGATTGGCGGAGTCTGTGAAAATTGAATATAAAAAATCAAATTACATTTCAGGCTAGATTAGGCGGAGGGATGATATTTGATTATTAGCCAAAGTAATTTTTTCCGACATTGAATATATTGATATCATGTTCTTGAAGTATCCTGTCAAGATATCTTAGGTGGGTAAAGAACGCTCTTGAATCAAGTAAGAAAATATATCATAACGCATTCACAAATGGAAATTCCCCCTTGACTGTTTGTAAGTCACGGCTGTTAAGTTAAAGCTTTGTAAAAAAAAAAAATAATAATAATAAAAATGTGTATATTCGGTAATAAATCGAAATTACTTGCTAGATAAGCCTAGCTGTGGCTACAATACCCAACAAGACTAGATCGGGGGTTGAATCTCCGTAAAGGTTAGGCTTTTAAATAAACATATAAAAAAGTGTAGATCAGCTTTGGTTTCCAAAGCAAGGAGAGTCATTTAAGAGTTATGCTTTTGAGCGGTTTATCACCGTTGTTATTGTGGTTTTCGTTATTGAGTTCTTGGTTGCCACGACATTTGGAATTATCACCAAGCTCTGTATACAGCTTTAATCCTGCACTTTGTGAAGTTATTATCTGTAAAGGTCCTCATATTACTGTGGATAATCATAATCATAGATAACAACAGACAATAACAGATGCCAATGTTGCAAACACATTATTATTGTAAATTTTTGTATAATGTTTTCTGGGCAGTCTTTGAATATCTTTCATCCAAATAGTTGAGATAAGATTTCTACCGACAGTCCAATCAAAAGCAAACGGAGAAAGTGGGAGAAATGTTATTTTCTGTGGAAATCATCGAATTATTTAACGTTCCAGTTTCTCTGTCAGTGTTTTTTTTTTTTCGTTGCAAAATGAATATTGTGCAGTATATTGACAAAATTACAACTACTTGCAGTACTTGATTGAAGTAAGTGTACTTTTTAGAAATTGATCTGCATGCAAAACTTTACATAAAATAATTATATTTCTCTCTCCGTTTCTCTCTCTCTCTCTTAATCTCTCTGTCTATATAATTATTTACGTGCATCACAAAATGAACAAAAAGTCGCACCCCCTGATTTTACATGAGGACTTAAAAAACGGTGAAATGGGTCAACTGAGCCAATCTTGAGTTTTTCATATTTTCTGTAAGAACTATCCTTATTCTACATTATACTTTAGTTTGGGATCATAACATGAATGGGAAAGAGTGTTTTCAGCAGTTTTTTTCTACTACCCTTTATTTTTTCTGGTGGGGGGGGGGACAGAATGATTAGGTGTTTCTTAGAGAACTCTTTTCATTTCCTAAAATCCTGTACACACTCTTCACTTTCAAGTCTAATGACTTTGAAACTTGGCGTTAATCATGGACAGAATGTGTTAATAAAACATGCTCAATTTCACCGTAACCTAATCTCTTCATTGTTGTTGCTCCAATGGTTTACATCCTGTGTTTGGTCCCTTTCACTGCACAGCTAGCACGGCTTGATAAAGATTAAGCGTTTATTTTTGAATAGACCCTGTACTTCAGAGCCTCTTTTCGCAGTTTCCATCTTTCCTGAGTGTGTGGGTTAGGGGAGTCCATTCGAATTGAGCTATGCATCACTTTAAAGCTTAGAGTCTGCTTTTTAAGAATCTGCCCTTAACTAGAAATCCATGTCCGGCGACTTTTTGTTGGTTTTGTGATGCAGGGTCACATATATGTACGGTTATATAATACATAATACACTGCAATCATTATGTCTTATGAATTGACAGAATGACCGCAACTATTTGGCTGAGGTGGAAATTTGTTTCAACAAGAATCTTGCGGTGATTAACTGCACGAATAATTTATCCGACGGTCAGTGCCATCCTTCCATGAAAGTCAAGATTCCTACCAAGGCACAAGGTGGCGAAATAAGAGCTGGAAGACTGACTTAGCTTTGGAGGATGTTGGTTATAGGCTCAATATCGAAAAAAAAATGGCACCTTTGTTTATATGAAATTGATGTATAATAGAAAAAGGAAATGATGCTTTGAAATCATGCAGAAAAAAAAAAAACACAAAAACGGCCAAAAAAAAAATACAAGTTAATTGTAATGTTGAGTAGGAGAATATTCTTAAAGGGACAGTCCAGAAATTTCATTATTTTACATTATTTTACATACTAAATAGCGTGTGTCTTGTATGGATTTGTGGAATTTATGAACGTCCATGAGCAGATCTCTGAAAAATCCAAAATATGATCATGATGACACACTGAAGAAGGATGATATAATGTTTACAACTTCACCTGTGTAGAATTTATGAATGTTCAAGTTGCAATGTTATCATTCTCGTTCATTGTGATTTGTTATGAATTTTGAAGAAAAAAAAATCATGTGGGTAACTATAAATTCTTAGCTAACTTATATGTGTTCAGACGTAAAAAGTATCATATGAAGATAGTTTCAATGCATCTCCTTCATAGTCGTTTATCTTATTAAAGTTAAGATTGGTCTGAAAAAATTAAGAGATATTCATATATTGCTAAATAGATCCGTGTCATTTGATTGATTATTTGATATTTATCATCTGCCCCATTTTACTGTTAACCCTCTACATGCCAGTTTAATCTTCTGTCCATAGGTATGTGTGTGAAATTTGTTCACATTTAACTCATTGGCGCAGAAAGGGTTAATAAGTGTTATGCCAACATTCATCTACTGTGCAATCTTGGATACATGCAAATTGCTCCGTTTTTACGCACGCCGAGAGCCCGGCACACTATAAAATACGTACAGTACGTAAAACGCTTGTGTTTGCAGTGAACATGGGATCAAGATAATGGAATTGACGGACAGCGCGGCAGCGTATAACCCATTATCGACACTCTCTCAATTTTAGATCTCGTGTGAAAGATGAAATATATTGATTCATTTAACTCGGCTGCACCTCGTTGAATGGACCATTTTTCATCTTTCACTTCATGATTATTTTGTCCATTAATAAATATTCCTTATACAATAACACCGTTTGGTGGTGCCAAATAAAGACAATCAGTATAAATCATACTTGATTGTTGTGTCATTATAAAATGGATCATTTCATCTTTCACTTCATGATTGTTACAAGTGTATGTTTATTGATAGATATGTGTTATTTTGTATAATAATATATTGTTTGGTGGTGCCCAATAAAGACGATCCGTATAAATCATACTTGATTGTTGTATTATTGTAGTGTTATTTTGTGTGTCACGAAATTATAGTTGCAAAATTTGAACTGCTCGTGGCATGGCCGCCGTTACAGTGATAGGGACCAGTCTATTGGAACAGGGACGTCGATTCATTTCGTGGATGGGGGGGGGGGGGGGGACATTTCGTGTGGCAGTTTATTGTGTTCAAAAAAAATTGGCTGGCAGGCGAAAACAACAACAACAAAACAAACAAACAAAACAAAACAAAACAACAAAAACGGGCCATTTTCTTCTTCTGGCGCCACTTCCGGGGTTAATCGGTTGACAAGAAAAAAAAAGAATGACTGACAAACTTCCCTTCATGTCACTCCGGGTACCTTTGATAACATCGGCTGCTGACATGCAAAGATAAACAATAAAGCGCCAGTCCCTATTCATATTATATTATATACATATATGTTATATATATATATATATATATATATATATATATGAAGTTAATTTCTTTACGTAATGATCCCTTCATGGAGGGTTTATCTTTGCAAAAAAAAAAAAAAAAAAAAACAGCAACAACATATATATATATGTATATATATACATATATATATATATATATATATATATATATATATGACCCTGCCCCACAAAACAAATAAAAAGTCGCCAGACATGAATTTTTAGTTAAGACCATATTCTGAAAGAGCAGACTTTAAGCTTTAAAATGATGTATAACTCAAATTAAATGGACTCTCCTAACCTTAACCTATCTATATATTGGAAAGAAAGCACAAACTCAGGAAAAGTGTGAACTGAGAAAAGAGGCTCTGAAGTACAGTGTCTATTCAAGCGCTTAATCTTTACCAAACCGTGCTGGCTGTGCGATGAATGGGACAAAAAACAGGAAGTAAACCACCCGAGTAACAACAATGAAGGGATTATCAGATTAAATTGAAATTGAGCATACCTCATTAACACTTTTTGTGCATAATTAATGCTAGTTTTCAAAGCAGTAGCACTATCCTTTCGAAAGTTATTAGAGTTGAAAGTGAAGAGTGTGGACAAGGTTTTTCAGAAATGAAAAAGGGATTCTAAAGACACACCTAACCACACTATTCTACCAAAGATGTTCGAGATAAACTGCTAGAAAACACACTTTCCCGCCCGTTTAATGACGCCAAATTTTAGCATTAAAATGTAAAAGAAGACTTGCTCTTTCAGAAAATATGAAAAAGTCAAGATCGGCTAGGTTGACCCATTTCACTTATTTTCAGTCCTTACGCAAAATCAGTGTGTGCGACTTTTTGTTGGTTTTGTGATGCACGGTCATATATATATATGTATATACATATATATATATATATATATATATATATGTATATACATATATATATATATATATATATATATATATATTAGTTTTGTGTTGTTGTTTTTTCTTGCAAAGATAAACCCTCGATGAAGGGATCATTTCGTAACGAAATCAACTTTTCGTCGACGAAAAGAGTCTTCGTGGGAACCCATGCAATTTTTAGTCTGTCGCCTTGTGACCACACCTCTAGGGACCAAAGACTATAGATGGTCGAGCAGTTATGTGGGCTTCGTTTTTTAGGATGACCGCTCTTTTTCTCTCCCCCCCCCCCCTCTCTCTCTCTCTTTCTCTCTCTTTTCTTCTTCTTCGTCTTCTTTTTTTTTCCTCTTCTTCTTCTTTTTCTCCCCCTGTCCCTCTGCTAGTAGGAGTGTAAAGAAGTCTAGATATATAGTATTGAGACCATTAAGATTTATTTACCCAGCGATTATGGCGAGATATAGGCAGTCCTTATGATAGCAAGTAACACACACACACACACACACACACACATATACACACACACCATATATATATATGAAGAGATTGTTTGCAAAAACCGATTTTGAAGATTTTGAAGTACGGTCTCTGTCATAAAGTACAATATAATACCTCTTAAATGATATATTGGTCACTACATATTATAAAGGTAAATTCTTGAAGTTATGGTCAAGAGAAGCAAAATTTTTCTTATTATTCTCTTTATTTTTCTTGACCTTTAATCGCAAATATCTCCATTTGACACATATGGACTCATCGGTTTTTGCAAACAAACTCTTCATATATATATATATATATATATATATATATATACATACATAATACATATATATATACATATATATGTGAAAGAATATTTTGCATTTATAACTTAATTTCCGATTGCTCACATTGGTACGCCGTTGTGACATTCTTTGATCCACCGTGGTCAAACTGTTTTCTGATTCTTGCAGAACCTATTCAACCGTCAGGCGTATCTATATAACGCTAAGCTTAAGCATGGTTAATTGTTATTACTGCTTCTTGGAACGACATTAAGCATCACAGTGACCTTCTTGTAATATTTTCTCTCTCTATTTATTGTAAAAACATACACATAGACAATAATCATTCTCTGTTTTATGCTATATACAGTATTTTGACATCTATCGGTAGTGTAGCATGAACGAAAACATATTTCAATAATAGTATAACGTGGCGCCTTCCACTGGTATCTTTAATAGTCCACACAGTCAATAATAGAAACATAAAATGGAGTAACCATGTACTGTACTATATAGTACTAGGGACTCATTTCTTCTTTACGTCCTCCTCATGTTCCTCGTTCACTGATCGTTTGCCAGAAACCAAACCTCATTTCGTCTATTCATGAAAGTGTAAGGACCGTCATAACCGGCTGTGTAGTAGAAGGACGAGTCGTAGGCCTTATTCGCGCTGGTCAACTCCCTGGCCAAGCGGCGGGCATTGGAAGCATAGGTCGCCCCGGACGCAAAACCGCTGAAATGCCTGCGAAAGAGAATATTTACAAAATGATTATTGCCAGCTTTGAAAGAATTGTCTTTTTTTTTCTGCGAACAACATTTTTTTTTTTTAAAAGCCCGGTGTGAAACAACATCTGAACTCTATAAGCATGACGAGCGTCATGTTTTTATACATAATGCTTGTGGTAATTCGGGGAAATCAAGTCGTAATGGAAACGATTTGGTAAAAGTTTTGCCTTCTGCATATTAACCCAATGCATAAGTTTTTAATAAAGTTTTACCTAAAGATGATCGACGTGCGTTGTGATGAAGTTTGATTAGAATTTGATCTAACGAGAAGATCATTGTTGATAAAGTGTCTTAGTAAATCCCTATTCATGGATATTTATATCGATGTGTATGTGTATTTATGTACATGTAGTTATATATCTTTATATTTTTCTTAAGTATCTATTCAAGTATATTACATGTATATGTTTTTATCTTAATAATTCACATTTATGTATGTATAAAACGAATAAGATACTCCTATTGCCACTCACTTCACATACACCCTCTGAGCGGGCATCTCAGTGAAGACAACGTCAGGATTGTTTGGCAGGGGCGAGTTGTCGCTGTGCGAGGGCGGAATGTAGAAGGACATGGTGTAGCTGGCTCTTTGGAAGAGACCGGTGCCCGAGCTACGAAGCCGCATTAAGACCGGAGCAGTCATGGCGATGGTTTCGTCTACATTATAATGAAGTGAGTAAAAGGTCATTTAACTGATAATCCTTATTACTTTGATTCCAAATATATATTCTCATACAAGGTCCCACACTTTACATTACATACCTTTACGTTTTGTTATCAAAAGACAAGGTAGTAGGCATTTTAATCATCTCATTTTTTTCCAGCCGTTTCGTCCAAGATGTTTTTCATCTTTTTATCTATTCATTTATTCATTATTTCATTATTTCCAGCAGAAACTCATAAACATTTTGCAGAAATTGAATACTTATGCATTACACCGTAATGACTGATATCAGATAAGTTTACATAATATTTAATTGTAAATTTTATTGTAAATAATGGAAATGTGGAGGAATGCTAATAGCGATTGCGTGTAGAGTGCATTCCCTCAAACGTAATACAACAAATCATATGATTGATATGAAGATTATACATGAGGAGCGAAATTAAAAAACAAACTAAGATATGGAAACCCAATTAACCCGAAACAAACACCCTGGGCAAATCCCTATACTACGTCCTTGCCATGTAGTAAGAGAGAGAAGGAAGAATCTTAATCTGAGGTGTATAACACGTCCTGTCTCTTACAATCACTTTAATTAATTATGATTACTGACAGTGATCTGCACTGAGTTACAGACAGAAGTATCATATCAAGCAAACTTTAATAGATTATTCATATTTTATATTAATTTCATAAACATTTGTCTTGGGAAGGTAAAACGTATAAATTCTCTTGTTGTTACATCAATACACAGAGTTACAGTACAAAAGCCAAATAAAACGAAAGTCAAATCAAATCAAATAGAAAACGAAACAACAATGGCATGGCAGTGAAAGGAGTGTTAGTGAGGTTTGTTCTTGACTGAATAAAAGAACCACATAGGTGACAGATGTAGATCGATGTACTTACTTCTCCTGTTGTCTCCTTGGATGTATTCGAAGAGCCTCCTAAAGCAAGTGTAGGACGCACTTCCGTAGAACCGGCTTCGCACTGTGGTGGACACCCATAGGGATGGGGCGTAATCACGGACTTCGTATCCCTACGTGAAGTTGAATCAAGAGGAGGATGTATTTCATTACCTGAATTACATGAGCTACCTATGATAACGCCCAGCGAATAAAAGACTTGTAATGGATCAGTCAACAGATCTAAGCCTGAAAATGAGGGATTTTATTTGTCTTTTTAATCGCTTTAGCGTCTGTGGACTTAAATTTAAATTTTGTCATATCGTATGAGTTCGAATAGCTTTAAGAGTATATCTCATCTTAAACCGGACTCAATGCACTCCAATACCTAATGACGATTCATTAAAATTCATGAAAATGTTCGTGCAATAAATCAATAGCATTTACAAATTGCCACACACCGAATTTTATGAATTCCATCAAATTGATGATTACTGTTGTGTGACAATATCATAACGATAATGCTACAAACAACAAACGCACACAAAGACACACACAAGTATCCTACGTAATCAAGTGCATGTATGATAACATTTGTCTTTTTTTATCATGTAAATATTCCGTCATGGAATTCGATTTTCATCTAACGCACTCGTCGTTCTACATTTTAAGTACGCTGAATTGAAAGTCAAAATGAAGTGGCGGATCCAGAGGGGGGCGCAACCGGCGCACGCTCCCCCCTTTATTTTTCGTAAAAAAACAAAAGAAATAAAAAGAAAAACAATGAAATCAAACCCGGAAGTGGCACTAGAAATATTAGTCACGCCCCCCCCCCCCCTTACAGAATTCCTGGATCCGCCCCTGAAAATGTATGATACGAGTGTACGAATTTTCATGTCTCCGTTTCTTCCCCTTTCCTTTCCCTTGAATTTGACTCGTTTTCTTGTTCTTCCTACCCATCTTTCCTTCTCTTCCTTCTTTCAAAATAATGTCTGAATAGATTTTTTTTTTTTTCGAATTTCTAGACATACATATTATACTCACATCGGTGGAGGAGGCGACAGAGAATTGGGGGCAATCGAGTCCCTTGCAAAAGGCTGGTCCGTCCGTCTGGGCGGAGGCAGGGCAGAGGAAGAGGAGGACTGCAGCGGACGCCGCGACAACTGCCAAGGTAGAGTGCTGCATGTTGACAAACTTCGGGGTCACAGAGATGAACAAGAAGGAATGTTGTGTCAAATAGAAAACAAGGTGAAATCCCCCCCCCCCCTCCCATTCAGGCGATCAACCATTTATAGTGGTTTCAGATTCTTAGATATACCTTTAAGGATTGAAATGAGTTAAGAATCTGATCCCCTATCACGGGCTTTTGCAAGAGACATCACCCATCAAAATTTAACGCCCAAATCACAATCTTTTGGAAGAAGCGCCAGCAAAGGTCCCTGTCATTTTTATTATGGCAGAGTACTGCATGACGTACGTACAACAAAATGATTTGCGAAAATAAAGGAAGATCAAACCGGCATACCTTGCTGCACAGGAGGAACATTCGGAAGAATCGGAGCAGACACCCGGAATCGCACTGACTCTTAATTCGGAATTTTCGGGGGTTGAAATTTACCCTAATCGGGAGCCCATTTCAGGATTGTTCGCAAAGATTTGAAAACTAATCATAGTAAGAAACCTTTATTTCATTTCTGTTCGGTACTTTCCCCGAATTAAACCCTGAAATATATCCCCCCCCCCAAAAAAAAAAAGACATTTGAACTTCGAACTTAAAAAAACAAAAATCGGAAATGCGCTTTGCGAGACAGATGCACACTTGAGGGGGGGGGGTGGTAGCAGTGGGATATTTGGATTGTTTTTCAGAGCATACAAAATGTTCTTAGGATATCTAATAAAGTGCTTACAGTTGAAAAAATCAAGAGTTGATTTTTGTTTTAAATGATTTATTTTCCGATGATCATGTGATTTCATTGGTACAGAAATGTAATGATAGACCCTACTACGTTATTTTCCCTTCACATAATTTTGCAATGATTTTTGCCTTGAACTGACTAACGTTGAGGGTTATAGTAACGTGATTAAATTATTGCGAAACTCAAAGAAAGATAGACATGCTTTTACAGTAACTACTGATGTACACTTACTTGCTTAAGATAAGATGAACCAGTGAAAAGATTCAGAGCGATGTAAGTCTCTTGATGCAACAAAACTGTAGAGCTTTTACTGGAACAGCCGATCGCGAATCTCTTGCCGAATTCTTCTCAACCTCTGCTGGCTTTGAGACTTGCTCGATATAAGCCTGCATTTATATGGATCGTTACTATCCTGGTCTTACGCAACTCACTCGACATAACAGAAGAAAAAGCCAGCGACAAAACCAACAACAACACATGAACAATCGACCACGACTGAAAAGAAGAAAGAACGCAATCACACACATGCACGCACACACACAAAAGTTAGGCCGCATTTGCTTCGGACAATGCAGAATGTTTAAACTCGACCGCAGGTCAAGAATCTGTTGCCTCCTTGACAATTCTGACATCAGACGAAAAATACTCCCAGAACTATCAATGCTTGTTGCCAGGCAGCGGCCACATCACAATAGTATTGTTATATTTGTTATTCAGATCAAAATTCCCTCACTGTTTAGGGTTCTTCTCAGAATATTTACCAAAGGATCGCCTTGCAAGCTGTTTAATTATGCAAAGCCCTAATACAAGAGGTCTTCGGTAACGCGCACGTGCTGTTGCACGCTGGAGGAATGACAATGGGATCTTTTGGGGCTTCGTCACAGAGACTCTTCGATCCACGTGTGCGCGCACACTCGCCAAAGCAAGTCAAATACAGATTCTTATGTAACCTGGTCAGAGATTGGATGAACATCGGGATTGCTGTGAAGTGAAATCCTCGTGTGCCCCCAACCCCCCATAGCATTATACATCCTGTCCAAAATTGCCGACAAAGAAAGTCTTAACGCGTCATAATAATTATGGCTGTGCCCCTCAAAACCTCGTTTCATCATATTTGTGCACTTGTTGGGTGAATAACGCTATACTCTGTTGTTATTAATGACACAGACATAATTTCCTTCCATTGGTTTATATTTTACTCCATCAACTGATTCATTTATTACTTCATTTTTTATGGGGTTTGGTCACATATCGATATTACTACTTCTCAGTTCATACTTTTGTGGAGTATGTGCGTTCTTTTCAATATTCAGATAAGTTAGGAGAGTCCATTATTTTGATTTGAGTTATACATCATTTAAAAGCTTAAATTCTGCTCTTTCAGAATATGCTCTTAACTGAAGATCCATGTCTGGCGACTTTTTGTTTGTTTTGTGGTGCAGGGTCACATATATAATATGTAAAGTGTTGGAGTAACGTGCCCACTTTACTGTAGAGATAGTGCTGACAGAAAGCTGGAATAAGTAGCTTTCATGACAAGACATGTAATGTAAATTGATGGAGCAACTTGCCCATTTTACTGTACATAGAGTTTGTAGAACCAGAAAGCTGGAATCTATTCATTACCATACGATAGCTGCTTGGCACGAAGTGTATTATATAGTGCCACGATGCAACCTAAAGGTTGAATGAGCTTATGAAACAAAAGAGGTACTGCCATCCTACCGGAATAGTGGATTCAGTGGCAATGACTGGGCAGGATGGGTGCACGTCACGAGACCGACACCCACGAGTCATACAGCCCACAATTTATACAGCTCACAAGTCATACAGCCCACCACTTATATACAGCCCACGAGTTCGACACTGAGTAAATAAAGCCCAAGAGTTCGACATCAAGTAAAATAAGCCCAGGAGTTATAGGGCTCACGAGACCGACACTATAACACGCACATAAGGCTCATGAGACCGACACTACGCATACAAGGCTCACGAGACCGACATTACGCAAAAGAGGTTCACGAGACAGACGCTAAGACCAGGCGTCCACTAGGGCGCGGACAAGACGCGGACAAGACCCGGAATGCAAATTTGGTATTCCGCACTCCTTCGGCAACCTGTCCGCACGTTCCTGAACGTGTCCGCTCACTGTCCTAAACATGTCCGGGCGCTTCCGCACCTTCGGGAGAGAGAAAAATTTCCGCGTCCAAATTTTGATCGAGACCAAAATTTGGACGCGGAAATGAACTTCCTGACACCTTCGGCGACTTGTCCTGATGATGTCCTGAGGATGTCCCGCTTGTCCGGAACCCTTCCGCTCCTTCCGCACACGATACGGAAAGAATCCCGCGGTGTGGGGAAGCTTCGCGAATGAAAGCGGAAGACACCAGGAATGTTTTAGGACAGCGCGGAGCCGATGCGGATCTATATATCCAAGTGTCCGGAACCGATGCGGAAATTTTGTGATCCAGACACAAAAATGTCGACACTTTCCGCGAGCGTCATGCCAATGAAACGCAAAATGAGCAAGAAGGGAGGCAAGGCCCCCATGCAAATATCCCCATCACAGGCACACCTTTCGTCTAGTTATGAAGAACAGGTAAATCTAAGGAATTTCCCGTCCCAGAAGGCAAAGAAAAAAGTAGTAGAGACTGTGCAAAAAGCAACCAGAAAGAAGTGAAATCAGCCCCCTAACTTCCTAGTAAGTTTATGTTGTTTTGTTCTTTTCAGAAATTATTTTTCATCTGAGTGACTTTCCTGGTTCCTATTTCTTATTATGGTACATTTTCCTTTATGTTGTTTTCGTATTTTATTTGCAAACAAACTAGGTTGTCCCATGTGACAGCCCAGCTGAAAAATCACAAAAGTAGGTGGAAGTACACTCAGAAAAAAAAAGCATAATTTTTTGGGCTAAATGTTAATGTATTATATAAACATGAACAAGTTGTTATTCATACGTAAATGCTTGTTAATGATACAACATATTAGAACAAAAGACAAATTCATCACACTAAAAAGCATGAATTCAATTGCAAAGATATACCTGTTGTCTCATTACAATGTAATATCTTTGAAGCCCAAAATAACAATGAAGGCTAAAGATGATGGAGGAAAATGAAGAATTTTCTGTCAATTCAAAATTCAAGCGAAATGAGAGAAAAAAGCAATGAATTATGAACTCGAAAAAGTGTTACATTTCTGTCTTTCTTTTCTTTCCTTTTTTTTTTTTGCTGAGTGTATATATGGAAGTACACACTAAGCATCACAAATTATTTCGCAAATACTCTTTACCTGAATGATTTTCGTAGTTGTTATTACCTAATAATTTTATCTTCTCTTTTTGTTTTAGTTGAAAAATAAACTCGATTGTCCAATTTGACAGCCCAGCTGACCGCCCCCCCCCCCCCCAAGTAAATTAAAGTAGGTTGAAAATATTTCCCCATTTTTACAATTCATTGACAATAGGCTAGTAAGCTCTAAGCATGAAAAAAAAATTCTCGGACTTGAATCATTGCAAAATGTTCAAAAGTGATTAAAATAATAGAGAATTAGAGATGCACAAGAGTAAACATGAGAGAAAGAAAAACAAATTTAATGATTAGGATCATTTTGGCATGCTCTGCAGAAGTATCAGACAAAACATGTTTATACTTCACGATGGATAAAGCACAGGTCTAGAAAAAGGGAATAAAGAATATATATATGTATATATATATATATAAGTAATAAAAATGCAACAAAGTTCATGCTGTATTCACCAACGGTTTATTTCTTGTGAAGAAATAAACCGTTGGTGAATACAGCATGAACTTTGTTGCAGTTTTGTTACTTATCATTTTATCTTGCCAACACGTGGACTACCTTATCAACACTTATATCTATCTATCTATATATACACATATATATATATATGTATAAACATTTATATTTTCATGTATATTATATATATATATATATATATAAATGGTTCAAAAAGTTTGCGAATATCATCCATGTGACTGTAGGCAGAGAAAAGATTGTCCTCCCAGATGAGAAAAAAAAATGAGTCGTCAGCCGACATGCAGACAATCCTATTCTTCGACTTTTGGTGGTCACATTTATAAAATAGTATTGACCAATCATATCAATATTATATCAGCAGCTATCCTGCGGAATCACAACAAGGAGCATCAATGACGGCTAGCAGTCAAATGAGGAAAAGTCAAAGTCAGCGCCAAATATATACCTTTCCATTTTCCTGGTATTGTCCGCAGTTTGTCCGCATGCCTAACTTGTGTTGTCCGGAAGGCATCCTGATTGTCCGCGTTCATTCCTGGTGTAATCTTAAGGCGGTGTCACACCTGTCCGGGCAAGCTACGCGGGCTTGTGGCGAGGAGGTAGTTTAAAGCACGTAGAAGATTTTCCGCGGGCGGACAAGAATGTTTGCAATTTTCGCACTTGTTTCTTACTTACTAGACGCGTGCTACTTAGCTTCTACTTGCGTGCGTTCCGTGTGACTCGCGTGAGAGCTTTGAAACCGATCCATTTTCTGTTGCGAGCGACTTACGGGGATTGCGAAGTACCTGCTTTGGAGTTGCCTGTGAGGTGCTACCGGTAAGGGTTTCCTACTTGTGTTCTGCGCGTACCTCTACGGGCAGCTCCCGTGACTCTTCCGGAACAAGTTTTGAGCATGCTCAAGGCCTTGTCATACCGTATCTGGGGAAGTTTTGCGGCTTGACTTGCGGGGAAACAAATTTGCTACCCGGAGCTCTCCGCAGATGGCCCGAACTTGACAGTACCTAGCACTTATCTCGTCCTTAGTTGCCCGAAGGTGCGCACGCTAGTCCAATTTTCCCGCAGCAAAGTTTTGAGCATGACCAAAACTATTTCCGGATGAGTCGCGAGGATTGCCCGAAGAGTTCCACGCAGAACACCCGTAGGAGGGCCGTAGCCGCCGCAATTCACAGGCATTTGACCCACTTGAAGTAGGTAAGTTGCCCGCTGATCTATGCCTATGTGAAGGGAGTGCGTGCCATTTGTGGGCTCATTCTCTTCTTTGTCCTCTGTCCTCTGTGGCGTCGAGGACTACCTGGTCCCTTTCGGACAGGACTTCATCCGCCGAATGGACTTCAGCAGCAATTTGATGCATTTGCTGTTAATTTTCCGGGCTTTGTGGCTGTCCATCCACTGGACGTTCTCTGCCCTTGTGCACTTTCCGTCTACGGGGCATCTTCACTTCTTGAAAGCTAGTTGACAAATTATTGTTTGCCCATCCACTCGAACCAGCCTATTGTTCAGGCTAGCACTCACCTCGCAGGCGACTAGTACGCAGATAACACGCAGTTGTGGCGCAGGTACTTCGCAGAGCCCGTATGTCGCCCGTAACTGACATAAAAGAAGCTATCACGAAGCTATCACGTGACACCCACGCGCCTAGCATGCAGTTCAACGGAATACACGCAAGAAGGACTTAGGTATCACGCGTTTATCATGTAATACCCACGCCAAACTCGCCCTAAACCTTGTCCGGCCGCAGAAATTATTCTGCGTGCTGAAAAATGTCCATACGCAATAAGCCCGCTTAGCTGGTGTGACAGGGCCTTTTTTGGCAGCGGGTAAATAGAGCCAGCGTGCGCACCTCCGGGTAACTAGTTTTGAGATACATGCTAGGTACTGTCATGTGCGGGTCATCTGCGGGGACCTACGGATAGCAAAAATGTTCTTCGGAAGTCGCACGCAAGGCTGGTGTGACACGGCCTTTAGATGTTTCCGCGCTGCCCGGCTGCGATTAGCATATTCCGAGGTATTTCGCGCCCTTCCGGAGTGATTCCTAGGAATGTCCGCAGTCAGTCCGCGGACAGTCCGCGGACAGTCCGCGGACAGTCCGCGGACAATCCTAGGAATGTCCCAGGACAAGCCGATTTACAAAGTTATTCCTCGTCTGTCGCGGACAGGATGCTGAAATGACAAAATTTGCTTCCGCAACCCTTCCGGAGCTTGTCCGCGCCCAAGTGGACGTCCGCCCTAAGCAAAGAAGGCCCACGAGACCGACAGGATGAACAGCGCCACCTAAAGACCAATAAATATTGTATAGGGTGTCCTGAAAATGGCATAAGAAGATTATTATGAGAGATGGAAAAGAAGATTTGCCAGGGTGTATCTCTATCAGTTGCCCCCAGCCCCCTAAATGATCAGGATCTTTAATTGTGTTTACATGGATGTGTGTTTGTGAAAAAAAAAATGAACAAAATTCAGTAAAAGTGTGCAACAGATCTTTCCATAATAAACCCGCGAGGCTGTTGATTTAGTATTAACTAGAACAAATAACGTGATCGTCTATTAAAGGGATGGTACAGTATTGATGTAGATGAAAAAAAAAAATTGCGAGATACCAAGAAAACATTTATCATAGTACGGAGCATACCATTTTAAGATTAATTCAAATTTCATTTGATGAAAATCGGGTTTGGAATGACTGAAACATCCAAAAACAAAGTAAAACAAAGCGACCGTAATGAAGTGCGGGTCCCACACTTTATTAGAATCGCTCTTTCTTGATATCGCAGCAATTTCAAAACCAATTTTCATCAAATAAATGTTGAATTCCTAACAGAATTGCGTGTTCTTTCATATTTCATTATCTCACCAAAAATGTTAGAAACCTAAAATTAGATCTCAACCAAAACTCTACGATCCCTTTAAGGCAGCGTTAGGGATTCGGAAAAAAAACAAGATGCATCCATTCAAACAGCTATTGTCTTTCACGAAAAAAAAAGGTACTGTTTGGAGGACAATAGCACAAGCCACAAATCGAGGTGAATCCCTGCGATATAAAACGTTTTAATCAGTTGAATTACATTATAGTTACAGAGAAAATCACATATAAGATCTTGCTCCAAAACGTCTAAGCAGGAGGGTAGGATATCTGATATAGCCTAAGTAACTATAGTGAATTGAGAAAGGAAGAGGTAAAAAGTACATCCTGTCCATCTTCTAGCTAAAAACTGGGAAAGCATATTAAAAATAGCACGATGACATTATCAAAGCTCTAAACTTAATCCATACGTGCATCGTTCTTGTCCTCTTTTATTAATTTATTTGTGTTTTGTGTCTTCTTTTTTTTTGGGGGGGGGGGGTGAAGAATGTAATTCTCTTTTTTTAATTGAAAACAATGTCGCTCCCTGACAGACCTGCCCACCTAGAAGTATGTAGAAGTACATATTTATTTGATGTCGTTCATATAAATGGTTACCATCTGTCACTTGATAGCGTGACGAAATTGCACCCGCCAGTATGTTATTTTTTTTTTTTCGTTCATGGAACACCCTGTACAGGTAATTGACATGTAGATGGCGCTGTTTATCCTGTCAGTCTCGTGGGCCTTCTTTGCCTACTGTCGGTCTTTGTGGGCTTTCTTTGATTGATGTCGGTCTCGTGAGCCTTTTTTGCTTAGTGTCGGTCTCGTGGGCCTTCTTTGCCTAGTGTCGGTCTCTTGGGCTTTCTTTGCTTTACATACTGTCGGTCTCGTGAGCCTTTATTGCTTAGTGTCGGTCTCGTGGGCTGTGTTTGCATAGTGTCGGTCTTATGAGCCTTTTGTGCGTTTTGTCGAACTCATGAACTGTATGACTCCTGAGCCGTATAATTCGTGGGCTGTATGACTCATGAACCTATTATTGATGTCGGTCTCGTGGACCGTATGACTCGTGGGTGTCGGTCTCGTGGGATGACCCCGTTGCAATGACTGGATAGTGACTTAGGAACACCACATTAAAGTGGCTGGTATTGTTCTATGTTACTTTGAAGTTTGCCACCTTGTGATGCCGTACAAAGAACCAGTGAAAGTACAGCATACATGTACAATGCTTTCTTAATCTCCCTTTCTTTCTTCCCCATCTCTCCCTCTGCCTCTTTCTCTCTCTCTCTCTCTCTCTCTCTCTCTCTCCCCTTACCATTCATGGTCAGTTTTTGTATAAAGTTTTTGTATAAAGTTTCTTTGAGAAGGGTTAGTCAGGAAAGCTTGGGTATGATGGAAGAGATGAGTATTATTGGATAGTTACAGCAGGAAAGTGGAGTTGATATTTCTGTTCGGAGTCTCTCTCCCCATAGAGCCCTGTGAAATGGAAGAACGTATTCCAGTTTCTCCGAGACCAAGTTGTTATACTTAAATGTCTTGATGGAGAAACTCAACGTTTTACATCTACACGAAGTCCCGTCCTGACATAACTAAGTCATGTCCACCGTACATAAGTTCAAAGTTGATTAGATGTTTTGAATGATATTCTGTGGACGCTTTGCTGTACATTCTAAACGGTCTGTTATATGTTGGTCGATCTAAGGGGGAGTCAAATGACAACTTCGTGCTTTGTGGACCAGACATGCAGCTTTCAGAATTTGCAACAAGCCCGAAGTAACCTTCATTGGGACAAAGACCCACCCCCCCCCCCAACTGTGAGTCAACTCAACGCAGATGTCTTCTGATCATCAATCGCAGACCCTCTTCACTTCATGAACTGAGCGCTCCAACGAGATTCGCCATCAGTTAGCATGTTAATTCGACCGCGAGGACTGTATCTGTGAGCATTTCGCGCGAATATTGAATGGCAGAGACCCAATCCCCTTTCACTGAATATCAGAGTGGAATTATATGTAAGTACATTCTTAGCGAGGTTATCTCTGACTGTCATTTGTATAGTTACTCTTTTCTATTTTTCATGGTACAAGGAGAGCAAACTGGCTGCTCTGATGTTTGAGTTTGAATAAATCTCAACGCCAAGAAGGTGATCAATGTAATTCAATGTGTATATCTTTGTCACTGCTCTTACGCCCACATATTTGGTTTGTTTGATGTTTTTGTGTGTTATATCCATTTGGATGAATTCGGGGTGAGAATGAGCCATCCTGACAAGTGACTTTCTTCTACACTAACTTCCCCTGTATATACACATACACACACACACACACACACACACACACACACACACACATTATATATATACACGTGTATAAATTATTATGTGAAATGCAGCCCTTGTATGATGTTTAAATGCAGATTATCAAATCGGCCATGACCAAAGTGATATTAAACTACACTGTATAAGAACAACTTTGCACGCATGCAAACACTTATATCTTCACGCTTTCAACCTTTATGCTAGATAACACAGATATTACTTTTTTTTTGTCCGTCCTAATGTCTTCTTCGGGTATGGGTACGCAACAGTTCTAATAATGTTGTAGCGTTTGGTATTCAAATTCATATCGATTTAAAAAGAGCCGTATCTTGTGAATTAAGGCCACATATTTTTTTTTCATTTCGTCGACAAGAATAAAGCACAACATCTACAATGTGCATGCTGTGTATCCGGTTTTTATTGGTGATCTTGGAAATATAGTACTGAGATGTTGACATCTACTTCAGTTTTCCATGTGTGATTGTATTCTATATTCTTACGTTGATTGCTCATCCAAAACTTTTTACATGTAGTATGATAGCTTTTGTCAGTTTCTAGAGTTATCTACTTCGAATCCATATCATGCACTGATTGTACCATGATGAATAAATTTTGTTACCTAAAAATAATAGAAAACGAACTTATGAATTACATTTATCAACCAATGCATGAACATAACTTCTCAAGATACGTAAGTCGATCTTGATAAAAATATTTGATGACAAACATTCATTTTTGATAAACATAATAACTCACGAAACCAGATTTTAGGCCCTACAAGCCAAATTCCAGTTCGGCTGTGTAATGTAAAAAAACACATTGATGTTAAGATCAAATTTAAGAAATCCCGATTCTATATTCGTAAGCTCTGGAGTGATAGTTAAATTGTTCGTTCGTTCTTTCGTTCGTATTCATTTTGCTTTTTACATCAAATAGAAATGCATTACATCGGGGTGACAAAAAAAAAAACATAACCAAATGACAAAAGAACAATACAAAAGTGCAGTTTATACCACAATGTCACGCAAAATGTCATATCCCGAAAGTGACTCAAGGTATTATCATGAAATTTAGTACATGATTAAGAAATATTAATACAAGCTTTAACTGACAGTGATTCTATTTGGAATTTAAGATTAATTCATACGGTCAAAGGCCATGCTGAAATGCAAACAATTTACTATTATTTTGATACTGAAATAACACATTTCTCAATACCTTTGAAATCACTCAATGCATAGACTTATAAAAAGGTGAAAACTCAAGTAAAATCCCGCAAATCCCCAAATACACGTACCTGCACGCTATGATAATACAGATAACCTAGTTCAAGGAAGTGAACATTCAACGCATTTGTGACAAACCTGTCTTTTCAATATTTTGCCAGTTATGTGAAGCTGTCATCATACATTGTCAATACATTGTACGAGAGACCTATTAACGGCATGACCTAAAAGAGTCAGGTGTAAGTTTATCAACTTTCTTTCCGTTGGAATTGACATTCAATATTCAGACGAGCACATTGTGTTGAGTTAATGTCTTGTCAACTCTCTCGTCCACCAGGATTGTGATTGTCAGCAAGCCTTTATCGAGGTAATTGAGGGTTCCATCTTCCACACTGCTGATTGGTATCAGCTTGTAAATGAACGCGCCTCCGTCGAACATGGCCACCTTCTCGATGGCTTCCGATTGATCGTCTTGGTTTTCAACACTGACTTTCACCCGACACTTGAGCGAACTGCCGACGGCGCCGAGGGATTCGCGGACGTCCACCAGGGTCAAAGAGAGATGGCTCCCCTCCCCAGAACCGATTCCTTTGAGGTGGAGTTCGGCCTGCAGCTTGCTTGAGCATCTCAGGTCGAACTGAGGTGAGAGCTTCAACTCCGAGTACGGAACTACCCACGAAAAAGCAGTTACTGTGGTTTGCTTGGCAGCATCTCTGCTTGAATGAAGACCGGATGCAGTCGACAAATGGGGATCATATTTTCCAGCCAACAAGTCTTGAAGCATGACTTCAACGTTTTTCAGTCTGCCGTCTACCATCTGACACCACTTGTTCATCTTGGTAGCATACCTGCTGTGACCTTCTTTCACACTATTTATTCTCTTACTATTTGTCTGACTTTTTTCAAAGGCCATGTCTAGTGAAGAGGATAAAGGCCAGTTCCCTGTAGACACCCCTGGAGATGCACCGCTGCAGCTTACCTCGGAAGCTGTACTTTTTGGCAGTGACCCAACACCTGAACCGCGACGTGATGAGTCAAGTGAAATTGAGAAGATTCCTCCATCTCGAGTATCGCATTGATTGTTCGGCCAGCCACCATCGTTAAAGATAGGTGAGTCCGCTGGAAATAACTCTGCAGTTTTCTCTACTAGCTGACATGATCCTGCGACTTCATTAATATTAGAGAGCGACTGCTCATCATCAAACACAAAAAGCTGAAGTTCCTTTTCCCTGTTTCCTTCTGATTTCTTGTTATTTTCTTTCTTATCATCTGCCATCGTTGAAATGTCAGTCATGTGAACTGGGAACTAAAAAAGAGAGGATCCATTATAAAGTGACGCAAAATTTATCCAATATTAGCCATCATGATATTACACTCTATCAATTGAGCATACAAATCACAGTTACGTGCATATTATTTTAAGAGCCAAAAAACAACAACAATTCCTTTGTAAGAATGCGAGGGAAGATATTTTTTCTATTCTTCAAAGATATTTAACAGTTTGAGAAAATGTGAATTATGTTGTTTGTTTAAATGCTCTTCCTAGTTTTGTCGTTGTCCATGTAGGTGACGTCACAAAATGACGGGCATGTAGTCTTATAATGCCAGACGGCACGAAACCTGTTAAAATCATCCTTTTCATGAAAAAAAAAAATGTCAGATTTTCCTCAATCTTCACTTATATTGTGTTCTACCAATATTGATGCTTACTCGATCACAATCAACATGGTTCCATTCCCCCAACTGTTAAATAAATTGCGTCTATTACCTTACAAAAAAAAAAAAGATATACCACGGACTTCATCATTCATATACCTTTTAAGCAAATGATAAGTATACCTCCCACTTGAAACATTTTGTTTTCAAATAATAGTAGCCTACATATTGTATCTGAAAACTGCTAGTTAGGCTTATACGAGGACTACACCTTTCGGTGTGCAGGGACCCTATCATGTTAGTCTGTTACTGAAGTTCAAAGTCGCCCATAGGGAAAAAAAATCAATCAAGTGTAGATTAAAATTGGTTAAAAAAGAAACACATAAGTTGCTCTCTTACCTTGCACGGAATTGCTTTGAAAGTTCACAATCCAAAAGTAGGTCGTACCTTGACGTTGCGTGCCAACGAACAAAAAAATGATGGTGATAAAATCTTCAAAATGGCGATTCGCCTGTGTGGTCCTCGGGGCGTCAATGCCACGACGTGGTGTAAAATTACCGGTAGAACAAGGATCGAAGAAGTGAGTGGCTGTTCTTGAAACGTCATTTTTTATACTTATTTTCCCCAGGTTAATTTGCAAGAATCGAGGCTAGATGACGAATGTCTGTTATCCGTGGAAGGCGCAGCACTGAAGCAGTATGTCCAAGGTAGTATTAGTGCGATAGAGAACCCTGTACGAGGTGAGTTTTGCTGTATTATGACTGCATACTGAACATTGGCATTTTCATGTCTGAAATCTCCGAACAATACTACTTTTTAGGTACTGTTGGAGGTAATTGTTGATGACCATTCAACCCGTGATACCTATTGAAAATTTGCTCGGTCTGCTCACACCTCGTTTATTTTCTTTTGCTACAACAGAGGTCACGGAACCGGAAAGCATACATTTTCCTTTGCTGAAAAAAAAAGGGGGATCGGAACAGAAAACATGACTTTCTGAGTTACACCTGCATTTTTGTTATACGACTGGAGATTCTGTATCCTGGTGAAGGGGAAAGGAACCATGGTTCCTAATTTTTCAGCTGCAGCGGGGTTTTTTTGTGTGTGCGTTTTTTAAATAAACTGCACTGAAGCTGAATCACACGTAGACAAACAAAAGCAGATATCGAAAGAAAACAAGCAAAATAATAAAATAGAACAAAACGGCAACAACAACAACAACAACAGCAGCAACATCAACTTCAGCAACAACATAGCTCCCCCTAGCGGTCCCTGCATCCATATAGCATTCAATGTGTGTTTACAACAGACGCGATATTAGCGGTGTCCCGTTGGCCCGCTGGCCAGGTGGCCCTGAAATTTTGATGTCGGCCGCCACCGAATTTTTAAAGGCCAACCAAGCCTCAAAAAATGGATCGCAAATAATGCTACATTTTATTTCGGGTTGTTTGGTGGCCTAATGTCAAACATCAATAGCTAAGAGGCCCGAACGGGCCAGCAAAATGAAAAAAAAAGTGAGTGTCGAGCCTTTATGTAAAACTAGTGTGTGAAGATTTACAAAATGTAATCCTAGTTCATGTGTGTGTGTGTGTGTGTGTGTGTGCGCGCGCGTGTGTGATTCAATCATGTTGATAATCATGTAATTAAGGGAAAACGGATAGTATTATACGTAAACGGTCCAGGTCAAAATTGAGTGTGAAGATATTAGTCACCTGACCTTCTTGTCACTATGTTCCGTTAGATAGAATTCAAGGAGAGTTGAGTCTAATCGATTAAATAAGTATGCGAGCCGTTGAATCGATAGATAGAGAAATACGTATGTTTACATAAATATATGAATAAGTAACGATCATTCCTATGAATTGATTAAAAAACACAACATAAATTATAATAACCATAGGCTTATATCAAAATGGTTGACGTCTTTATCAAAACATAAGTAAATGATAATTCTAAAGATAAAGGATAGCGCAGATAATAGGCTTACTGAATGATAAAGGTAAGCGAGAGACATTAAAGAGATTGAATCGTAGAAATTTGAGACTAACAATACACTTGTACATAATTATCAGTAATAATGAATTAGTTATTACATAATTATTTGAGAATACATTTCGAACCATGAAAGTAGAAATCCATTCCAAAATGTTATAACTTCAATAAGAAAGAGAAAAAAATCCCCGCCCAAACAGCGCGAAAAAAAAAAATCAAAAAAGAAAATAGAAAGCTAAAACATTATATTTGATGGTTTTTTTTTTTCGGAAAACATTTTCTTGACTAGTGGTTCTGGATATTCCAACAACTTTGTGCAGTGTTACTGCACTGTATGGGGCTTTCGTGTCGATCGGTGCATTGAACCCATGACGACTTCCTTTAGAGATCAAGTGATGAGTCTACAGAAGCACACAAAGAATTAGCTCTATAAAATCGCGTCTTCCAGGGGGGACTATTATTATGCAGTGGGGGATGTAAAGTCAATACCTTGAATGTACAACAATTTAAAACTGCAAGTACTTGATAAATTGCGCTACAGTGGCGTTGAAATAAGCACTATTTGATCAGTGTTTTTAGCAGTAGACATGATAAAAGAAGTCATGGGCACACATACTCGATCATGATTCAAGCCTATAAAATAATAGAAAACGAATTCATGAATTACATTAATCAACCATTGCATAAAAACTGCTCAAAATACGCTGGTCAATCTTAATAGAAATATTAAATGAGAAACATTCATTTTGAAAGACAGAATATATTATTCACGAACCATTTCGGTTGTGTAAAGTAAAAAACAAACTAACAAACAACAAAAACCACGCACACATTGATGTTAAGATGAAATCTAAGCAATCCTGATCCTATACGCGTAAGCTCTGATGAACGAAGTGACAGTAAAACAGTCCGACGATTTACCACTAATACGTACCATACTATAGTGGATGGTGTTACCCGTGCATTTCTTTACGAAATGACTAGCTCAGAAATACAGAGGAGAGAAAATATACGTTGCCTCAGACATTATTTTGGAACAGACGTCTGGCAGAAAAACCATCTGATACAGTCTTCCAAGCCATGCCCATTTAACACGAAAGCTTTCCACGATATTTATTCCTGAATTGGTTTGAATTATTATTTTTTTCATTCTATTAATATACCCTACCGAGACTCGTTTCTGTATTACACGCAAATCTAAAGCAATGAAATGTCGGCCATATACCAGAACCAAGTACTTTTAAACCGCAATATTTATTTCTTATTTTCTTTTTCAACTGGTCAACTTACTAATTTCCATTTTGTATACTTATCTCACTTTGATATCATATTGTGTTATCCATTCTGTTAACCTTTCCGGTCAAATGACATTTAGAATACTTGATAGTTTAACTTATTTATTCTGTAATTATGTACGTGTTCTGTTCTTTCATGAAAAACGAAGGAAATAGTATTGTTCCAAGCCATATGATGTTAAGAGACCGTTTCCACGTCAAGAGATTTGCTTATTGACAAACGGTCTCCTCCACCTGCATTTGTCATGGAATATTATTTACATGATTATGCAGCCAACTGTAAAATCCATGACTTGTGAATATGTTTGATTTTCTCATACTTATTTTGGTTTCATATAAGTGGAGAAATAAAACTTACTGAAACTTATTTAAACTAATTATTCTTATATTTTGGTAATGTTGTCTTGGTGTAATTCTCCTGTATAAAGAATTTACTTAATTCTCCTGCAAAACATGGGTGATTTGAAATAGGTGAATTATGTTAAATAAATTTAATCTCTACATTGATAAATGTTCTGTCCATGCGTTCTGTCATTTATCTGAACACTCTCCCTATCATGATTATCTATGCTTATTGGTTTTTTTTTTGGGGTGTCATTATACTATTTGGTATCTATTCCTATACAAACTTGTTTCAAGTATGGACAAACAGAAACACCTTAGAAGAACTGATCATGCGTGAAGAGTCTGTGATGATTATTTTTTCATGATTGTAGGGATTATTACGCTCAAGGCGCATGGATGTTTCCCTTGAATAAATAGCAAAGTATAGTAGGACACGAATATCTTTGGTCCTACAGGTTAGTAACTACTTGTGTTCATTACGAAAACTCCAGAATTATGCTTTTAAACCTCATCTTCAGTTATGATGTGTACTTTTAACACGATTGTCCGCAATATCGCGCATACTGTACACTGTCATGGCTTCATCCAAGTTGCTTAGTAATACATTTGATGGGCATAATATACGGCTTAAGTATATTCAAATGTACTCACAATGTAACTACTCCTCTACTTTGCTGTTTAAAACGACGTATTTATGAAAACTATTTTCAACTAGCTAATAGTAAACTAAACATTAATGCGAACAACATGACATACGCATGCATAATTATGTTGATGATTTTCACAAAATTTAAGCACACGAAGGGCCACCAAATGCTCGGGACTGCTTTACCTCAGAACAGCTGTAGTAAGAACTGAAAATTCTGCTTGATATCATTTGTACAATATTGTGACCCTGCACCTCAAAACAAACAAAAAGTCGCCAGACATGAATTTTTAGTTAAGACCATATTCTAAAAGAACAGACTTTAAGCTTTAAAATGATGTATAACTCAAATCAAATGGACTCTCCTAACCTATCTAAATATTGGAAAGAAAGCACAAACTCAGGAAAAGTGTGAACTGAGAAAAGAGGCTCTGAAGTACAGTGTCTATTCAAGCGCTTAATCTTTACCAAACCGTGCTGGCTGTGCGATGAATGGGACAAAAAACAGGAAGTAAACCACCAGAGTAACAACAATGAAGGGATTATCAGATGAAAATGAAATTAGGCATGCCTCATTAACACATTCTGTCCATAATTAATGCCAACTTTCAAAACAGTAGCACTATTCTTTCAAAAGTTAATAGAGTTGAAAGTGAAGAGTGTGGACAAGGTTTTACAGAAATGAAAAGGGGATTCTAAAGACACGCATAATCCCACTATTCTACCAAAAATGTTGGAGATAAACTGCTAAAAAAACACACTTTCCTGCCCGTTTTATGATACCAAATTTTAGCATAATGTAAAAGAAGACCCGTTCTTTCAGAAAATATGAAAAAGTCAAGTTCGGCTAGGTTGACCCATTTCACTTATTTTCTGTCATCACGCAAAATCAGTGTGTGCGACTTTATGTTTGTTTTGAGGTGCACGGTCACAATTGATTTTAGCATTGACAAAATCTTCTAGTAACAAGTAACCAGAGTTGTCTAATGTAAGAAGTGTTATGCAATACATTTACTTACTCTCCCAGGGTTCCCAGCTTTTCAAGGAAACACAATTCTCAGATTTTTCCCTGGCTTTTGCCTAATGAAGTTTCAAAATTCCATGATAATTATTTGAACTCATTTCCAGTTTCAAATGTTTTCTGACATTGTGTTGCAGTGAACTATTTGCAGTATAAAACACTTAATGTAAAACTAGTCAGTATTATTACATAATGGCTTCAATTGTCCCCTATATTTCAGCCATCTTTTCCTCGAAATATAACAGAGTCTGACTGACGACTTTCGATCTTAGGGCCAATCAACATGATCAAAATTCCCTGACTTTTCCACTGATTTGAGGCACTTTTATCAAGTTCTAATATTTTCCCTGATTTACCTGATTTCCCTGTTGGAATGAAAACCATGTGGCCCTGCTTTGATGCGGTTTTTTTTCCCTTCTTCCTACAGCAGTACAAATTTAAACACAAAAGCATAGTACAAATCTTCCGTTAAAAAGAAAGCACATTAAAAAAAATCCGGCAATATGCAGCACCGTAACTTTTGGGGTGGGGGAGGATCTTTCGTAAAACATACTTAACACTTAACGGAAGAATTTTGTGAGCGAATTGTTTTGTGCATGTGATATTATGTCTAACATACACTAACACTCAAATATATATACCCACCTTTCGGTCTACTGGAAAAGGTTTGAAATACATACATGCAACAAATAACATCAATATCACTCAGACGCAGCTACACATTAACTAGATCACACACACTATGCTACGCTCACCAGCAAGGAGTGTTTAAATAGATTCACTACCCTGACTGCTAATCAATAACTACGTAAACAACTGTCTTTAAAGGAAATATGTATAGCTTTCTTTGATGGTTATAATAAGAAACAAATATACATTATTTACAATAAGATTCAGTTATGCCAAAGGCATTCCAATGAAATCATACATGTGCGGATTACTTCCTGTTTCTCAACGGTTATGCCTCATGTCATTGCAAACCTCTTCCGAACAATCAAACCAAATACGAGTCATTGCAAAGACTGAACAAGTTTTCAGTACAGACTTATTTTACTTGAGCCATTGTTTCAAGTCACTGAATAGTCGAGTTGACCTGAAAAACCAAAAGTTGTGAAGACTGTCAAAAGTTGGGATGTTCAACACATTCGCGATCTTTGAAGAGCGGGAGCAAAAGAGGATTTTAAAAATAATTATTACTCATAATTAACTTCAAAGACGTAGTCTATTACATGAAGCGAAGTTTAATTGGTCAAACATGAATCACTTAATCTTAAAACGATGTGTTAAAACATGCATAACATGCGATATTAAAGGTATTAGCCCACATTTGCAAACCTGCAGCAATTGGTCTCATATATAGTTAGCATGGAGTTTGGGTATGATTGCAGTAACACTTGTGCAAAATTTCGTTCCAATTAGTCCATTACTTTCATAAAAATAAATGAAAATGCACCGTAATCCGTATGCATGCGTATAACGCTCACTAGCTCCAGTCCACGTACGTGTTACATGTACAATGTACGTAGCTATACCCCGCGCTCGTAATTCGATTTTGGGTCGGGTTGACCCGGTTTGAAAATTGATTTTAAAACAATGATTTTCTCTCTTTTATCGAATGGTATAGACAAAGAGCGACAGGTGAGGTATGTTACTGTTATAACTTGTACTTGAAGTCATATTGGACCTGTTTTATGCAGTTTTGATTTTCGTGGGTTTGCAAATGTGGGCTAGTACCTTTAAAACGCATGAAAAGTACTATAATATACCATACTATATTACTATGGCAAGTGCACGATCTGTTCAGTAAAGCTTCAAATGAATACATTGTGAGCCTTGTGTGATATTGATACCACAGATGGATAGCTCCAATCTATCTGATTGTCCAGGCAATACCATCTCATTCAGATAAGTCATTTCAAAGTCATGCGATTGACGCGCAACAAAGCTCCATGCGCAACACTGAACAGATAAACAGATGGCCATGTAAAATAATCCTTATAATGTGACCCTGCACCCCAAAACAAAGAAAAAGTCGCCAGACATAAATTTTTAGTTAAGACCATATTCTGAAAGAACACACCTTAAGCTTTAAAATGATATATAACTCAAATCAAATGGACTCTCCTAACATATCTAAATATCTGAAAGAAAGCACAAACTCAGGAAAAGTGTGAACTGAGAAAAGAGGCTCTGAAGTACAGTGTCTATTCAAGCGCTTAATCTTTACCAAACCGTGCTGGCTATGCGATGAATGGGACAAAAAAACAGGAAGTAAACCACCAGAGTAACAACTATGAAGGGATTATCAAATTAAACTGAAATTAAGCTTGCCTCATTAACACATTCTGTCCACGATTAATGCCAACTTTCAAAGCAGTAGCACTATCCTTTCAAAAGTTATTAGAGTTGAAGGTGAAGAGTGTGGACAAGATTTTTCAGAAATGAAAAAGGGATTCTAAAGACACACCTAATCACACTATTCTACCAAAAATGTTCGAGATAAACTCCTAAAAATAAACACTTTCCTGCCCGTTTTATGATACCAAATTTTAGCATAATGTAAAAGGAGACCCGCTCTTTCAGAAAATATGAAAAAGTCAAGTTCGGCTAGGTTGACCCATTTCACTTATTTTCAGTCCTCGCGCAAAATTAGTGTGTGCGACTTTATGTTCGTTTTGAGGTGCATGGTCACATATAGTGTTCCAGAGTGCATTTTTCTTCTTAGGTAATGAGTTTCCAGAAAGGAGATGAATCATTCCCGTTGGTTTATTGTTTAGGGACTAAATACTCAACTGACATGGGGAGCTAGAAAGGTACGGTGGGGCTGATGTGACCAGTACGGGACATCGCGTTCTTACATTATACAATCATTCTGTTTGAGCTACGTCGCTGGCCTATTACTTGACGATCTTCCAATCACATAAGAAAATTTGCATATTCACCTCAATTCTTTGGTATCAATTACTGTACTAAAAATGATCCCATTCTCGTTCATCCATGACGTATCCATAATTTGCATTTACCACTGATTACGATATCATGATCCTTCCCATCTCTACTCATTTGTAACGTCTTTCACTAGCCAACTCTCTCGTCCACCAGGATTGTGATTGTCAGCAAGCCTTTTACGAGGTAATTGAGGGTTCCATCTTCCACACTGCTGATTGGTATCAGCTTGTAAATGGACGCGCCTCCATCAAACATGGCCACCTTCTCGATTGCTTCCGATTGATCTTCCTGGTTTTCAACCCTGACCTTCACCCGACACACGAGCGGATTGCCGACGGCGCCGAGGGATTCGCGGACGTCCATCAGGGTCACAGAGAGATGGCTCCCCTCCCCAGGACCAAGTCCTTTCAGGTGGAGTTCCGCCTGTAGCTTGCTAGCGCACCTCAAGTCGAACCGAGACGAGAGGATTGTCATGACTTCGAGCCGCTTCAACTCCAAGTACGGAACTACCCAAGAGAAAGTAGTCGCTGTTGTTTCCTTGGCAACCTCTCCGCCTGAATGAAGACCGGAAGCAGTCGCTGAATGTGGGTCATGTCTTCCGTCCAACAAGTCTTGGAGCATAACTTCAACGTTTTTCAGTCTGTCGTCTACCCTCTGACACCACTTGTTCATCTTGGTGGCATACTTGCTGTAACCTTTTTTCACACTATCGATTCTCTCCCTATTTTTCTGGCTTTTTTCTAAAGCCATGTCGAGTGAAGAGGAGGAAGGCCATTCCATTACCAATGGAAACCCACCGCTCCAGCTTACCTCGGATGCTGTACTTGGCATTGAGAAGGAGCCGTGACGTGACGAGTCAAGTGAAAATGAGAAGATTCCTCCATCTCGGGCATCCCACTGATTGAGCCCCCAGTCATCATCGTTAAAGTTTGGCGAGTCTTCTGGGAATAACTCTGCAATTTTCTCTGTTGACTGATGTTGTTCTGTATTTAGGATCTCTATCTTGGAGAGGGCATTTTGTATTTCCAATATCTTAGGTGTATCCCCATCACAGTTTTCTTCTGTTTCCCTCTTGTCTTCGTTTATATTTGCCATCATCGAAATGTCAGTCGTGTAAACGAAGACCTAAAAAGTAATAGAGGATACATTATAAAGTGGAGCAAAATTGGGCAAACATAATTTCCTATTGTATTATATAAATTTAGCATAGTACTTAAACCTGCCTCATAAATTAACAGCACTTTATTTAAAAGCACTTGATTTACAAGATACTACTTGAAATTTTAGCTGGTATCAGTTGGTCACAGTTGAATCCATTTGATCAAACTGGTAATATGTACCGATTTGTTTCACTGGTTTCAACTTCAAGTTACTGATTCACATTATGGGCCAGTTCATTCTGGTTGAAACCAATTTAATCAATTGGCAAGTTGTTATTTGTGTGTATGTGTGTGTGTGTGGGGGGGGGGGGGCTGGGGGATTGAATCTTCTCTTCATCCAAGACAAATGTTTATCATCAACATATCCAGGTGATTATCCATTAATATACGTCGAAAATTTAAAATCACAATAGTAAGAACATAATAGATCACATCCGTGAAAGTAATGTGCCAATATCAAATATGACATTTAACACTAACGATAATTATAATAACTAAATCAATTCTGTAGACCAAAAAATATATTCATACAAACGTGCAAACCTTAGAACATATCGAGGGAGATTAACCTGTGTGGATACCCAAGTGAGGTTTTCTTTCTCAAGCACTTATAACTCTCAAAATTTTCCTTGGCAAATGTTTACCTGTTAATTGCATACGAAATAAATGTAATAGATTGACTAATTTTATAGGACTTCCATTTATACAACTGGCTGATTTACCAGTCGCATCTAGTTGAAACAAATTGCATTAACTGGCACGTCTAAAATATACCAGTTAATTCCATTATTGAAACTAATACTATGAACTGGCCAATCATATTATACCCAGTCTGAATATTCTGGACACGCTTGGCAAAAATATTACTTCGTTGTACTTGCCATGTAAGAGCAATGTCATAAACGACACACTTACATCAGCCAGATGATTTCAATTAGGAACAACGGTGACCTTTAATAACAAATGGGATCGACTGGACACCATATAAATTGACTAGTTGACTTGACTAGAAAACGACGGATTATGGACTTGCACACTGCAAAGCAAATCAGTTTACTCCAGGTAGAACAAATGGACCAGACTAGCAAATTCATAATAATTGTATTCTACTTGTCAGAACTGGACGATTTACCAGATGATTTCACTTTATAATTGTGACTCTGCATCACAAAACCAACAAAAAGGTCGCCAGACATGGATTTTTGGTTGAGGACAGATCCTGATAGAGCAGATTCTAAGCCTTAAAATGATATATAACTTTATGCAAATGGACTCTCCTAAGCTATCTATGGGAAAGAAAGCACACACTCTGGAAAGCGTGAACTGAGAAAAGAGGTTCTGAAGTACAGGGTCTATTCAAGCACTTAATCTTTAATACCAAACCGTGCTAGCTGTGCGATGAATGTGACAAAAAAAAAAATCAAAATGTAAACCACTTGGACAACTGACAACAATGAGGGGATTATCAGGTTAAGCTGAAATTGAGCATGCTCTGTGAACACATTCTGTCTATGATTAATCTCAACTTTCAATGCAATTCATAATTCTTTGAAAAGTTATTAGTTGAAAGTACTGAGTGTGCAAAGGATTTTCAAGAAATGAAAGGGGACTCATAGACAAACCTTACCTCACCATGTTACAAGAAAAAAAAAAGGTTGTTGAAAAACCGATGAAAACACACTTTTTTATTCATTTTATGATACCAAACTTGTAAACGTGCAATCAAGAAGAAGAATAACTCTTTCAGAAAACATGAAAAACTCAATATTGACTTGGTTGACCGATTTCACCCTTTTTCGAGTCCTCACATAAAATGAAGGCTTGCGTCTTTCTGTTGTTTTTGTGATGCACTGTCACAGTTATGGTAAAAACTGGAATTTATTAAGACATGCTCGGTTAAGCAACTGGAATAATTTTGGTCTTCGAACCAATATAAAGATAAGAGAATTCAGTATATATTACAAAATCATTTCTATCTCTCTCTCTCTCTCTCTCTGTGTTTTAAAATATATAAAAAAGTATAGGCCATACCATGTTGTCTTTTGATTTTCATCAATCACGCATCAATGGAATTCTACAGAGGAAGAGTTCACCTTCCCTCACAACCAACACTGCCCTCTCCATTAATTGGTGACAATTATTCATTCACTTCATTTTAATACATTTCCGACGAAAGTGTACTATATTACAATTGCGTATAAACAAAGTAAAGTTCAATGTATATTTGCATATCTCAAATTAATTTCAAATGCAGGGCCAATTTTTTAAATGAATCAAAACGTACTCTAAAAAATCGAAAGAAAATAGTCAGTTTTCAAGGAGTAAATAGAAAAGAGTGAATTTAGAGTGAAATTAGAACGAATTTTGAGCGAACATGTTAGTCTTTACTCATTTTGGAGTGACCTCAGGGGTCACTCGAAGATTTTTTATTGACCCCTAAGGTCCCTCTAAAATGAGTGAATCAAACCTTGTAAATGCACTCTTTTCTTTTATTCACTAGTGAATGAGTGAACATTTCAACATTCATTTTTTTTTTAAAGAAATGTAGGGGACTGCTAAAAAACTGGCTTATAGAATGCAGCCCCCCTCCCCCCCGTGAATAGCAACTTGCAGTAATAATCAAACGAAACGATAAGGCATATGCTGTTGCTTGGGAAAAGGAGGGAACATACACCAAATTATAAGCACACAAACGCACACTCGGACCGAAACAAAGAGGCTGCCTTACGCATAGATGGAATAAACAAGAAGTCAAAGGGAAAAAAAGCGGGGGGGGGGGGGGGCAGGGAAAGGAGCAAAGGAATAAGAGTTCAAGGGTCAATGCCAAAGCACATGAGAGTTCAGTCATACCGAGATTTCGACTATAAATAGTGTGCTATAGCGACTATGAAATAAATCAAATAAAGTTAAAAACTTTAAAGCAATGAAAAGAAAATGCGGCTTTCAATAATGCAAGCCTCCAGTGATATAAGAAATAACACAATTTCTTTAATTCTAAAGTATGGGTGTAAAGCTTAATTGTTTCTTTTATGCTGTTATCAAGGGAATTCCAGAATTTAGATCTGTAAAGGAGAATAATAAGTAAGAGTAGTATACATTTTGTTAAAATCGTCCAAGAAAATGGTAAATGAAATTCATTATATTGTATAGTGAGATATGAATCCACAGTTAATTTATTGAGAATGGACATACTAATCAAACATAAAAGAAATGAAATGATTATTACTTTTTAATTAGACTCTCCCACTTTAAACAAATAAATCCACGATTTGTTTTGATAATATTTCGATGAAATAGGTCATTAGAATGACATCTCCAAGATTCACTACAAATACACGAAGAGTTGTTTTTTTAACACTTCTCTCAGCAATGATGATATTCTTTCTAAATACGAGGAAAGTGTTACCCCAGGCGAGAAAGCCATAATCAAAATTGGATAAAATCAAAGATGAGTATAAGATTGAAAAGATATTTCTGGGAAAAAATCAAACTTTATTGATTACACAGATATTTTTAGAGATTGTAAGGCAAATTGAACCAATATGGAAATTCCATGTGAGCTAACTATGAAGAACCAAACCCAAGAATTTAATCGAGGAAATTTCTGTTGTGGCTGTATTATCCAGAAAAGAAAAAAGAAATGTTCCGGGGTAATTCTTCCGAAGAATTACTAAAAGCATATATTTAATTAGTTAGTTAGTTAGTTTGTTTGTTTGTTTGTTTGTTTTTCTTTTGGAACATGAATTTATTGTTATAGCTCTCATCAAGTAAAGTGTCAACTCGATATTCAAAATATCAACTAACAACTCAGGACCAGAGCTAGAAAAAAAACAACAACTTTGAATCATCAGCGAATAATAAAAAGGAAAGAATACTTGATGAATTTTCTTGATGTCATTGACAGAGAACAAATGAAAATGGTCGAAGTAAGCTTCCTTACGGTACACCACAAGTGATATCGTGCACAACATAATTACATGTATGAAGAGTTAAATTGACTTATCGGTTTTTGCGAACAAACTCTTCATATATATATATATATATATATATATATATATATGTATATATATATATATATATACTAGGCAAAAAAAGTAAGTTCCCCCCTAACATTTTCGGATATATCTCAAAAAGATACATATATATATATATATATATATATATACAGGGTGGCCCAGAAAGAACGGAACGCCTAAGATCTTTAATTTCAGCAATATCGTTGCAAATGTGTCATTATTTTGCATACGTTTGGAAAGGCCATTCTTTTTCCAAGAGAATGACACCAAGCTCTTTAATATCAGTTAATGCGTTACGATTTTAGGACCATTTTTGTAAACCCTTGCAATTTTCAAAATGTGATCATTTTGCACTCTCAGAGATACCGAAATCGGCGATAATTCGGCTTGCCATAGAAGCTAGACGTTCACAATGTGTGGAATGTGGCTGTCATTGTCCGTTACCATTGTGAATGAGACGACCTGACGACAATAACACTGTCCGCCCCATATTCCGCACATTGCGAACGCTACTGGTTCTACGGTAAGCCAAATTCTCACTGGTTTCTGTATCTCTGAGAGTGCAAAATGATCACATTTTGAAAATTGCAAGGGTTGACAAAAATGGGCCTAAAATCGTAAGGCATTAACTGAAATTAAAGAGCTTGGTGTCGTTCTACTGGAAAAAGAATGGCCTTTCTAATAGTATGCAACATAATGACATGTTTGCAACGATATTGCTGAAATTAAAGATCTTAGGCGTTCCGTTCTTTTTGGGCCACCCTGTATATCGCAAAAACCGATAAGTCCATTTTTGAAGATTTTGAAGTACGGTCTCTGTCATAATGTACAAAATAATACCTTTTAAAAGATGTATTGGTCACTACATTGTAAAGGTACATTTTTGAAGTTATGGCCAAAAGAAGCAACATTTTTCTAATTATGCTCTTTATTTTTCTTGACCTTTGATCGCAAATATCTCAATTTGGCAAATATGGACTTATCGGTTTCTACGAACAAACTCTTCATATATTATGTATATATGTATATATTATATTTGTTATCAGTTTTATTCGCCTGTTATTGACTAATAGTTACCCTATTATATTCACACATGGGATTAATCACGGAGTCCGAATGACCAACAATCGATTGTAGGCTTGCAATTACAATAAAAAAAAACACACTATCAAAGTTTCATCAATGTCGCAAGTAAGGTAAGAGAGTTGTGACTTGACATAGTTTTTGGTTTCATGGATATATAGAAGGTCTTTATTATACGCATTATCTAGGCCTACGCCAGTTAGGCATGATGATGTTATCATGACCTCACAGTCTCCCAGTACGATTTTTCAATCTTTTTTTTTCTCTCTTTTTTGTGTCTTTTTTTTTGCACATGAAAAAAAAATGGCGAAAAAATACATCCTTCCAATCATGACTAATCCATGATGATCTCAGAGGTGGATGTTTCAGTGCAAGGGGTTTTGTAGGTATCCGTTGATATTATTGCTATAAATGTGTACTGATAACTGTGTGATTACAGGAAGCCCTCGTTGGGTTTATACGAAGTCTACACGTTTTGATGTGCGTGGACAGTATACAAGTAGGGTCCTACAGTCTCTTACCGAAGTACAGAGTCATCCAAAGGGAATCGGAAAATCAAGTGTAGGCCTATTACAGACCAAGATTGTTTAACAAAAATTAGATTTCCACATACACTGCTCTCTTACCTTGCACAAAATGCTTGGGATGTTCCAACTGCCGATGCAGATCGTACGGTGTCCTTGCGTGCCAATTAAGGAACATTCAAAAAAAAAATCAAAATGGCGGTTCACCTGAGTGTGGTCTTCGGAGCATCAATTCCACTGCGTGGTGTATAATTACTGATATAAGAAGAATGGCATGGATTCAGGAGCTCCTATTTTGCTTATCTTCTGCGGATGAATTTGCAAGAATCCTGGCTAGTGAGATGACGAATGTCCGCTTGACAGTTTTAAAGCGCAGTGTAGTTGAGCACTATGGCCAACAAATTGAGAGTAACATATAAAACTCCGTACGAGAATGAGAATGATATCATAAATTATGTCTACCATAACGTGCAACACAATAAACTTTGGCCTGTACACATTGGAATTCCCCGAATACAACTAGTCTTTTTCTTCAGGCACTGAAGGAGAGATCGTCTATTTGGTCGTCGTGATACCAATTGAAAGTTGACGGTGATTGGCTGCTCACACCTCAGTTGTTTTCTGTTAACTTTTGTTTCATCCCACTTAAGTACGTTTGACCAATAATGGGATTGCTTAATTAGGAACATGTGACGAGAAATGTCCTCCCAACATCTATGCCATCAGGTGGGACTATCACAATGTGATAGTCTTTTTCGTTAGCACGTTTTACATATCCGCGATTGGAATCGATAAATATTATCGCTCGCATCTATTGGCCACGCGGGTATATGTGACCGTGCACCTCCAAAACGAACATAAAGTCGCACACACTGATTCTGCGTGAGGACTGAAAATAAGTGAGATGGGTCAACCTAGCCGAACTTGACTTTTTCATATATTCTGAAAGAGCGGGTCTTCTTTTGCAGTATGCTAAAATTTGGTATCATAAAACGGGCAGGAATGTGTGATTTTTTAGCAGTTTTTCTCGTACATTTTTGGTAGAATAGTGTGATTAGGTGTGTCTTTATAGAATCCCTTCTTCATTTCTGAAAAAACCTTGTCCACACTCTTCACTTTCAACTCTAATAGCTTTTGAAAGGATAGTGCTACTGCTTTGAAAGTTGGCATTAATCATGGAGAGAATGTGTTAATGAGGCATATTTAATTTCAGTTTAATCTGATAATCTCTTCATTGTTGTTACTTTGGTGGTTTTCTTCCTGGTTTTGTCCCATTCATCGCACAGCCAGCACGGTTAGGTAAAAATTAAGCGCTTGAATAGACTCTGTATTTCAGAGCCTCTTTTCTCAGTTCACACTTTCCTGAGTTTGCGCTTTCTTTCCAATATCTAGATAGGTTAGGAGTGTCCATTTGATTTGAGTTATACATCACTTTAAAGCTTAAAGTCTGCCCTTTTAGAATATGGTCTTAACTAACAATTCATGTTTGGCGACTTTTTGTTTGTTTTGAGGACTGGTGCAGGGTCACATATAGCTAGTATACATCCGTGAACATTGTATTGCACAATAGAATTCAAGGGGAAATCCAGTTCAAATATTAGTTGGTCTGGTACGAAAAAGTTAAATATCATCGGTTCAACTGTAACATTTTTGATCGAAATAGGGAGCAAACTAAGGAAGTTATTGCATTTTTGAAGTTTTGCTAATTTTTCAGTAAACAGTCCTTGAACGGTCAATGTGAATATGCAAATGGTACAGTGAACATTCACACCCTCACAAGTTTCCATTGCAATTATAGTTTGTATATATAAAATTTTGGAATTTCCCTCATTTCCATATATAGGCTACACCCCCCCCCCCCCCACACACACACACATACACCCAAAAAGAAAGATATTGAAAACAAATACAAAACGAAACGAAACAGAGCAAAGAACTGTACTGGTTGGCCCCAAATAACGGTCAATGTGCCTTTGTATAATTGTAATTAACACTTTGATTATAAATTCAATTTTAAGACAGGATATTTTGGCATATTTTTTCCACTTAAATTGATGCCGGGCTACCTATTTCCAAAGGTATCTTTTGGTACCCTATCAGCACAACCGAGGTTTGACAATGAATAATTGTACTTATATGAATTGTTTCCGTTTACAGGTTTCCCGGTAAATTTCATAATGTTATAATTCAAGTTCCTATTTCGAGTATTTTACCCTCGCAGCACTGAATCAGCAATCAAATTCAAAATCCTGTCATTCAAATTCACCAACAGAACAATCAGTTCTTCATTTGCGTCATTAAAATCTAAAAAGCAGCATGCATTTCGGCTGCAATGATCATTCAAATTCATTCCAAGCTGGCTCTGAAATCTTGTCGGTCATTCAAATTCGCGAAAAGGCTCTAAATGATTGCATTCAATTTAAAAGAATTAAGTCTTGCAGTGAAACTGATTACTGGGATTTGAATTTGAATAACCGAATATTTCCGCATGCGTGCGCTAGCTGTTTGAATTTGAATGCATAATTATTATTTCTCATGAATATGAATGACCGAAGTATGAAATTGGCTGGAAAAACCTGTATTTCGGGCCACCAAAATTATTCTAACCAATAATTATTTAACCCGTTCCATACTAAATTCTTAAATTACCATAGACTTGATACATAGGCCACCAGGTTCCTGTATGAAATGGGTTAAGAGGCCTGGACGGGCCAAAAAGATTTTTTTTTTTAAAGTTTGTGTCTAGGAATGTGTTCATTTGTGTGTGTGTGTGTGTGTGTGTGTGTGTGTGCATGTGAGTGTGTTTTTGTGTGCTTTTAACACTCTCATTTGTGACGAAGAGATAGCGAATAATGTTCATGTCCCGCCTAGAAGACCCATGTCAAAATTTAGTGACATCATGTGAAGCTTTGTCAAGATTTCACAGGTAAGATATTCCATGACATTGTCATGGTCTCCTATGACGGCAAGAAAACTTTTGTCATCAATTAAATAAGTATGCCAGCTGATGAATCGATAAATAGATATATTTCTACATGATTAGCAACGACTCGTCTAATCTAAAATACAATATAAGGCCCACGAGCAGGGGCGTATCCAGGAATTCCGCAAAAAGGGGCGCCTTTACAAAATCAAAAGGGGGGCACACGCAAATAATGCTCTCTGAAAAAAACAATCGAGTGAAAATTTTCACTCTTGAAGAATTGGAGTGAATTTTGAGTGAAAGGGTTCATTTTCACTCGTTTTAGATTGACGTCAGGGATCACTCCAAAATCTTCGAGTGATCCCTGAGTTCACTCCAAAATGAGTGAAAATTAACGTTTTCACTCGAAATTCACTCCAATTTCACTCTAAATTCACTCTTTTTTTTGTATTCACTCCTTCAAGAGTGAATATTTTCACTCGATTTTTTTTTTAGAGAGTAGAAATAGCAAAGATTATTGAATATCTGAATAACAGAGAAGGGGGGCACGATTATAATGTAGACTAGATTGCAACATTTTGAGAACTGCAGTACATAATAAAGAGCAATATTAGTTGTAAAGGCAAAGATCACTGTTTTGGATTTCCTTTTGAAATCTAATGGATCTGGAAGTAATGCAAATTGAATGCACACAAATTATGGAATGCATTTGTGTGAATAGGCCCATTTACCTATAAAATGCTCATGGAAAATCAGTATGCTAGCAGTTCCTATGCTTGACGTAACAAGACTGGTGTGCACGTAGGGCCCTACTCACAGTGGAAAATTACAATCTACTGACTTAATTTTTTTTTTTTAATAGATTACTCCACTTGCCTTAATTCATAGTCGCGACCAATGAGTTTTCAGGGGACTGTTGGAACTTGCATGTACGTTGGCCGGAGGTTGTAGCCTTGTTGTTGTTGTTGTCGTTAATGTTGTTGTTGTTGTTATTATCATTGTACTTTTATCTTTATTTTATTCTATTTTTTTACATATATATGTATATGGGTGAGAATTTTGAACGATGTACAATTGCCAATTTTCGTACCTTATGACATTCTTTCCCTTAGAACACGCCAGGATGATCTAAGAAACCAGATTTTTTTCATGTCATCTCAAAGATTGGTAAATATCCTTTCAGGAAATATATGGTTTGGTTGACTTTTGCCTGATATTTTTCATTTCACATGGACTTAAAGCGTAAAAATACGGTAAAAACGCTATTTTCACAATAATTTTTGTTTTTCAAACTAATGATGTGCATTTTTAATGGTACGTGGCATCTAATATCTGACCATGTTCTGGATGTGACATATCATGGGTATGTACCACAAAATTATAAGAACTTTATGAGCACGAATAAAACTACAGAGAACAATTAAGATATCAAAGTCCTAAACGGACGAACGTCCGTGATGCTTTTATTTCTATCGCTGCTGCAAATTCTACTTTGTTGTCCCAACCGTAACGTATACGAAAATTTGGTGTTCCACCTAATGAACATATCCTGCAAAAATTGTACGTCTGCTGGCTGTACATGGGACGTAATATTCTTTTATGCAAAATTATACTCAGTTTTCGTCACGGACGTGCCTCCGCTATTTTCTAATAAAGATCGTAGCCCATGAAACGTTATTGGTGATATTGTTCTGAGTCGTAATGAACTAAGATCTAGCAACACAATAATATGTTTGTTTTGAGTTTCTGTCCATCCTTTGTCAAATAGGAACCGAAATTATATTTTTAGACGAACCTCCAAGAAAAAAAGAACGTCCGTGATGATTAAAACGTTTTCGAGTGGGACACCATCTTGCTTTGGTGGCGAAGGTGCATTTTACCTTTGGCTCTCTAGCCGAGGAGCTGCATGCCATTTTTGGAGCGGACTGAGGTTCGTCCGCAGTTTTTGGACCATGCAATTCATCAAAAACCAAGCAAATAATTAATATTTTCTCTGAAAATTCACCTCCTGATCCCCCTCTGAGCAATACATATGTTGTAAGGATGTCAAATTTCTTATAATTTGCATTGACAATACATTTTCAAATTTTTGAAAGAGTTAGGAAGGCTAGGTACTCTCTGCCGATTAGTTATCCGTCCTGGAACATGACCCTAGTAGTAGAACGAACGTCCGTGATAATTCCAGAGAACGTCCGTGACGTATGCAATCCCTCCGATAGGGATAACTTGTCCCGAAAGTGTCCTGTATTCTTTAAAACTTTTGGCTCGAATAGCGACAAATAAAGTTTTACAAAGTAGAAAATGAGTTTAGAGCAGTAGTTTCAGAATTTTTAAGGCGTTATGTGATCATGATGAACAAACAATTGAAAATTTACTCACAATTTTACGCTTGTTTTCCCTCTAATTATACAAAAAACAGCTAAACACTTAAAACAAAGTTATAGGAAAATGGAATTTTGCGTAATCTGTAATTTCTGTGCGTTTAAATTTCTTTCTAATGAGGTTCTGGAGACAATTTGTACTGTTACAGGTTCTGAAAGTTTCGCTCACGGAAGTTCTGTCCGAGAAAGGAAATTTCTGACAATTACAAATATATCACTGCACATAAGATTAATGTTAGTTGAAAATATTACCAAATCACCGAGCCGCTCATACCCGAAAGTGAATAGCGTTCAGCACTCAATTTACCTGTAATAACAAACGGAAAACGTTTTTTTCACGGATGTTCGTTGGTTGAATAAGTCAGTGGATTACATGTTAGGAGAAAGAGGATCAGTGCCTCTTTTTAGTGACAGGTGCTCCAAGTGTTTATCTTTTGAGTATGGTAGCTGCCGTCTCAAACAGAACACATCCAGTTTTGGTCTCCATAACGGATGTTCGGTGTAGTTGTCATGATATTAAATGCCTTAATTCATTCTTATTTTTCTCTTCATGACGATTTTCTCTCATTCCCTCAGTAGCCTGAACATGCTGCGACCAAACAGAAAACAAAAACAAAATAAAACAAACCAAAACAAATTCGAAAAGTGCTATGCAATCACATTCAGGATAATGACGGAAGAAGTCTGTAATGAGCATGTGTTGAATAAGAAACGGAAAAGTTCCAAAAGGACGTGGAAGCAGCTGAATGAAAATGACTGAGAAACAGAGAAGGGATCGAGCTCCAACACACAGAGAAAAGAATTGCCAGTGCACTCCCCTTATACCAAATTCCTCTGGAGAAGTTTTTGTTTGTTTGTTTATGTTTTTTATTCATCGAAATGCCGTCACAAGCGAACAAAAATCATGCAGTATACAATTATTGTCTGATGAAAACACACAAATCCTCCGTTATCATCACATGGTGTTGTTTTATACTCATCAATGAAAAGCAATATTCATTTGTAATTTTTTCCAAGATTTTTTTTTTCATTTTACATTTAAGAGACAGAGAGATCGTCAATTTGTTTGTGCTTTTGTGCTTACTTTGAAAACACATGTTAAAAAAAGTAATGATTAAGAATAGGTTTAAGGTTGCACTTTGATACGTTCGCTCTTCCAAAAATTCGTTGCTCCGATGTCCAAAGGTTTGTTATTCCAAAATGGAAAAAAAAATTGTAGTTAATTTAGGAGGTTTGTTATTAGAAATATTCTTCGAAAAATAGATATTAAGGATCATTACGTTTCCAGTGACAAATGACACAGAACAATGTTCGTGCGTTTACCTACGATTTAATGGTGGATATCTTTGTGCATATCAACTTCACAATATCAGCAATTTTCAACTTAAACTTCACATGATACAACCAGGTTATACTCATATCCTTGGCATGACTGTCCTAACTCATTTTAAGTACGGAATATAAACTACCACGATTACCCTCAGGGAAGGACCCGGGTAAATTTTTTCCAAATCATCTTTTCATTCTTAAAATTATTTCCTGTAACTTTCAGCACCTATACATATGCGCAACATGGAATTACCATCATGTGCGTACCATGATACTCACTGCATCCAACAGTCGAGTACTTCCGGCCCCCCCTGGCCATTGAGTAATAGAGTCCCTGCATTGAACAGGCGAACAGTATTATTTAGACCAGCGAGTACAGGCTATATCGAATATACATATAACCCCCCCTGGCCATTAAATGCAATAGAGTTCCCTGCATGAAAAACAGGCGAACAACATCACGACCAGTGAGTACAGGTTATAACGCGTTCGAACCCCCCCTGGCCTTAAAAATGCACTAATGTTCCCTGCCTTTAATAAACACAAGCGAACAGAAATACGACCAGCGAGTACAGGTTATCCGCCATCAGGACTTAACTGCCTGGTAAACCACTTGGTGCTGTAAAGAAACAATGGCCAATTAGAATAATCAAATCATGTTTCCAAAAGTCAACCTTCCCATGAGGCAATCTACTGTGGTGTGCCACAGATGCAAATAATGCGAAGGGGCGAAAAAATGACAATTTTCCGCCACACGGGCATAGCCCGCCGCCACTGAGCATGGGCTTAATTATATATAGTATATTAACGACTTATTACAGACTAATATACTGGATATCTGATAACACCTTTTACCCTTTCTGTTGCCTAGCTATCTATGGTATGTGATCTGAATAATTACAACTATCGATTACTTGGCAAAATCACAAAGGCACCCAAATAACCAGTTGACGACCAATCAAAACAATATGGCTATTATATAATGGCAACCTGTCAAAACGAACTAAATGAATAGCAAATTTCTTGTTCACTAGAAAAGGGTGAACTCATTAAGTTTTCTACCATCATTGAAGCAATTGCAATGTGCTGCTTACGTCTACCTATTAAACATCAAATGAAATATGACATGTCAACATACTCGATATACGTTATTTCCTCTATAACCTTTTATACAATTCCAGATGGTAAGCTACAATGTATATGTATACCATGTGCAAACTGAATAATGCCATCCAACAGTCAATTCCTTGGCAATAAGAAGCTTAACCGTCTTTGCAGTACCCCGTAGCTATGAGTTTATGCGAATTGACTGACAATCAAATACTTGGCAGCGATGGAGTTTAAGAAACTAAGTACCTTACTTCATCTGTGAATTGAATAATGCCAATCAGCGTTAATTACTTGGCAATAATGAAGCCTAACAAAGCATTTAGGATCACATGTGAATTGCATCATTATCATTATCATTGATTACTTGGCAAATGAAGAATGAAGCTTAATCATATTACATAGTATCAAATGTAAATTGGAAAAAATAAAAATCGTCAATCACTTGCAATGGCAATAATGGAGCTTCAGTAGCTATGTAAGATATATGTGAACTGAAGAACAATCACAATCAGTTACCTGGCCATAGCGGAGCTTGACCACCTATGTTGCATAACATGCTCCTGAATAACAATCACATACATGACCTGGCAATAATGAAGCTTAACCAATCAATCATGCTGATGAGCAATAAATACAACTACAACACTATATTAAGAGTGAGTTAACACAATAACAGTTCTTACTATTAAGAGCTAGGAGCTAACACAATAACACTTACTATTAAGAGAGGGCTAACACAATAACAAGGTGGAGTCAAACTTCATGTCTCTGGGAAACTCTAATAACAAGGCTCTCACCCGTGTATGTACCATTCTTTATCAAAACACATACTTTGCGGGGGGATCATGGGACCTGACAGATGAGATCCAAATCCACCTGCACGCTTGTCTGGAACTATAGGATACCATGAAATAAACACTGTCAATATTAACATACAAACTATAATAGCCATACTATCACCCCCATACAAAATCTAGACAATATTTGCCAAACCCGAAGAAAGACTGCGCAGGAATAATTCATTACCGTCTGGAGATAAGTGAATTCCGTCCCTGCGAAAGAGCGCTGCGTGCTCATGCCTGATTTCCGGGTGCTCCACGAAATAGCCTCCCATTCTGCGGCATATAGACCTGGCACACTTGTTCAATGCGAGGCGTGTACGGTCAATCCTTGGCTGGTCGTCATCGCTGTACGGGTAATATTCCCGGACGTGATCGACGAGCTGACCCAAGCGGAGCCCCCTGCGGCCTCTCCAGGTGACGGACGCTGATAGCCCCAAGTCTAGCTCCCCGGAACACCTTGCATGGACGGCTACCCAGTGAATCAAGGAATCCCCCACCAGCAGGATCCTGCGTGGCTGGCAACCTGCAACTGACAACGAAGAGATCTTCCGGCAGCCTATTGTTCACAGCTAAAAAATTACTCGTAGGGACCTCTTATTCATATTAAATAGTCCAATAAAGCCCATTAACAGGTATATGAATACAATGTACCTGATAATCCTTTACTATTGCATGAAAGGCAATTAAAAGCCCCCGATAATCAGTATGACTCAATGAGACCTGCCCCCATTAATGGATCACCGAAATTGGGATATACAATAAGAAATTACGTTCGAGATTCCTTATAGTATATAATTTAATAGGCCTACATATATTATTGAAGACAATTACTGCTCATCAAGCTTATACACAGTAATCACTGAAATGTGTCGAATACAACAAACTATTAACAATGTAAATGGGCATATATATGAATAAAATGACAATTCACACCATAGGTATACATATTCGTACGTACATATCGCTTATGCACATCAGACGACCAACGACCCATTTTCTTAATTTCCGCAGCAATGCAACCAGCCATTGCTGCAAATATAGCAGCCCCTATCCAGAACGAGTGAGAGGCGAAACGTGATGCTGGAAGATCCAAAAGGACAAACACTTCCTCAAATTAGCAGTGAACTCCCGCCTGGTCACACTATTTCCGTCAAAACGACAGAAAAAGGCGCTGCCGAGCTTCGGCCTGACAGCAAAATACGCGAAAACAGCATGAACGGGACATAATAGACTGCTGACAGCTTCAGGAATCAAAATATAACAACCCTGACCCTATTGGTCAGTTTTTGAAGCGCGAATGTGCAGCCAAATGTGCCGCCTGGGAGCCATACCATCCACCGTCACGTCTCGCGCTTCCAGACTGATGCTGGACGCTGCCTGGAAATAATCTGTAAACTCGCCGATCCGCAAGAACCCGAAAAAGGCCACCAAAAAACAAGCCTTAAATAGAATGGCATCATAAGAGTTACAAACTATAAAGAAAACCGACAACAGCTTTGTGAGAATGGACATAGTAATTGGACAACGCGTATCAGCCCGAGAATGCCTAATGCGCCGCAGCCGTCATGAGCCATAGCTCCATATCAACGACGGCCCAAGAACGCGTAGGCTCCCTCTCCTGCCTCAGGCGAAACTGAACATCATATGCACGCCAGCCGTAGCCGCCAAACCGAGCCGCGGTACGGACAATGTCCATGTACTTGAACATTTCCGACGCGCGAGCCAAGTGTTTCTCAACAAACACTGATGCATAAACCAAAAAGGCACTGGTCCACTGTTCAATCGATGTTATGCGCGGTACATTTCGCTGAGGTTGCAACTGGAAAGTAGACCCCAATAAGACCAAAACCATGGGAGCATTGCTCTCCGAAACTGTGGTATTCTTGAGCAATGCTCCCATTTCCACATATTCGCTGTTCCAGATTTTCACCTGCAACGCGCGGCTTATAGTTGACCCAAGCGCCTCCCGAGGCATAGCGCACAATTGCGGAGCGTTACCGGGCCCTTGTTGAGCCATGCCAGGGCCGGCACTCGATTCGACAATGTCCCTATCAATATCACTATCTGAGGCCACGCAGACTACTGGCCAAGGTTGAGAAGTAGGCCTACACTCACCCAAGATGCCGGGGGTAGCCACGACCGACGGCCCAGGTTCCTCCGTTGCTGCACTGATAGACAGTCCGGGGATGGGCAGAACCGACGGCCCAGGCGCGCCCGCCCAGATTGAGGGGATTGGACGGCACCCACTTTCCTAACACTTTCCTAACATTGCTAACGCTTTCCTAACACTTTCCTAACACTTTCCTAACATTCCTAACACTTTCCTAACGTTTCCGAACTTATGCCCCTGTGTCAAAACCTTATCTGCGCATGCGGATACGTCCGTCGCCCGTGAATGGCTGCATCACAGTACTGTATTTGCATATGTAAATTACAGTCTTCGTATCATCGTCGCTCTCTCTCGCGCAACCAACACGCGCGAGACTCGAAACCTGGGGAGCGAACTCTCGACAATCCTGGCCGCCGAGCGCCGCCCGGCGGCGCGGCGGCGGGTCCCGGCGGTGGTGGTGGTGCACGGGGAGGCAGGTGGATCGGTCGAACCTCTGTCTGATGTTTCTTGCGAATGCCAGTTCGAGAAAAATTACTTCCTTCTAAGGTAAAGGTGAGTAAGAATCTCATAATACTAATTGAACGTGTGTAGGGAAATACCCGGGTGATAATAGAGCATGTTTCTTTCTCAAGCACGCGTCAACGCTTATTGTCGTGCTTTGCGTATATACAATGTACAGTGCCAGTGCAGTGGCCAGGCCCGGTTGTCTCTGCATTTCTTAATTTAGTTCCCAAATCGGATATTGTAGAATCTAAACCACTCCGTCTTTCATCGAGTTAATCTACTGTGGTTATGTTTACTGAAACTGAAACATGATTTAGTTTTGTCCTCACTACATTTCGAGGTTGATGATGTAATGTTGCTCTAACGTTACTACCTAACCAAAATTCAAAAGTAAATAATCTGTAGAATCTACTTAAAATAGTCACATTGTCGGTACGGTATCGGTATACGGTATAGAGGTTCTAACGTTAGATCCACTCGTTGCTTCAATTTTTACGTAACTTAGCATCATTATTGAAAGTTAATTTCATTAAATTCCCCTGCTAAATCTAATTTTCATGTATGTTTCTGCTGCTTGTTTTACCACCAGATCTAGAGAAACTGTACAACATTCCACAGACACAGTAACACACACAGCTAGATAGGGCACTGCACACTTTACAGAGACTAACCCATGCCATGGGCATGCATTTTCCCTATTCTGTTCCCATAACTGGTTCTGTAGCATAGTGGCCTACTTTTTTTTTTTTTCAGTTGTCCTTGACAATGTTGTATTGGTTGTTTTACATGTAATGGGCATTATTGCAAAATACAATGTAGGTCCCCACTCCGTTCACCTCCAGTCATTTCGTCAAAGCCGGGGACTTCTTTCTTGTGAGTTGTAGACTTTGCACATACAATTGTATATTATGAACACACACGCAGAACGAGAGGGGACCGACATCACGATTTGGCCTTTACTTGTCATGTCAGACCAGAAATTTAACAATCTCTGAAAATTTGCTCGTGCAACAGTGGTTTTTAGGGCCTACTAATAGGATGTTCTGGGACCGTCAGACCAGTGCCAGTGCAGTGTTTGCTGCGTTGTGATGTAAATGCAGCGTGTCTATGGCCAAGGCTTTTATGGCATGCTGTCAGTGTAAAGGGAATTTTGGAGTAGGTGATGTAAAGCAAATAATGGGTACCTACCAATTTTGGGCATGTGGCAGTAACAACAACGAATTGTTGTCACTACTAATTTGACTTAGGTCAGGACAAGGGTGACGGGCTGGCTGATTGCCATTTTAGCATTGTGCACAAATTCACACAGTCTAGCCTCAACCAGTTCTCTATGACCGGTATATGACAAGTAGGGTTACTAATAGACAATTTATATGTCACCGGAGTCTAATATTGTAGATTAAGTGTGGTTGATTGATGAATGTTACATTCTGTCCTTTGTCTCATTATAATGACGACAGAGGAGGAGAGCTGGGTCTGGGAGCCTAGCTTTAGAAACTATACCGAACAGATTAAGAACAGTTGTTAAAGGGAAATGTTATCACTAATAACAGAAATGCAGCAGAGAGAAGAACATTGGTGAAGAGAATTATGGTTGAGATGAAACAAGGGAAGTGTTAACAGAAATAGGAAGGATGATGAGGTAAAGGAAGTTATACAGTTAGCCAAGTGGTGATCCCTTACAGTGACAAAATCAAATTGTTGTCACTTCAAATTTGACTTGGGTCAGGTTGAGGATGGTAAGCTGGCTGATAGTCATCTGTCACCCAAAGTCTTACAATCTAGCCTCTACTACATGTACATGTAGTTCTCTCTGTATGACAAGTATGTCTACAAGTATGTTTGTCAACACAGTTCTTTTCACATACAGTTTAACATCAATGTTCTGTTCTGTGTAAGGTAAACTTCCATTTCAGCATATCTTAAACGGTGATACATTGTACATGTTTCTTCTTCTCTAGTCTTAATTTTTTTTTGGTTTGGTATCTCGTATGTTGTTCTTTGTTTCTCGTCTAGTCCCTCTCTCTCATGCCATGAATAGTAATTGGATGACGGTGATGATAATGATAGCAATAAGTTGTTAAAACTATTATTATTGCATTCATTTAATTGATTGAGGCCAATTTAGGCTATTTATTCAGCAAAATAAAACACAAAAACATACAGTATGATAATAGTGGCGTTTACGATGAGAGCCAGGCAACCTTGAAAGCATCTTGTTAATTGTGCTTATACAGTAGGATGCCTACACAGGAAAATACTTGGCAACATTACAAATAATTCTGTGTGAAGTCGAGTAGATAAAACAAGACACCATCACATACACTCACACGCACAACACATACACTCCCATATAGTAAGACAGGATAGAAAGTATGTTGTCTAGTCAATCAAGGGTAACTGTTAAAAAAAGGAGCACTTCAGTAAGCACTGAAATGTAGAAAGAGTTGTGCTGTATTTCAAAGCGGTACTTTTACACCCCCCCCCCCCCCTTTATGGAATTCCTGGATCCGCTCCTGATTAACTCAGGACAGTATAAGTATGCTATTAAAAAGGTCAAACCTTCTACCGTTTTCTCTTCTGTTGTCTATAGACTACTACAGTTCAGCATGCAAAATGACCAAGACTGGGAAGCCGTACAGCTGTTGGGACCATATTATGAGATTGTGTGCAAGAGGACAGTATCGGTTTGGTGTAGGCCAATAACCAGGTGGAAAAAAAAGTGGAAGGAGGTGAAAAAGAGGATTGATGCCTGCCACCTTCATGGTTCCATCTGAAGAAGCAAGCTGTTGGTGTGTTTGGAGCTATGCTGGCCTGCAAACATCAATAGGCCCTACCACGAGGTGAGTTTTTTTTTTTTTTTGTTTTTTTTTTTTTGTTTTGTTTTGATACCTCCGCCAAGGGAGGAGGTTATGTTTTCGTTATGGTTTGTTTGTTTGTTAGTTTGTCCGTGTGCAACATTAACTCAAAAAGTAGTTAACGGTTTGGATTAAACTTGCAGGAAAGGTTTAGAATGACACAAGTAACAAACGATTAACTTTTGGTAGTGATCCGAGAATTTTGGGGGAATTTATGAAGGATTTGTTATATTTTGGCAGGTAGGGTCAATGAACTTGGGAGTTCAGGCTGCACATATTTGAGGTTTACATGTGCGCACTAAAGTGCGTGCTCTAGTTTCTGCTAGGGCTAGGCTCGCCATGCAGCTGAGGGTTTGTGACGTAACAAAGGCTTCTATATTGGGAAATCGGGCGACATTTAGCACACAATGCTACAAGTACCTATGGGTGGAAATCACTGACATCTCTATGGAAGAACAAGATCAGTGGTGGAAATGAGCTGCATGCTTGGCGGAGGTCTGCGCTCTCCGAGTGCTTTTCTAGTTTTGTTTTGCTTTGTTTTTGTTTTTGTTTTGTTTATGTTTTTGTTTTTAGTCCCCTGAGTTGTCAGATTAAATATTTCCATCCTCATGTTTTGCAAAACATAGCTGTACATGTGATGCAGAGCTCATACAGACTGTTGTAAATGTCCAATACATTCTATATTACGGTAGGTTCAGAGATTGTTTGCTGGGGAATTTAAAGTGATGCAATATTGGAAAGAAGTGAAGAAAGTCTAATTTCAACTGCAGCCTCTAGATCATATTATGTATGATGAAAAAGAATAGAAGTCTGTCTGAAATGTCACTTAAAAAAGTCCAAATAAAACATTGAAATTGGTGAAATACTTTGTGCACACTAAACTGTAACCAATTTTCAAGTCATTCATCTTAGAAGTCATGCCTTAGACCTAATCTTTTTGTACCAGCAAGTTCTTGTCCAAAATGTGTTATTGCGATTCTACATGATAAACTATTTGTATGTTGAAATTACAATTTGACTTTTGGTATGACTTTCAGCCCAGGACTGTAATACTGTATCAGAGGGATGAGAGTGATTGTACCTCGGAGTGGACATGAATTTAGTGTTAGTCTGTCTTTGAATGCTATTTTTTTTTTTCAGTTATGAACTAAGCTCCAAATATGCCTTTGAAATGAAATTCTGACCCTCAGCCTACAATTTTAAGCCTCCGCCACGAAGTGTCGCCGGAGGCATTATGTTTTCAGGTTGTCTGTCCTTCCGTCCGTCCGTCCGTCCTTCTGTCCGTCATGAAATTTGTGGACAGCGTAACAAAAAAAAAAAAACAAAAACCTATGAGGCATCCTAATAAGACTTGGTATGTATGTGCATGAGTGAACGAAGTTGTGCCTATTAACTTTTGGGTGCTCATGCTCAAGGTCAAAGGTCAAGGTCAAATGGCAAAAAAAAAAAAATCACTATTTTCCCCTTATCTATGCAATGCCTGAAGGTTTTTCTTTAATCTTGATGCAAACATGTGATACCAAATAAAGATTCTCCAGAGAGTTTGGAATTATGAGGTCAAAGTTTAAAGGTGAGAGGTCAAGTTAAAATGTCGAAATTTCACCCTTTTTTCTCCATATCTTGGAAATGGTTCATGGCATCGTCATAGAATGTAATTACATGTATGCATGTACTTACTAGCAGTGATCATCTAGGGAATGTAGGGATCATGGGTCAAAGGTCAGGGGTCAACGATGAAGGTCAACTCAAAATTTCATTTGTTCCCTCATATTTCTGCAATATTTCCAAGATTTTTCTTGAAACTTGATATATTGCCGAATAGAGATTTTCTAGGAAGTTTCTTGCCCAAAGGTCAAGTGAAAGTGCTAAATTTCACTTCTTCTTTTTTTCCATATCTCGAAAGTGACTCAAGATATCATCATAAAACTTAGTACATATTAATGCATGTTCTACCTGACGGTGATTCTCTCTGAAATTTTAGGGTCATAGGGTCTAAGGTCCAGGGTCAAAGGCCAAGTAAGAATGCAAAAATTGTAGTATTTAATACATGAATTACACTTTTTCTCCATACTTTGAAAGTTACTAAATGCATAGACTTATAAAAGTGTCAAAAGTCAAGTAAAGATTCTCAAATCCCCAAATACAATTGTACCTGCATTCTTAGGCAGTGTAGTCATCCATCCAATTAAAGCTAGTTCAAGGAAAGTGAACATTCAACACATTTGTGACAAACCTGTCATTCTAATATTTTGCCAGTTATGTGAAACTGTAATCACACATTGTCAAGATGTTGTACTATAGACCTATTAGGAGAATGATGCAGTATGGCAGAGGCATACCAGTCGCCGTAGCGACATTTCTAGTTGTTGTTTGTTTGTTTGTTTGTTTGGGGAAGTGAATTGTGTGCTACAGTATTCAGGTTTGTCCCATGGATTCAATTGGAGCTCTTTTCCTGTTAAATAGATATCAAGAAGTCCTTGTAATTTGCGACAAAGAATGAACCATCTGATTACATTAAATCAGCACAATAACAACAGTAACATACATAGCTATAAAAAATATTTTACCCATTTGAGAGATTTCTTTCTTCTTCTTTCCAGTTATCTAGGTCTAATGGTTACAGCAGTCTGTTATTATCCTTCTTTAAATTTGAATTTTTATGGTCATGACAAGTATGTGGAGGTGTATTACATTGGAATTTACATTTATTTTTCTCACAAACAGCCGACTAAGAAAAGCAGTGAAGGCATTTCACCTGTGACAAGCATCTCATCATCTGCAGCAACAAGGCATCCAGCAACTGAGTCAGTGTCAGCATGTGCTCAGCCTCCATTACCTGCTCAACCTCAACAATCTGCTCGGCTTCAACAACCTGCATCTTCCGAGCAACAGTATTCAAACTAGGCAGCAAGAGAATGTGGCCTGTGTCACTGAAATATCTTAGTCAAAGACTTTGCAGAGCATCATGACTGTACCATGCACAGGTGTCTTGCCAGATATGTGGCAGAATGTGTCGTGTCCAAGTAGAAGAGATGCTTATTCAAGATATTGAACAGCACGCAACAACACAATCTTTGCCAGCTCTTCCAAGACATTCAGCAATGTATGGTTAGTATCATAATTGATGATTGTCTATTGGCTGATGAATTTTGTAAAAAAGTTAAGTGAAACGTATCAAAATTCCAAATTTCTTTCCTCCATCGTAAATGAACATGCTTGAAATGCTTGTAGAATTGTGGGACAATATTGACATATGTGTATTTTTTAACAGCTACACAAATTTACCGTAAAAGTTATGGAAGACAATTGATGCATCATTCATTTTGAACTAAGATCACATGCTCATCATACAAGTGATAAACTGAATTATACTTCTAAGAACTATGTGAATTAGTGTTGACCAGATTCTTTGAGTGATGCTGTATTCAAATTCATGAACTTCCTCTGTCGAAATGTTTTATTTGAATAATTATGCAGTACCCGCTGCATGCTATAAGGATTAGGACCACCACTTGCTGTCTGGCGTAAGCTCTGTAGTCTAGTGGAGATGATGCCTGTCAGAAGATCAGGAGGCCGTTGGTTCAAATCCTGCTTGAGTACATTATGCCCATGATTTCTATTGTTTTGGCTGCTGGCAAAACACTGATCAGTTCAGACCTAGTGCTTATTTACGTCGGTGTAGGGCCATTTGTCTGTCAGTTGCAATGGAAGCATCTTGACGGAAGAATTTCATTAATTTGAATAATTTAGCAGTATCCGCTGCATGCCATAAGGATCAGAACCACCACTTGCTGTCAGGCGAAAGCTTGGTGGTCTAGTGGAGATGACGCCTGTCCGAAGATCAGAAGGTCATAGATTCAAATCCTGCTTGAGTACATATGCCCATAATGTCTTTTTGTCATGGCTACTACTAAAAGACACTGATTAGTTCAGTGCTTATTGAAATCAGTGTAGAGCAATATGTCAATCAACTGCAATGATGCTGAATTGTAATGTTGATAAGCAATGATTTCCCAGACATGGCTTTGTACGAATAAGTCTTAGAATAGTGAACAAAATAGATTGTATTTTTTTTTTATACTTGTCAGCTGTGCATGATACACATGAGATATTGAAATATGTGTATGTGAAAATATTCTGCATTGTTTGTTTTGTCATGCAGGAAAGACACGGCCCCCTGCCACAGTATCCCAGCCCCCTGCGGAAGAATCTGTACCCACTGATGAAGAATCTGTGCCCCCTGCTGAAGAATCTGTACCTCCTGCTGAAGATTTATTTTGACACCGCAATTTTTCAAACTTGTGTTTGTATTTGTTAATACTATATAAAAAGTTCAGATAAAAAGTTGCCCATTTAGCATTCATTCAAAAGTTAGAGCTTAAAATCTGATACGCACACACACACACACAAAAGAAAAAATTGTTGTATATGTAACTAGCATAATGAACATAATTTAGAGAAAACAACCATGTTTTTGGAAAAAATAGCTCTTTATTCTTGGAGATTATGCGATAGGGAACATGCCTGGCAATTTTCGCCGCGATAGTTTGATCGATGGCCAAGATCTTAAGGAGGAGCCCAAACAACCCTCTCCCCCATTTTCCCCATTATCGGGCGACTGGAGGTCAAGATCTGAGGAGGGGGACAAATAAGTTCCAACCCCACACTTGGATTAGGAAGGGTTAAATGTGAGTTGTGTATCACAGAATATTTGCATTATATATCTTATATGACAGTGACATGTTGTCATGATACCCTCATCATAAAAGATTTTGGGTTGTCTGTTCAAACTTGTTTTAGCACACTTGCATGAACTAGCAGTAATCTTTCATGATTAATATGATTAACCTGGGAAAATGAAACCTTGAGAAAGTTGACAATGGCTCTTGATATCTTTAAAGGTACTAAACTTTTTTAATAATTTCAAGCAATAATATTCATTACCAGCAAAGTCATGGGTTTTTCCATCAGGACAACATCATGCCAACTCAAAAACACTGTACATGGTCTAGTGTGTGAAAAGGTCACATAATTTCACTCAGAATGTAAGGACTGATATATCCTTAACACTTTAATTTGGTTGGGTTATTTTTCTGTAATGTATGTTTGCAGATGTCTTCAAGAGAGCAGAGCTCTCCCAGCCCCCCCCCCCCCCTTGCAATTCAGTACATACAAAACTGTAAAGTTGGGTGTTTTTGTTTTTGTTAAAAAAAAACCCAACAATTTATGCTAATGTATGCATAATGTCACAATTTGCTGAAAAATCACTTTAAAAACTGCACAAAAAGGCATATTTTTGGTAAATTTGGTGGATGAAAAAATTGTAATCATTTTTTCTTTTATGATGCCTCCTCCACAAATTGTAACCAGAGACATTGTTTTGGGGTTGTCCATCCCTCCTTCCATCAGTCAGTAATCAGTTTTGTGGACAGCATAACTTAAAGGGAACCCAACCCAAAGGGCGATGTGGATTGAGTGATAGCAGCAACATTAGTAGAACACATCCGTGAAAGTTTGAGGAAAATTGGACAAGCGATGGAAAAGTTTTGAATTTTTAAAGTTTTGGTGTTGGAACCGCTGGATAAGGAGGCTAGAGGTTATGACGTATGTGTGGACAACAATTCAAAAAATATTAAAGAAATTGCACCAAAATTCACTTTTCTAGCATGATGAAAGAGCACATGACTAACTGCTTTCAGAAAAACAAGGGAATACTCAATTTACTCAGTCCACAATTCTCTTTGAGGTTGGTTCCCTTTAAGAACCATTTTAGGTATCCAAATGAAACTTGGCATAAACAGTGAGTATGAGAGAAGGAAGTTGCGCCTCTCAACTTTTGGTTGCACATGTTCAAGGTCAATGGCCATGGTCAATTTTTAAAAATTTGTCTGTATACATATTACCTGATAAAGTTGCATTGGTAAAATTCTGGCCTATGGGATCAGAGGTCAAAGGTCAAATGAAAATGCTAAAATTCTATTTTTCCCATATCTCAGAAATGGCTCATGGTATCATCATGATATTTAGTGGATATGCATGTACTGCCTGACAGTTATTCTTTGGGATTTGGGCGACATTGGTCAAGGCTGAAAGGTCAGGTTCAGAGGCTAAAATTCCATTTTATTTGATTACTCTTTTTCTCCATTCCCTGGAGATGAATAACAAGTCTAGGCACAAGAATACACATACCTCACTGCCCAATGATTCGTAAAGAAAGATTTTTGCCATGGGGTCAAAGGTCAAGAGAAAACGTTCAAATGTCACATTATGAACTTATTATGAAACTTTTTAAAGGGGGTGGCTAGTAACTGATCAGTGGGAATCAGTGAGAATGCTAGGGGGATGATTGTTCCAATCCTGGTGGGATTGATTTTAGAGTATTTCATATATGTGTGAAAATGATTTGCTTCAGAATGGTCTCATATTCAAGTAATGTGCAGTTCAGTGTTTCCAGGTTAGCATGACTGTGCAGTGAAGGGGTGATCGTTAACGATCACCCCGTCACTGCACAGTCATGCTAACCTGGAAACATTACTTGAATATGAGACCATTCTGGAGCAAATGATTTTCACACAATAGATCTATATAATGTACTCTAAAATGAATCCCACAAGGCTTGGAACAATTATCCCCAGCATTCCCACTGATTAGTTACTAGCCATCCCCTTTAAGACATATATGTGTCAGTTTCCAGAATGTTTTATGATTATATCATAAAATTGTTTAGGCTACCAATACTTTGTACGTGTAGTTGCATACTTGTCAGTTGCCTCAGGAAACATGTACAGCATATACAGCTGTATTGCCTACCAAATAACAATGTATATTATATTGAATGATTCTGATGACTTATTATGTTTATTGGTAGAGGAATGATAAGGGGGGGGGGGGGCTCATCCCCTGGCCTAGTTTTGGTTTGTCTTGTTGCATTATTTCATGTGCTCAGTAAAGTAAGGGACCTTTTATGAACATTATGAACTTATTATGAACATTATTAAGACATATTATATAACATAAATGTCAGAATGTTAAGAAGGGGGGGGGGGGGGGCTCCTCCCCTGGCCTAGTTTTGGTTTGTCTTGTTGCATTATTTCATGTGCTCAGTAAAGTAAGGGACCTTTTATGAACATTATGAACTTATTATGAACATTATTAAGACATATTATATAACATAAATGTCAGAATGTTAAGAAGGGGGGGGGGGGGGGCTCCTCCCCTGGCCTAGTTTTGGTTTGTCTTGTTGCATTATTTCATGTGCTCAGTAAAGTAAGGGACCTTTTATGAACATTATGAACATTATTAAGACATATATGTGTCAGTTTCCAGAATGTTTTATGATTATATCATGAAATTGTTTAGGCTACCAATACTTTGTACCTGTGGTTGCATACTTGCCAGTTGCCTCTAGGAAATATGTCCTGCATATACATCTGTATTGCCAGTGTACCAAATAACAATGCATAATATTATGTTGAATGATTTTGGTGACTTATTATGTTAATTGATAGAGGCATTACATACTTGCCCAGCTCATTTTGGAAACACTTCCAGTTAAATATGTATGTGATATTTGCCGCAGGAAATAAGTGACTTTCTGTGACAGCATATGTAGTGAAAACATGGTGTACTTGACAGTTGCATCTGGAAACACTCCAGGTATTCATTGTCTGTGTGCAAAATGCCATGTAACATCTTGATGAATCTTGCCAAATTCATTTTAATGAAGATCATAGTTTTGAATAAAGAGAATATGAACCTTTTGGTTCAGATCATGTTAAATGAAGGTATGAATTTTTTTCCTCTCTTCCATTTTCATTTTATGTGTTTTACGAGTAAGTTCATGTGTATAATTTATGTTCATTGTAAAGTTTTGGTCTCTCCCATACATCAAAAACGAGGCATAGACATCACTTTTCTGTGAATGGTGACATCAACAATTTGATGTACTCTTTCCATGAAATCTTTGAAGGTTTTTGTGGCGGTAAAACATTGGATGGTAGAAGGCTTAAAGGTGCACCGCATATATTTTCAAGATTATGTGTTTGGCCCTGAAAAGGGCCTTCCCAGCCCGAATAAGACCTTTTCTAGAAAGAAGTGTTGCACCTTTAAGTTTTATACCACCCAATCTTCCTCCAATTTTCCACAACTTTGAGCTATTACCATCAATCCTCACACAACAGCTACATACTTAAACATGCCAGTCAAGTTCAAATATGAATGATGTCTAACTAGGTCAAAGGTCAAAGTGAATGTGTCAGTGAACTAGCCCTGATAAGCACTATACTCATAATATTGATGTATACTCTGTAACTTTCTACAGATCTTAGGCTTAGCTCTGACTACCAAACTCATCACAGGTGCATGACCTAAAGATACCAATCAAGTTCAAAATGTGGTTGTCAAAGTCAAACAAGTTCAAATGTCAGATGGTTGAAAAATTTTTCCTCATAGGCACAGTACTCACAGTATTGAAGTTACATTGGTTGCCAGTAAGGCAGATGATTGCATTTAAGATTATGTTATTTATAAAGTACTGCATGGTCAAGCACCTGGTTGTCTGTCAGAATTAATATGAATAAAATCATATTCATATTCACATAATTTACGAAGTACACAGAAGTTGTAGGTTGTTTCTAAAGCAACCTCACTTAAAACAAAAGTAACTTTTGGGTATTGTGCCTTTAGCTGTGCTGCTCCATAACTTTGGAATGAATTACCTGAGAAAATGAGGAAGGCCCCATCACTTGCTGTCTTCAAATCTTTGTTGAAGACTTACCCTTTTCAGAAGCATTTGATTAATTTGTTATTTATTTTTTTGTGTGTGTCTAATCAGTAACAATGTCAGGAGCTCTGTTACATCACAGCACAGTAGAGTATATTTACATAGTAGCTGCGCTATACAGATTTGTCTAATCATTATTATTATTATCATTATTGTTATTATTGAGGTGTACTCATCAATATTTTTTTTTTTTCAGATTAGAGCAGTGACCACCAAACTCACAAATTAGGTAGGCTAAATAAATAAAAAATGCCAATCAAGTTTTATATGAGTGAAGTCCAACAAATTCAGAGGTCAAATTAATGGAATTAATGGTCATTGAACTTTACTTAATAAGCACTTGAAACAATATAAGGACACATTGTGGTGTACCCCCGGTACTCTCAATAACTTTCTACATTGAGAGCTATGATAGCCACACATTAACACCGCATGCATATCACCTGAAGATTCTGCTCAAGTTTGAATATTGGTAAATATTCTAAGAACTAGGTCAAAGGTCAGATGGTCAATGAACTTTCTCTGATTTAGTGTCATATATTGTTCACTCTCAATAACGAATTTCCACAACTTTGAGCTATGTCCGCAAAACTCAAACATGGGAACATCTGCTAAAGATATATGCCTGTCAAGTACTTGGTTAAATTGAACAATGTAAAAGGTCAGAAGTAAAACTCTAGAACTAATACACTTAAAAAAAAAAAAAAACATTTTAATAACAGAGTGTAATATTTATGTGGGCGAGGACGATACATGGCTTGGTGTTTGTCTGAATTGTCATGAGTTACGTGTGTGTAGATGTTCATTTGTTATCTACAAAAACTTGTTTTTTTGCGTGGAAGATGCAGTAATATAAGGTTAAGATTTAAAAGCTTTGAAGTAGGATCCTGAAATATGTTGCCATTTTTTCTCACTCTAGACAGGGCAGAGCCAGGAAAAAACTGCCTTTTTTTCCAGTCAAGGTTTTCTCACTTGATTCTGGTACTTTAGACCATACTTAACAAAATAAGCTTCTGCGCCATCTTGAAATCTGTCCCGAATCCAAGATGGCCGCCCAAAAACTGCCTTCTGTGGTTAAGATTTGTCTGGGGATGGGTTTTTTTTAAACTCTATTTGATGATAAATGGTAAGAGAAATAAGATTCAGTGAATTAGAATTAAAATCAGTTTCTTTTTTATTGCGAAAATCCAACATGGCCGCCAGACGCAGCTCCCGAAATTAATAAATGTCATAATAACCGGAGGGCCAAACCCTAAAAACTCGCTTACTTAACGAGTGAGTTCCACTCTCTCTACAAACTAAGTAGACCATGCTATTTTCAAATTTCTATTGTAACAAACAACATACCACTGGTCTACCTCAAAAATTTGTTGCGAAAGCCTCCAAATCCAAAATGGCGTCCAAGATGGCCGCCATATTTACTGAATTTGCTATTTGAAAGATAGAATTTGATAGAAACATCAGATTTCAACAAATGTGATGTCATATGAAAGAGAATAAAATTTCCTACAAGTTGATACCATTTTTGTGGGAGATTGTGATAAATGGATTGAGATTTTAAGGAAAAATACTCATTTTTTGATATTTTTCTGAAAAAAGGAAAATCATAAAAATGCTTGATTCAGCATAAATCAGAAAAAGACTGAAGGATTGTCTTGAAACGTTTTAAAGAATTTTGCTTAACATATAATCAATATTTGGAGAAAATTAGGTGCCAGTACCATATGCAGTTCAGGAGTTATAATGTCTCAAACTTGAAAACTCACTATGTAAAAATTTCCACTTTAGCTGTGACAAGACCTTGTTGGTCTTAAAGAGAGTCTGCACGCGCCAAGACTACAACACGCACCACTGGCACTGACGCTTGTAGCAGTGCCAGTGGTGCGTGTAGTAGTCTTGGTGCATGCAGACTTTTTGGACAAACAAGAGTTTGAGCCTGCAAACTAACTTTTCATACCTAGGTGGTAGCTCAGGTGACGCCGATCGTTATCATTTCAAAGTAGATTGTTTTGGAGCAGATGAGATGAAGCAAAAAATGTCTTTCAAATAGAGGTAGAAGCTTGAAACAACCATGCTATAGAAAGTTTAAAACAAAATTTGGATCAATCACTCAAAAACTTCAAGATTGCAGGCCATCAAAGCTGACATAGTTTATTGCGCCAAATTAAATGTATTATTTTAATTTTGGTACAATTTTGTCTGTTGTGCCATCTATTTATAGTTTTTATATATTTTGAACATTGTAGTGCTATTTCAAACCGTCATGGGTTTTTATGGAGATATTTTTAAAACCAGTGATATTCTACTCCGAAAAAGAAAAGAAAAATCGAGTGGAAGTTTCATTTTTGAAGGAGTTAATAACGGAAAACAGTAAGTTTAAAGTAAAATTGGAGTGAATTTTGAGTGAAAATTTTCATTTTCTCTCATTTTAGAGTGACCTTAGGGATCACTCGTCATTCTTTGAGTGATCCTTGAGATCACTCTAAAAGGAATGAAAATGAACATTTCCACTCTCGAGTGATCCTGATATCTAAAATGTGAAAGCATCTACCAATGGCATTAGTTCAATTCAATTTTGACACTATAACCCACATGAAATCAGCTTAAAACGATGTAAGAAAAATCTATTCACAGTGAATACACTTTCAGCATGCTTATTTGTAAATTCAATTCAATTCAATTCAATTCAATTCAATGTTTTATTTCATTTTCAACAAGAACATATAAACATCACTTCTTCTTTTTTGGTAACAGAAAATCAGGTGCTCAAAACTACGTAGGATGAAAAGAATACAATCCTTGCAATCATTACAGATTATCATAAAACTCGAGTGATTTGAAGTAAGTAAACATTGTGGATAATTCGAAAAATGGAGGGACCCACTAAAAAGACAAGTTTTGTAGAATGTGGGCCCCTCAGAAATGTGAATATACAGCATGAATAATCGTTTTGGACAGTGTTATTAGAATAATATACTGAAAAGTAATTTCGCACAACACATTTAAAAGCAACTTTGAGAAATTGCCGCCATGTCGGATTTTTCGGGGGGGGGGGGGGGTGCTCGGATCAGAAGTGCTTTCAAGGACATGTACGGATCAGATATTATTACACATATGCCATCATCATTCACGTTTCTACAACAGCAGAGTAACATACAAGTACAAAAGCATATCTTTCATACAGAAGCATTTCTTTTTTAAATGAAAGATCGGGCCTTACCCAAACACTAAAATGAGCTCCAACCCCCCCCCCCCCCAAAAAAAAAAAAATGAATAAACCCTCAATATGGTTTAAACAAGGACAATATATATGATAGACAGCAATACAAGAAATTCTAAAAATATATCAAATTATTAATCAAGATTTGACTCTGACGCAACACACTAAAGGTATCGTTTACCATTGGAAGAGATATCACATTCGATTTATATGTGCAAGTTAGTTGTATCACAAAATATTCTACCATGTAAAAAAAAAATGTATATATGTAATGAAGCCTAAAACATACGGAGATATCACCATTTCTTTTCAAGAAACCATAACATTTATAACTGTTGACAGCTTAGTATAAAAAACTAGAAATGTCGCTACGGCGACTGGTATGCCTCCGCCATAATGCATGGTTCTCCTAATAGGTCTATAGTACAATGTCTTGTCAATGTGTGATGACAGTTTCACACAATTGGCAAAATATTAAAATGACAGGTTTGCCACAAATCAATGTCTTGACAATGTGTGATGACAGTTTCACACAATTGGCAAAATACTAAAATGACAGGTTTGCCACAAATGTGCTGAATGTTCACTTTCCTTGAACTAGGTTCAATTTAATGAATGATTAAAACGTCAGAGTGCAGGTATTTGGGGAACTGATGATTTTTACTTGACATTTCACCCTTTTATAAGTTTATGCATTGTGTAATTTTCAAGGTATTGAGAAAAATTATAATTTCAGTATCAAATGGTAAAATAGCATTATCTAAACCTGGCCTTTGACCTTTGACCTCACAGTTCCAAAGAGAATCACTGTCAGGTAGAACATGCATAAATATGTAAGTTTTATGATGATACCTTGAGTTACTTTCGAGATATGGAGGAAAAAGTGCAATTAAGCACTTTCACTTGACCTTTGACCTTTTGACTTTTGACCTTTTGGCAAAAACTTCCCACAGAATATATATTTGGTAATATATGCATACATCAAGTTAAAAAAAAAAAAAACCTTCAGGCATTGCATAAATATAAGTAGTGATATTTTGAGGAGTTGACCTTGACCTTTGACCCCCTGACCTTTGACAAATGACCCCCAACTTTCCTAGATAATCACTGCCCATCGGTACAAGCATATATAAACCTAAGTTCCATGAAGATACCTTTAACCATTTGCGAGATATGGAGAAAAACATGAAATTTCAACCTTTTTTCACCAAATAACCTGTGACCTTTGACCTTTGACCCCATGACCCTAAAATCCAAACAAAGTATTATCCCCCAGGATATACCCTCATACCAAGTTTGATGTAAAATCACCACACGGTTCTTGAGATATCGACAAAAACAAAACGGGACGGACGTCCGGACGTGTATACGTACGGACGGATGGACGGACGAACCGAAAACATAATGCCTCCGGCCACTTCGTTGGTGGAGGCGTAAAAAAATATCAGAACAATCTACTTTGAAATAATAACGATCAGCGTCACCTGAGCTACCACTTGGTATGAAAAGTTAGTTTGCAGGCACAAACTCTTGTTTGTCCAAAAAAGTCTGCGCACACCAAGACTACTACACGCACCACTGGCACTGCTGCAAGCGTCAGTGCCAGTGGTGCGTGTAGTAGTCTTGGCGCGTGCAGACTCTCTTTACGACCAACAAGGTCTTGTCACAGCTAAAGTGGAAATTTTTACATAGTGAGTTTTCAAGTTTGAGACATTATAACTCCTGAACCGCAAGTGGTACTGACCCCTAATTTTCTCCAAATATTAATTATATGTTAAGCAAAATTCTTTAAAACGTTTCAAGATAATCCTTCAGTCTTTTTCTGATTTATGCTGAATCAAGCATTTTCATGATTTTCCTTTTTTTTCAGAAAAGTATCAAAAAATGAGTGTTTTTTCTTTATATCTCAATTCAGTTATCACAATCGCCCACAAAAATGGTATCAACTTGTAGGAAATTTTATTCTCTTTCATATGACATCACATTTGTTGAAATCTGATGTTTCTATCAAATTCTATCTTTCAGATAGCAAATTCAGTAAATATGGCGGCCATCTTGGACGCCATTTTGGATTTGGGGCTTTCGCAACAAATTTTTTTGTGGTAGACCAGTGGAATGTTGTTTGTTACAATAAAAATGTGAAAATAAGCATGGTGTACTTAGTTTGTAGAGAGAGTGGAACTCACTCGTTAAGTAAGCGAGTTTTTAGGGTTTGGCCCTCCGGTTATTATGACATTTATTAATTTCGGGAGCTGCGTCTGGCGGCCATGTTGGATTTTCGCAATAAAAAAGAAACTGATTTTAATTCTAATTCACTGAATCTTATTTCTCTTACCATTTATCATCAAATAGAGTAAAAAAAAACCCATCCCCAGACAAATCTTAACCACAAAAGGCAGTTTTTAGGTCCTCTGGCGGCCATTTTGGATATTTGGCGGCCATCTTGGATTTGGGACAGATTTCAAGATGGCGCAGAAGCTTATTTTGTTAAGTATGGTCTAAAGTACCAGAATCAAGTGAGAAAACCTTGACTGGAAAAAAAGGCAGTTTTTGCCTGTCTCTGCCCTGTCTACTCTAGGGTGCAAGTCTAGTCAGTATTTGTAAGTATCAAGTTGACCTGACTATTATAAAGGTCAAAGGTCCCAAAATTTAATGATTATATACAGAAAACCAAGTATTTTTCAGTATATTTTGTAGAAATCCGTGTTTTTTTTTTCTCCCCCTCCCTTCCCCCTTCTTCCCCTCTTTTCCCCTTCCTTTTTCCTCCTCCAAGCAGTCCATTATGCCCTGGTTGTTCCCCGCCCAGATTGAGGGGATTGGACGGCACCCACTTTCCTAACACTTTCCTAACATTGCTAACGCTTTCCTAACACTTTCCTAACACTTTCCTAACATTCCTAACACTTTCCTAACGTTTCCGAACTTATGCCCCTGTGTCAAAACCTTATCTGCGCATGCGGATACGTCCGTCGCCCGTGAATGGCTGCATCACAGTACTGTATTTGCATATGTAAATTACAGTCTTCGTATCATCGTCGCTCTCTCTCGCGCAACCAACACGCGCGAGACTCGAAACCTGGGGAGCGAACTCTCGACAATCCTGGCCGCCGAGCGCCGCCCGGCGGCGCGGCGGCGGGTCCCGGCGGTGGTGGTGGTGCACGGGGAGGCAGGTGGATCGGTCGAACCTCTGTCTGATGTTTCTTGCGAATGCCAGTTCGAGAAAAATTACTTCCTTCTAAGGTAAAGGTGAGTAAGAATCTCATAATACTAATTGAACGTGTGTAGGGAAATACCCGGGTGATAATAGAGCATGTTTCTTTCTCAAGCACGCGTCAACGCTTATTGTCGTGCTTTGCGTATATACAATGTACAGTGCCAGTGCAGTGGCCAGGCCCGGTTGTCTCTGCATTTCTTAATTTAGTTCCCAAATCGGATATTGTAGAATCTAAACCACTCCGTCTTTCATCGAGTTAATCTACTGTGGTTATGTTTACTGAAACTGAAACATGATTTAGTTTTGTCCTCACTACATTTCGAGGTTGATGATGTAATGTTGCTCTAACGTTACTACCTAACCAAAATTCAAAAGTAAATAATCTGTAGAATCTACTTAAAATAGTCACATTGTCGGTACGGTATCGGTATACGGTATAGAGGTTCTAACGTTAGATCCACTCGTTGCTTCAATTTTTACGTAACTTAGCATCATTATTGAAAGTTAATTTCATTAAATTCCCCTGCTAAATCTAATTTTCATGTATGTTTCTGCTGCTTGTTTTACCACCAGATCTAGAGAAACTGTACAACATTCCACAGACACAGTAACACACACAGCTAGATAGGGCACTGCACACTTTACAGAGACTAACCCATGCCATGGGCATGCATTTTCCCTATTCTGTTCCCATAACTGGTTCTGTAGCATAGTGGCCTACTTTTTTTTTTTTTCAGTTGTCCTTGACAATGTTGTATTGGTTGTTTTACATGTAATGGGCATTATTGCAAAATACAATGTAGGTCCCCACTCCGTTCACCTCCAGTCATTTCGTCAAAGCCGGGGACTTCTTTCTTGTGAGTTGTAGACTTTGCACATACAATTGTATATTATGAACACACACGCAGAACGAGAGGGGACCGACATCACGATTTGGCCTTTACTTGTCATGTCAGACCAGAAATTTAACAATCTCTGAAAATTTGCTCGTGCAACAGTGGTTTTTAGGGCCTACTAATAGGATGTTCTGGGACCGTCAGACCAGTGCCAGTGCAGTGTTTGCTGCGTTGTGATGTAAATGCAGCGTGTCTATGGCCAAGGCTTTTATGGCATGCTGTCAGTGTAAAGGGAATTTTGGAGTAGGTGATGTAAAGCAAATAATGGGTACCTACCAATTTTGGGCATGTGGCAGTAACAACAACGAATTGTTGTCACTACTAATTTGACTTAGGTCAGGACAAGGGTGACGGGCTGGCTGATTGCCATTTTAGCATTGTGCACAAATTCACACAGTCTAGCCTCAACCAGTTCTCTATGACCGGTATATGACAAGTAGGGTTACTAATAGACAATTTATATGTCACCGGAGTCTAATATTGTAGATTAAGTGTGGTTGATTGATGAATGTTACATTCTGTCCTTTGTCTCATTATAATGACGACAGAGGAGGAGAGCTGGGTCTGGGAGCCTAGCTTTAGAAACTATACCGAACAGATTAAGAACAGTTGTTAAAGGGAAATGTTATCACTAATAACAGAAATGCAGCAGAGAGAAGAACATTGGTGAAGAGAATTATGGTTGAGATGAAACAAGGGAAGTGTTAACAGAAATAGGAAGGATGATGAGGTAAAGGAAGTTATACAGTTAGCCAAGTGGTGATCCCTTACAGTGACAAAATCAAATTGTTGTCACTTCAAATTTGACTTGGGTCAGGTTGAGGATGGTAAGCTGGCTGATAGTCATCTGTCACCCAAAGTCTTACAATCTAGCCTCTACTACATGTACATGTAGTTCTCTCTGTATGACAAGTATGTCTACAAGTATGTTTGTCAACACAGTTCTTTTCACATACAGTTTAACATCAATGTTCTGTTCTGTGTAAGGTAAACTTCCATTTCAGCATATCTTAAACGGTGATACATTGTACATGTTTCTTCTTCTCTAGTCTTAATTTTTTTTTGGTTTGGTATCTCGTATGTTGTTCTTTGTTTCTCGTCTAGTCCCTCTCTCTCATGCCATGAATAGTAATTGGATGACGGTGATGATAATGATAGCAATAAGTTGTTAAAACTATTATTATTGCATTCATTTAATTGATTGAGGCCAATTTAGGCTATTTATTCAGCAAAATAAAACACAAAAACATACAGTATGATAATAGTGGCGTTTACGATGAGAGCCAGGCAACCTTGAAAGCATCTTGTTAATTGTGCTTATACAGTAGGATGCCTACACAGGAAAATACTTGGCAACATTACAAATAATTCTGTGTGAAGTCGAGTAGATAAAACAAGACACCATCACATACACTCACACGCACAACACATACACTCCCATATAGTAAGACAGGATAGAAAGTATGTTGTCTAGTCAATCAAGGGTAACTGTTAAAAAAAGGAGCACTTCAGTAAGCACTGAAATGTAGAAAGAGTTGTGCTGTATTTCAAAGCGGTACTTTTACACCCCCCCCCCCCCCCTTTATGGAATTCCTGGATCCGCTCCTGATTAACTCAGGACAGTATAAGTATGCTATTAAAAAGGTCAAACCTTCTACCGTTTTCTCTTCTGTTGTCTATAGACTACTACAGTTCAGCATGCAAAATGACCAAGACTGGGAAGCCGTACAGCTGTTGGGACCATATTATGAGATTGTGTGCAAGAGGACAGTATCGGTTTGGTGTAGGCCAATAACCAGGTGGAAAAAAAAGTGGAAGGAGGTGAAAAAGAGGATTGATGCCTGCCACCTTCATGGTTCCATCTGAAGAAGCAAGCTGTTGGTGTGTTTGGAGCTATGCTGGCCTGCAAACATCAATAGGCCCTACCACGAGGTGAGTTTTTTTTTTTTTTGTTTTTTTTTTTTTGTTTTGTTTTGATACCTCCGCCAAGGGAGGAGGTTATGTTTTCGTTATGGTTTGTTTGTTTGTTAGTTTGTCCGTGTGCAACATTAACTCAAAAAGTAGTTAACGGTTTGGATTAAACTTGCAGGAAAGGTTTAGAATGACACAAGTAACAAACGATTAACTTTTGGTAGTGATCCGAGAATTTTGGGGGAATTTATGAAGGATTTGTTATATTTTGGCAGGTAGGGTCAATGAACTTGGGAGTTCAGGCTGCACATATTTGAGGTTTACATGTGCGCACTAAAGTGCGTGCTCTAGTTTCTGCTAGGGCTAGGCTCGCCATGCAGCTGAGGGTTTGTGACGTAACAAAGGCTTCTATATTGGGAAATCGGGCGACATTTAGCACACAATGCTACAAGTACCTATGGGTGGAAATCACTGACATCTCTATGGAAGAACAAGATCAGTGGTGGAAATGAGCTGCATGCTTGGCGGAGGTCTGCGCTCTCCGAGTGCTTTTCTAGTTTTGTTTTGCTTTGTTTTTGTTTTTGTTTTGTTTATGTTTTTGTTTTTAGTCCCCTGAGTTGTCAGATTAAATATTTCCATCCTCATGTTTTGCAAAACATAGCTGTACATGTGATGCAGAGTTCATACAGACTGTTGTAAATGTCCAATACATTCTATATTACGGTAGGTTCAGAGATTGTTTGCTGGGGAATTTAAAGTGATGCAATATTGGAAAGAAGTGAAGAAAGTCTAATTTCAACTGCAGCCTCTAGATCATATTATGTATGATGAAAAAGAATAGAAGTCTGTCTGAAATGTCACTTAAAAAAGTCCAAATAAAACATTGAAATTGGTGAAATACTTTGTGCACACTAAACTGTAACCAATTTTCAAGTCATTCATCTTAGAAGTCATGCCTTAGACCTAATCTTTTTGTACCAGCAAGTTCTTGTCCAAAATGTGTTATTGCGATTCTACATGATAAACTATTTGTATGTTGAAATTACAATTTGACTTTTGGTATGACTTTCAGCCCAGGACTGTAATACTGTATCAGAGGGATGAGAGTGATTGTACCTCGGAGTGGACATGAATTTAGTGTTAGTCTGTCTTTGAATGCTATTTTTTTTTTTCAGTTATGAACTAAGCTCCAAATATGCCTTTGAAATGAAATTCTGACCCTCAGCCTACAATTTTAAGCCTCCGCCACGAAGTGTCGCCGGAGGCATTATGTTTTCAGGTTGTCTGTCCTTCCGTCCGTCCGTCCGTCCTTCTGTCCGTCATGAAATTTGTGGACAGCGTAACAAAAAAAAAAAAACAAAAACCTATGAGGCATCCTAATAAGACTTGGTATGTATGTGCATGAGTGAACGAAGTTGTGCCTATTAACTTTTGGGTGCTCATGCTCAAGGTCAAAGGTCAAGGTCAAATGGCAAAAAAAAAAAAATCACTATTTTCCCCTTATCTATGCAATGCCTGAAGGTTTTTCTTTAATCTTGATGCAAACATGTGATACCAAATAAAGATTCTCCAGAGAGTTTGGAATTATGAGGTCAAAGTTTAAAGGTGAGAGGTCAAGTTAAAATGTCGAAATTTCACCCTTTTTTCTCCATATCTTGGAAATGGTTCATGGCATCGTCATAGAATGTAATTACATGTATGCATGTACTTACTAGCAGTGATCATCTAGGGAATGTAGGGATCATGGGTCAAAGGTCAGGGGTCAACGATGAAGGTCAACTCAAAATTTCATTTGTTCCCTCATATTTCTGCAATATTTCCAAGATTTTTCTTGAAACTTGATATATTGCCGAATAGAGATTTTCTAGGAAGTTTCTTGCCCAAAGGTCAAGTGAAAGTGCTAAATTTCACTTCTTCTTTTTTTCCATATCTCGAAAGTGACTCAAGATATCATCATAAAACTTAGTACATATTAATGCATGTTCTACCTGACGGTGATTCTCTCTGAAATTTTAGGGTCATAGGGTCTAAGGTCCAGGGTCAAAGGCCAAGTAAGAATGCAAAAATTGTAGTATTTAATACATGAATTACACTTTTTCTCCATACTTTGAAAGTTACTAAATGCATAGACTTATAAAAGTGTCAAAAGTCAAGTAAAGATTCTCAAATCCCCAAATACAATTGTACCTGCATTCTTAGGCAGTGTAGTCATCCATCCAATTAAAGCTAGTTCAAGGAAAGTGAACATTCAACACATTTGTGACAAACCTGTCATTCTAATATTTTGCCAGTTATGTGAAACTGTAATCACACATTGTCAAGATGTTGTACTATAGACCTATTAGGAGAATGATGCAGTATGGCAGAGGCATACCAGTCGCCGTAGCGACATTTCTAGTTGTTGTTTGTTTGTTTGTTTGTTTGGGGAAGTGAATTGTGTGCTACAGTATTCAGGTTTGTCCCATGGATTCAATTGGAGCTCTTTTCCTGTTAAATAGATATCAAGAAGTCCTTGTAATTTGCGACAAAGAATGAACCATCTGATTACATTAAATCAGCACAATAACAACAGTAACATACATAGCTATAAAAAATATTTTACCCATTTGAGAGATTTCTTTCTTCTTCTTTCCAGTTATCTAGGTCTAATGGTTACAGCAGTCTGTTATTATCCTTCTTTAAATTTGAATTTTTATGGTCATGACAAGTATGTGGAGGTGTATTACATTGGAATTTACATTTATTTTTCTCACAAACAGCCGACTAAGAAAAGCAGTGAAGGCATTTCACCTGTGACAAGCATCTCATCATCTGCAGCAACAAGGCATCCAGCAACTGAGTCAGTGTCAGCATGTGCTCAGCCTCCATTACCTGCTCAACCTCAACAATCTGCTCGGCTTCAACAACCTGCATCTTCCGAGCAACAGTATTCAAACTAGGCAGCAAGAGAATGTGGCCTGTGTCACTGAAATATCTTAGTCAAAGACTTTGCAGAGCATCATGACTGTACCATGCACAGGTGTCTTGCCAGATATGTGGCAGAATGTGTCGTGTCCAAGTAGAAGAGATGCTTATTCAAGATATTGAACAGCACGCAACAACACAATCTTTGCCAGCTCTTCCAAGACATTCAGCAATGTATGGTTAGTATCATAATTGATGATTGTCTATTGGCTGATGAATTTTGTAAAAAAGTTAAGTGAAACGTATCAAAATTCCAAATTTCTTTCCTCCATCGTAAATGAACATGCTTGAAATGCTTGTAGAATTGTGGGACAATATTGACATATGTGTATTTTTTAACAGCTACACAAATTTACCGTAAAAGTTATGGAAGACAATTGATGCATCATTCATTTTGAACTAAGATCACATGCTCATCATACAAGTGATAAACTGAATTATACTTCTAAGAACTATGTGAATTAGTGTTGACCAGATTCTTTGAGTGATGCTGTATTCAAATTCATGAACTTCCTCTGTCGAAATGTTTTATTTGAATAATTATGCAGTACCCGCTGCATGCTATAAGGATTAGGACCACCACTTGCTGTCTGGCGTAAGCTCTGTAGTCTAGTGGAGATGATGCCTGTCAGAAGATCAGGAGGCCGTTGGTTCAAATCCTGCTTGAGTACATTATGCCCATGATTTCTATTGTTTTGGCTGCTGGCAAAACACTGATCAGTTCAGACCTAGTGCTTATTTACGTCGGTGTAGGGCCATTTGTCTGTCAGTTGCAATGGAAGCATCTTGACGGAAGAATTTCATTAATTTGAATAATTTAGCAGTATCCGCTGCATGCCATAAGGATCAGAACCACCACTTGCTGTCAGGCGAAAGCTTGGTGGTCTAGTGGAGATGACGCCTGTCCGAAGATCAGAAGGTCATAGATTCAAATCCTGCTTGAGTACATATGCCCATAATGTCTTTTTGTCATGGCTACTACTAAAAGACACTGATTAGTTCAGTGCTTATTGAAATCAGTGTAGAGCAATATGTCAATCAACTGCAATGATGCTGAATTGTAATGTTGATAAGCAATGATTTCCCAGACATGGCTTTGTACGAATAAGTCTTAGAATAGTGAACAAAATAGATTGTATTTTTTTTTTATACTTGTCAGCTGTGCATGATACACATGAGATATTGAAATATGTGTATGTGAAAATATTCTGCATTGTTTGTTTTGTCATGCAGGAAAGACACGGCCCCCTGCCACAGTATCCCAGCCCCCTGCGGAAGAATCTGTACCCACTGATGAAGAATCTGTGCCCCCTGCTGAAGAATCTGTACCTCCTGCTGAAGATTTATTTTGACACCGCAATTTTTCAAACTTGTGTTTGTATTTGTTAATACTATATAAAAAGTTCAGATAAAAAGTTGCCCATTTAGCATTCATTCAAAAGTTAGAGCTTAAAATCTGATACGCACACACACACACACAAAAGAAAAAATTGTTGTATATGTAACTAGCATAATGAACATAATTTAGAGAAAACAACCATGTTTTTGGAAAAAATAGCTCTTTATTCTTGGAGATTATGCGATAGGGAACATGCCTGGCAATTTTCGCCGCGATAGTTTGATCGATGGCCAAGATCTTAAGGAGGAGCCCAAACAACCCTCTCCCCCATTTTCCCCATTATCGGGCGACTGGAGGTCAAGATCTGAGGAGGGGGACAAATAAGTTCCAACCCCACACTTGGATTAGGAAGGGTTAAATGTGAGTTGTGTATCACAGAATATTTGCATTATATATCTTATATGACAGTGACATGTTGTCATGATACCCTCATCATAAAAGATTTTGGGTTGTCTGTTCAAACTTGTTTTAGCACACTTGCATGAACTAGCAGTAATCTTTCATGATTAATATGATTAACCTGGGAAAATGAAACCTTGAGAAAGTTGACAATGGCTCTTGATATCTTTAAAGGTACTAAACTTTTTTAATAATTTCAAGCAATAATATTCATTACCAGCAAAGTCATGGGTTTTTCCATCAGGACAACATCATGCCAACTCAAAAACACTGTACATGGTCTAGTGTGTGAAAAGGTCACATAATTTCACTCAGAATGTAAGGACTGATATATCCTTAACACTTTAATTTGGTTGGGTTATTTTTCTGTAATGTATGTTTGCAGATGTCTTCAAGAGAGCAGAGCTCTCCCAGCCCCCCCCCCCCCCTTGCAATTCAGTACATACAAAACTGTAAAGTTGGGTGTTTTTGTTTTTGTTAAAAAAAAACCCAACAATTTATGCTAATGTATGCATAATGTCACAATTTGCTGAAAAATCACTTTAAAAACTGCACAAAAAGGCATATTTTTGGTAAATTTGGTGGATGAAAAAATTGTAATCATTTTTTCTTTTATGATGCCTCCTCCACAAATTGTAACCAGAGACATTGTTTTGGGGTTGTCCATCCCTCCTTCCATCAGTCAGTAATCAGTTTTGTGGACAGCATAACTTAAAGGGAACCCAACCCAAAGGGCGATGTGGATTGAGTGATAGCAGCAACATTAGTAGAACACATCCGTGAAAGTTTGAGGAAAATTGGACAAGCGATGGAAAAGTTTTGAATTTTTAAAGTTTTGGTGTTGGAACCGCTGGATAAGGAGGCTAGAGGTTATGACGTATGTGTGGACAACAATTCAAAAAATATTAAAGAAATTGCACCAAAATTCACTTTTCTAGCATGATGAAAGAGCACATGACTAACTGCTTTCAGAAAAACAAGGGAATACTCAATTTACTCAGTCCACAATTCTCTTTGAGGTTGGTTCCCTTTAAGAACCATTTTAGGTATCCAAATGAAACTTGGCATAAACAGTGAGTATGAGAGAAGGAAGTTGCGCCTCTCAACTTTTGGTTGCACATGTTCAAGGTCAATGGCCATGGTCAATTTTTAAAAATTTGTCTGTATACATATTACCTGATAAAGTTGCATTGGTAAAATTCTGGCCTATGGGATCAGAGGTCAAAGGTCAAATGAAAATGCTAAAATTCTATTTTTCCCATATCTCAGAAATGGCTCATGGTATCATCATGATATTTAGTGGATATGCATGTACTGCCTGACAGTTATTCTTTGGGATTTGGGCGACATTGGTCAAGGCTGAAAGGTCAGGTTCAGAGGCTAAAATTCCATTTTATTTGATTACTCTTTTTCTCCATTCCCTGGAGATGAATAACAAGTCTAGGCACAAGAATACACATACCTCACTGCCCAATGATTCGTAAAGAAAGATTTTTGCCATGGGGTCAAAGGTCAAGAGAAAACGTTCAAATGTCACATTATGAACTTATTATGAAACTTTTTAAAGGGGGTGGCTAGTAACTGATCAGTGGGAATCAGTGAGAATGCTAGGGGGATGATTGTTCCAATCCTGGTGGGATTGATTTTAGAGTATTTCATATATGTGTGAAAATGATTTGCTTCAGAATGGTCTCATATTCAAGTAATGTGCAGTTCAGTGTTTCCAGGTTAGCATGACTGTGCAGTGAAGGGGTGATCGTTAACGATCACCCCGTCACTGCACAGTCATGCTAACCTGGAAACATTACTTGAATATGAGACCATTCTGGAGCAAATGATTTTCACACAATAGATCTATATAATGTACTCTAAAATGAATCCCACAAGGCTTGGAACAATTATCCCCAGCATTCCCACTGATTAGTTACTAGCCATCCCCTTTAAGACATATATGTGTCAGTTTCCAGAATGTTTTATGATTATATCATAAAATTGTTTAGGCTACCAATACTTTGTACGTGTAGTTGCATACTTGTCAGTTGCCTCAGGAAACATGTACAGCATATACAGCTGTATTGCCTACCAAATAACAATGTATATTATATTGAATGATTCTGATGACTTATTATGTTTATTGGTAGAGGAATGATAAGGGGGGGGGGGGGCTCATCCCCTGGCCTAGTTTTGGTTTGTCTTGTTGCATTATTTCATGTGCTCAGTAAAGTAAGGGACCTTTTATGAACATTATGAACTTATTATGAACATTATTAAGACATATTATATAACATAAATGTCAGAATGTTAAGAAGGGGGGGGGGGGGGCTCCTCCCCTGGCCTAGTTTTGGTTTGTCTTGTTGCATTATTTCATGTGCTCAGTAAAGTAAGGGACCTTTTATGAACATTATGAACTTATTATGAACATTATTAAGACATATTATATAACATAAATGTCAGAATGTTAAGAAGGGGGGGGGGGGGGGCTCCTCCCCTGGCCTAGTTTTGGTTTGTCTTGTTGCATTATTTCATGTGCTCAGTAAAGTAAGGGACCTTTTATGAACATTATGAACATTATTAAGACATATATGTGTCAGTTTCCAGAATGTTTTATGATTATATCATGAAATTGTTTAGGCTACCAATACTTTGTACCTGTGGTTGCATACTTGCCAGTTGCCTCTAGGAAATATGTCCTGCATATACATCTGTATTGCCAGTGTACCAAATAACAATGCATAATATTATGTTGAATGATTTTGGTGACTTATTATGTTAATTGATAGAGGCATTACATACTTGCCCAGCTCATTTTGGAAACACTTCCAGTTAAATATGTATGTGATATTTGCCGCAGGAAATAAGTGACTTTCTGTGACAGCATATGTAGTGAAAACATGGTGTACTTGACAGTTGCATCTGGAAACACTCCAGGTATTCATTGTCTGTGTGCAAAATGCCATGTAACATCTTGATGAATCTTGCCAAATTCATTTTAATGAAGATCATAGTTTTGAATAAAGAGAATATGAACCTTTTGGTTCAGATCATGTTAAATGAAGGTATGAATTTTTTTCCTCTCTTCCATTTTCATTTTATGTGTTTTACGAGTAAGTTCATGTGTATAATTTATGTTCATTGTAAAGTTTTGGTCTCTCCCATACATCAAAAACGAGGCATAGACATCACTTTTCTGTGAATGGTGACATCAACAATTTGATGTACTCTTTCCATGAAATCTTTGAAGGTTTTTGTGGCGGTAAAACATTGGATGGTAGAAGGCTTAAAGGTGCACCGCATATATTTTCAAGATTATGTGTTTGGCCCTGAAAAGGGCCTTCCCAGCCCGAATAAGACCTTTTCTAGAAAGAAGTGTTGCACCTTTAAGTTTTATACCACCCAATCTTCCTCCAATTTTCCACAACTTTGAGCTATTACCATCAATCCTCACACAACAGCTACATACTTAAACATGCCAGTCAAGTTCAAATATGAATGATGTCTAACTAGGTCAAAGGTCAAAGTGAATGTGTCAGTGAACTAGCCCTGATAAGCACTATACTCATAATATTGATGTATACTCTGTAACTTTCTACAGATCTTAGGCTTAGCTCTGACTACCAAACTCATCACAGGTGCATGACCTAAAGATACCAATCAAGTTCAAAATGTGGTTGTCAAAGTCAAACAAGTTCAAATGTCAGATGGTTGAAAAATTTTTCCTCATAGGCACAGTACTCACAGTATTGAAGTTACATTGGTTGCCAGTAAGGCAGATGATTGCATTTAAGATTATGTTATTTATAAAGTACTGCATGGTCAAGCACCTGGTTGTCTGTCAGAATTAATATGAATAAAATCATATTCATATTCACATAATTTACGAAGTACACAGAAGTTGTAGGTTGTTTCTAAAGCAACCTCACTTAAAACAAAAGTAACTTTTGGGTATTGTGCCTTTAGCTGTGCTGCTCCATAACTTTGGAATGAATTACCTGAGAAAATGAGGAAGGCCCCATCACTTGCTGTCTTCAAATCTTTGTTGAAGACTTACCCTTTTCAGAAGCATTTGATTAATTTGTTATTTATTTTTTTGTGTGTGTCTAATCAGTAACAATGTCAGGAGCTCTGTTACATCACAGCACAGTAGAGTATATTTACATAGTAGCTGCGCTATACAGATTTGTCTAATCATTATTATTATTATCATTATTGTTATTATTGAGGTGTACTCATCAATATTTTTTTTTTTCAGATTAGAGCAGTGACCACCAAACTCACAAATTAGGTAGGCTAAATAAATAAAAAATGCCAATCAAGTTTTATATGAGTGAAGTCCAACAAATTCAGAGGTCAAATTAATGGAATTAATGGTCATTGAACTTTACTTAATAAGCACTTGAAACAATATAAGGACACATTGTGGTGTACCCCCGGTACTCTCAATAACTTTCTACATTGAGAGCTATGATAGCCACACATTAACACCGCATGCATATCACCTGAAGATTCTGCTCAAGTTTGAATATTGGTAAATATTCTAAGAACTAGGTCAAAGGTCAGATGGTCAATGAACTTTCTCTGATTTAGTGTCATATATTGTTCACTCTCAATAACGAATTTCCACAACTTTGAGCTATGTCCGCAAAACTCAAACATGGGAACATCTGCTAAAGATATATGCCTGTCAAGTACTTGGTTAAATTGAACAATGTAAAAGGTCAGAAGTAAAACTCTAGAACTAATACACTTAAAAAAAAAAAAAAAAACATTTTAATAACAGAGTGTAATATTTATGTGGGCGAGGACGATACATGGCTTGGTGTTTGTCTGAATTGTCATGAGTTACGTGTGTGTAGATGTTCATTTGTTATCTACAAAAACTTGTTTTTTTGCGTGGAAGATGCAGTAATATAAGGTTAAGATTTAAAAGCTTTGAAGTAGGATCCTGAAATATGTTGCCATTTTTTCTCACTCTAGGGTGCAAGTCTAGTCAGTATTTGTAAGTATCAAGTTGACCTGACTATTATAAAGGTCAAAGGTCCCAAAATTTAATGATTATATACAGAAAACCAAGTATTTTTCAGTATATTTTGTAGAAATCCGTGTTTTTTTTTTCTCCCCCTCCCTTCCCCCTTCTTCCCCTCTTTTCCCCTTCCTTTTTCCTCCTCCAAGCAGTCCATTATGCCCTGGTTCCCCGCCCAGATTGAGGGGATTGGACGGCACCCACTTTCCTAACACTTTCCTAACATTGCTAACGCTTTCCTAACACTTTCCTAACACTTTCCTAACATTCCTAACACTTTCCTAACGTTTCCGAACTTATGCCCCTGTGTCAAAACCTTATCTGCGCATGCGGATACGTCCGTCGCCCGTGAATGGCTGCATCACAGTACTGTATTTGCATATGTAAATTACAGTCTTCGTATCATCGTCGCTCTCTCTCGCGCAACCAACACGCGCGAGACTCGAAACCTGGGGAGCGAACTCTCGACAATCCTGGCCGCCGAGCGCCGCCCGGCGGCGCGGCGGCGGGTCCCGGCGGTGGTGGTGGTGCACGGGGAGGCAGGTGGATCGGTCGAACCTCTGTCTGATGTTTCTTGCGAATGCCAGTTCGAGAAAAATTACTTCCTTCTAAGGTAAAGGTGAGTAAGAATCTCATAATACTAATTGAACGTGTGTAGGGAAATACCCGGGTGATAATAGAGCATGTTTCTTTCTCAAGCACGCGTCAACGCTTATTGTCGTGCTTTGCGTATATACAATGTACAGTGCCAGTGCAGTGGCCAGGCCCGGTTGTCTCTGCATTTCTTAATTTAGTTCCCAAATCGGATATTGTAGAATCTAAACCACTCCGTCTTTCATCGAGTTAATCTACTGTGGTTATGTTTACTGAAACTGAAACATGATTTAGTTTTGTCCTCACTACATTTCGAGGTTGATGATGTAATGTTGCTCTAACGTTACTACCTAACCAAAATTCAAAAGTAAATAATCTGTAGAATCTACTTAAAATAGTCACATTGTCGGTACGGTATCGGTATACGGTATAGAGGTTCTAACGTTAGATCCACTCGTTGCTTCAATTTTTACGTAACTTAGCATCATTATTGAAAGTTAATTTCATTAAATTCCCCTGCTAAATCTAATTTTCATGTATGTTTCTGCTGCTTGTTTTACCACCAGATCTAGAGAAACTGTACAACATTCCACAGACACAGTAACACACACAGCTAGATAGGGCACTGCACACTTTACAGAGACTAACCCATGCCATGGGCATGCATTTTCCCTATTCTGTTCCCATAACTGGTTCTGTAGCATAGTGGCCTACTTTTTTTTTTTTTCAGTTGTCCTTGACAATGTTGTATTGGTTGTTTTACATGTAATGGGCATTATTGCAAAATACAATGTAGGTCCCCACTCCGTTCACCTCCAGTCATTTCGTCAAAGCCGGGGACTTCTTTCTTGTGAGTTGTAGACTTTGCACATACAATTGTATATTATGAACACACACGCAGAACGAGAGGGGACCGACATCACGATTTGGCCTTTACTTGTCATGTCAGACCAGAAATTTAACAATCTCTGAAAATTTGCTCGTGCAACAGTGGTTTTTAGGGCCTACTAATAGGATGTTCTGGGACCGTCAGACCAGTGCCAGTGCAGTGTTTGCTGCGTTGTGATGTAAATGCAGCGTGTCTATGGCCAAGGCTTTTATGGCATGCTGTCAGTGTAAAGGGAATTTTGGAGTAGGTGATGTAAAGCAAATAATGGGTACCTACCAATTTTGGGCATGTGGCAGTAACAACAACGAATTGTTGTCACTACTAATTTGACTTAGGTCAGGACAAGGGTGACGGGCTGGCTGATTGCCATTTTAGCATTGTGCACAAATTCACACAGTCTAGCCTCAACCAGTTCTCTATGACCGGTATATGACAAGTAGGGTTACTAATAGACAATTTATATGTCACCGGAGTCTAATATTGTAGATTAAGTGTGGTTGATTGATGAATGTTACATTCTGTCCTTTGTCTCATTATAATGACGACAGAGGAGGAGAGCTGGGTCTGGGAGCCTAGCTTTAGAAACTATACCGAACAGATTAAGAACAGTTGTTAAAGGGAAATGTTATCACTAATAACAGAAATGCAGCAGAGAGAAGAACATTGGTGAAGAGAATTATGGTTGAGATGAAACAAGGGAAGTGTTAACAGAAATAGGAAGGATGATGAGGTAAAGGAAGTTATACAGTTAGCCAAGTGGTGATCCCTTACAGTGACAAAATCAAATTGTTGTCACTTCAAATTTGACTTGGGTCAGGTTGAGGATGGTAAGCTGGCTGATAGTCATCTGTCACCCAAAGTCTTACAATCTAGCCTCTACTACATGTACATGTAGTTCTCTCTGTATGACAAGTATGTCTACAAGTATGTTTGTCAACACAGTTCTTTTCACATACAGTTTAACATCAATGTTCTGTTCTGTGTAAGGTAAACTTCCATTTCAGCATATCTTAAACGGTGATACATTGTACATGTTTCTTCTTCTCTAGTCTTAATTTTTTTTTGGTTTGGTATCTCGTATGTTGTTCTTTGTTTCTCGTCTAGTCCCTCTCTCTCATGCCATGAATAGTAATTGGATGACGGTGATGATAATGATAGCAATAAGTTGTTAAAACTATTATTATTGCATTCATTTAATTGATTGAGGCCAATTTAGGCTATTTATTCAGCAAAATAAAACACAAAAACATACAGTATGATAATAGTGGCGTTTACGATGAGAGCCAGGCAACCTTGAAAGCATCTTGTTAATTGTGCTTATACAGTAGGATGCCTACACAGGAAAATACTTGGCAACATTACAAATAATTCTGTGTGAAGTCGAGTAGATAAAACAAGACACCATCACATACACTCACACGCACAACACATACACTCCCATATAGTAAGACAGGATAGAAAGTATGTTGTCTAGTCAATCAAGGGTAACTGTTAAAAAAAGGAGCACTTCAGTAAGCACTGAAATGTAGAAAGAGTTGTGCTGTATTTCAAAGCGGTACTTTTACACCCCCCCCCCCCCCCTTTATGGAATTCCTGGATCCGCTCCTGATTAACTCAGGACAGTATAAGTATGCTATTAAAAAGGTCAAACCTTCTACCGTTTTCTCTTCTGTTGTCTATAGACTACTACAGTTCAGCATGCAAAATGACCAAGACTGGGAAGCCGTACAGCTGTTGGGACCATATTATGAGATTGTGTGCAAGAGGACAGTATCGGTTTGGTGTAGGCCAATAACCAGGTGGAAAAAAAAGTGGAAGGAGGTGAAAAAGAGGATTGATGCCTGCCACCTTCATGGTTCCATCTGAAGAAGCAAGCTGTTGGTGTGTTTGGAGCTATGCTGGCCTGCAAACATCAATAGGCCCTACCACGAGGTGAGTTTTTTTTTTTTTTGTTTTTTTTTTTTTGTTTTGTTTTGATACCTCCGCCAAGGGAGGAGGTTATGTTTTCGTTATGGTTTGTTTGTTTGTTAGTTTGTCCGTGTGCAACATTAACTCAAAAAGTAGTTAACGGTTTGGATTAAACTTGCAGGAAAGGTTTAGAATGACACAAGTAACAAACGATTAACTTTTGGTAGTGATCCGAGAATTTTGGGGGAATTTATGAAGGATTTGTTATATTTTGGCAGGTAGGGTCAATGAACTTGGGAGTTCAGGCTGCACATATTTGAGGTTTACATGTGCGCACTAAAGTGCGTGCTCTAGTTTCTGCTAGGGCTAGGCTCGCCATGCAGCTGAGGGTTTGTGACGTAACAAAGGCTTCTATATTGGGAAATCGGGCGACATTTAGCACACAATGCTACAAGTACCTATGGGTGGAAATCACTGACATCTCTATGGAAGAACAAGATCAGTGGTGGAAATGAGCTGCATGCTTGGCGGAGGTCTGCGCTCTCCGAGTGCTTTTCTAGTTTTGTTTTGCTTTGTTTTTGTTTTTGTTTTGTTTATGTTTTTGTTTTTAGTCCCCTGAGTTGTCAGATTAAATATTTCCATCCTCATGTTTTGCAAAACATAGCTGTACATGTGATGCAGAGTTCATACAGACTGTTGTAAATGTCCAATACATTCTATATTACGGTAGGTTCAGAGATTGTTTGCTGGGGAATTTAAAGTGATGCAATATTGGAAAGAAGTGAAGAAAGTCTAATTTCAACTGCAGCCTCTAGATCATATTATGTATGATGAAAAAGAATAGAAGTCTGTCTGAAATGTCACTTAAAAAAGTCCAAATAAAACATTGAAATTGGTGAAATACTTTGTGCACACTAAACTGTAACCAATTTTCAAGTCATTCATCTTAGAAGTCATGCCTTAGACCTAATCTTTTTGTACCAGCAAGTTCTTGTCCAAAATGTGTTATTGCGATTCTACATGATAAACTATTTGTATGTTGAAATTACAATTTGACTTTTGGTATGACTTTCAGCCCAGGACTGTAATACTGTATCAGAGGGATGAGAGTGATTGTACCTCGGAGTGGACATGAATTTAGTGTTAGTCTGTCTTTGAATGCTATTTTTTTTTTTCAGTTATGAACTAAGCTCCAAATATGCCTTTGAAATGAAATTCTGACCCTCAGCCTACAATTTTAAGCCTCCGCCACGAAGTGTCGCCGGAGGCATTATGTTTTCAGGTTGTCTGTCCTTCCGTCCGTCCGTCCGTCCTTCTGTCCGTCATGAAATTTGTGGACAGCGTAACAAAAAAAAAAAAACAAAAACCTATGAGGCATCCTAATAAGACTTGGTATGTATGTGCATGAGTGAACGAAGTTGTGCCTATTAACTTTTGGGTGCTCATGCTCAAGGTCAAAGGTCAAGGTCAAATGGCAAAAAAAAAAAAATCACTATTTTCCCCTTATCTATGCAATGCCTGAAGGTTTTTCTTTAATCTTGATGCAAACATGTGATACCAAATAAAGATTCTCCAGAGAGTTTGGAATTATGAGGTCAAAGTTTAAAGGTGAGAGGTCAAGTTAAAATGTCGAAATTTCACCCTTTTTTCTCCATATCTTGGAAATGGTTCATGGCATCGTCATAGAATGTAATTACATGTATGCATGTACTTACTAGCAGTGATCATCTAGGGAATGTAGGGATCATGGGTCAAAGGTCAGGGGTCAACGATGAAGGTCAACTCAAAATTTCATTTGTTCCCTCATATTTCTGCAATATTTCCAAGATTTTTCTTGAAACTTGATATATTGCCGAATAGAGATTTTCTAGGAAGTTTCTTGCCCAAAGGTCAAGTGAAAGTGCTAAATTTCACTTCTTCTTTTTTTCCATATCTCGAAAGTGACTCAAGATATCATCATAAAACTTAGTACATATTAATGCATGTTCTACCTGACGGTGATTCTCTCTGAAATTTTAGGGTCATAGGGTCTAAGGTCCAGGGTCAAAGGCCAAGTAAGAATGCAAAAATTGTAGTATTTAATACATGAATTACACTTTTTCTCCATACTTTGAAAGTTACTAAATGCATAGACTTATAAAAGTGTCAAAAGTCAAGTAAAGATTCTCAAATCCCCAAATACAATTGTACCTGCATTCTTAGGCAGTGTAGTCATCCATCCAATTAAAGCTAGTTCAAGGAAAGTGAACATTCAACACATTTGTGACAAACCTGTCATTCTAATATTTTGCCAGTTATGTGAAACTGTAATCACACATTGTCAAGATGTTGTACTATAGACCTATTAGGAGAATGATGCAGTATGGCAGAGGCATACCAGTCGCCGTAGCGACATTTCTAGTTGTTGTTTGTTTGTTTGTTTGTTTGGGGAAGTGAATTGTGTGCTACAGTATTCAGGTTTGTCCCATGGATTCAATTGGAGCTCTTTTCCTGTTAAATAGATATCAAGAAGTCCTTGTAATTTGCGACAAAGAATGAACCATCTGATTACATTAAATCAGCACAATAACAACAGTAACATACATAGCTATAAAAAATATTTTACCCATTTGAGAGATTTCTTTCTTCTTCTTTCCAGTTATCTAGGTCTAATGGTTACAGCAGTCTGTTATTATCCTTCTTTAAATTTGAATTTTTATGGTCATGACAAGTATGTGGAGGTGTATTACATTGGAATTTACATTTATTTTTCTCACAAACAGCCGACTAAGAAAAGCAGTGAAGGCATTTCACCTGTGACAAGCATCTCATCATCTGCAGCAACAAGGCATCCAGCAACTGAGTCAGTGTCAGCATGTGCTCAGCCTCCATTACCTGCTCAACCTCAACAATCTGCTCGGCTTCAACAACCTGCATCTTCCGAGCAACAGTATTCAAACTAGGCAGCAAGAGAATGTGGCCTGTGTCACTGAAATATCTTAGTCAAAGACTTTGCAGAGCATCATGACTGTACCATGCACAGGTGTCTTGCCAGATATGTGGCAGAATGTGTCGTGTCCAAGTAGAAGAGATGCTTATTCAAGATATTGAACAGCACGCAACAACACAATCTTTGCCAGCTCTTCCAAGACATTCAGCAATGTATGGTTAGTATCATAATTGATGATTGTCTATTGGCTGATGAATTTTGTAAAAAAGTTAAGTGAAACGTATCAAAATTCCAAATTTCTTTCCTCCATCGTAAATGAACATGCTTGAAATGCTTGTAGAATTGTGGGACAATATTGACATATGTGTATTTTTTAACAGCTACACAAATTTACCGTAAAAGTTATGGAAGACAATTGATGCATCATTCATTTTGAACTAAGATCACATGCTCATCATACAAGTGATAAACTGAATTATACTTCTAAGAACTATGTGAATTAGTGTTGACCAGATTCTTTGAGTGATGCTGTATTCAAATTCATGAACTTCCTCTGTCGAAATGTTTTATTTGAATAATTATGCAGTACCCGCTGCATGCTATAAGGATTAGGACCACCACTTGCTGTCTGGCGTAAGCTCTGTAGTCTAGTGGAGATGATGCCTGTCAGAAGATCAGGAGGCCGTTGGTTCAAATCCTGCTTGAGTACATTATGCCCATGATTTCTATTGTTTTGGCTGCTGGCAAAACACTGATCAGTTCAGACCTAGTGCTTATTTACGTCGGTGTAGGGCCATTTGTCTGTCAGTTGCAATGGAAGCATCTTGACGGAAGAATTTCATTAATTTGAATAATTTAGCAGTATCCGCTGCATGCCATAAGGATCAGAACCACCACTTGCTGTCAGGCGAAAGCTTGGTGGTCTAGTGGAGATGACGCCTGTCCGAAGATCAGAAGGTCATAGATTCAAATCCTGCTTGAGTACATATGCCCATAATGTCTTTTTGTCATGGCTACTACTAAAAGACACTGATTAGTTCAGTGCTTATTGAAATCAGTGTAGAGCAATATGTCAATCAACTGCAATGATGCTGAATTGTAATGTTGATAAGCAATGATTTCCCAGACATGGCTTTGTACGAATAAGTCTTAGAATAGTGAACAAAATAGATTGTATTTTTTTTTTATACTTGTCAGCTGTGCATGATACACATGAGATATTGAAATATGTGTATGTGAAAATATTCTGCATTGTTTGTTTTGTCATGCAGGAAAGACACGGCCCCCTGCCACAGTATCCCAGCCCCCTGCGGAAGAATCTGTACCCACTGATGAAGAATCTGTGCCCCCTGCTGAAGAATCTGTACCTCCTGCTGAAGATTTATTTTGACACCGCAATTTTTCAAACTTGTGTTTGTATTTGTTAATACTATATAAAAAGTTCAGATAAAAAGTTGCCCATTTAGCATTCATTCAAAAGTTAGAGCTTAAAATCTGATACGCACACACACACACACAAAAGAAAAAATTGTTGTATATGTAACTAGCATAATGAACATAATTTAGAGAAAACAACCATGTTTTTGGAAAAAATAGCTCTTTATTCTTGGAGATTATGCGATAGGGAACATGCCTGGCAATTTTCGCCGCGATAGTTTGATCGATGGCCAAGATCTTAAGGAGGAGCCCAAACAACCCTCTCCCCCATTTTCCCCATTATCGGGCGACTGGAGGTCAAGATCTGAGGAGGGGGACAAATAAGTTCCAACCCCACACTTGGATTAGGAAGGGTTAAATGTGAGTTGTGTATCACAGAATATTTGCATTATATATCTTATATGACAGTGACATGTTGTCATGATACCCTCATCATAAAAGATTTTGGGTTGTCTGTTCAAACTTGTTTTAGCACACTTGCATGAACTAGCAGTAATCTTTCATGATTAATATGATTAACCTGGGAAAATGAAACCTTGAGAAAGTTGACAATGGCTCTTGATATCTTTAAAGGTACTAAACTTTTTTAATAATTTCAAGCAATAATATTCATTACCAGCAAAGTCATGGGTTTTTCCATCAGGACAACATCATGCCAACTCAAAAACACTGTACATGGTCTAGTGTGTGAAAAGGTCACATAATTTCACTCAGAATGTAAGGACTGATATATCCTTAACACTTTAATTTGGTTGGGTTATTTTTCTGTAATGTATGTTTGCAGATGTCTTCAAGAGAGCAGAGCTCTCCCAGCCCCCCCCCCCCCCTTGCAATTCAGTACATACAAAACTGTAAAGTTGGGTGTTTTTGTTTTTGTTAAAAAAAAACCCAACAATTTATGCTAATGTATGCATAATGTCACAATTTGCTGAAAAATCACTTTAAAAACTGCACAAAAAGGCATATTTTTGGTAAATTTGGTGGATGAAAAAATTGTAATCATTTTTTCTTTTATGATGCCTCCTCCACAAATTGTAACCAGAGACATTGTTTTGGGGTTGTCCATCCCTCCTTCCATCAGTCAGTAATCAGTTTTGTGGACAGCATAACTTAAAGGGAACCCAACCCAAAGGGCGATGTGGATTGAGTGATAGCAGCAACATTAGTAGAACACATCCGTGAAAGTTTGAGGAAAATTGGACAAGCGATGGAAAAGTTTTGAATTTTTAAAGTTTTGGTGTTGGAACCGCTGGATAAGGAGGCTAGAGGTTATGACGTATGTGTGGACAACAATTCAAAAAATATTAAAGAAATTGCACCAAAATTCACTTTTCTAGCATGATGAAAGAGCACATGACTAACTGCTTTCAGAAAAACAAGGGAATACTCAATTTACTCAGTCCACAATTCTCTTTGAGGTTGGTTCCCTTTAAGAACCATTTTAGGTATCCAAATGAAACTTGGCATAAACAGTGAGTATGAGAGAAGGAAGTTGCGCCTCTCAACTTTTGGTTGCACATGTTCAAGGTCAATGGCCATGGTCAATTTTTAAAAATTTGTCTGTATACATATTACCTGATAAAGTTGCATTGGTAAAATTCTGGCCTATGGGATCAGAGGTCAAAGGTCAAATGAAAATGCTAAAATTCTATTTTTCCCATATCTCAGAAATGGCTCATGGTATCATCATGATATTTAGTGGATATGCATGTACTGCCTGACAGTTATTCTTTGGGATTTGGGCGACATTGGTCAAGGCTGAAAGGTCAGGTTCAGAGGCTAAAATTCCATTTTATTTGATTACTCTTTTTCTCCATTCCCTGGAGATGAATAACAAGTCTAGGCACAAGAATACACATACCTCACTGCCCAATGATTCGTAAAGAAAGATTTTTGCCATGGGGTCAAAGGTCAAGAGAAAACGTTCAAATGTCACATTATGAACTTATTATGAAACTTTTTAAAGGGGGTGGCTAGTAACTGATCAGTGGGAATCAGTGAGAATGCTAGGGGGATGATTGTTCCAATCCTGGTGGGATTGATTTTAGAGTATTTCATATATGTGTGAAAATGATTTGCTTCAGAATGGTCTCATATTCAAGTAATGTGCAGTTCAGTGTTTCCAGGTTAGCATGACTGTGCAGTGAAGGGGTGATCGTTAACGATCACCCCGTCACTGCACAGTCATGCTAACCTGGAAACATTACTTGAATATGAGACCATTCTGGAGCAAATGATTTTCACACAATAGATCTATATAATGTACTCTAAAATGAATCCCACAAGGCTTGGAACAATTATCCCCAGCATTCCCACTGATTAGTTACTAGCCATCCCCTTTAAGACATATATGTGTCAGTTTCCAGAATGTTTTATGATTATATCATAAAATTGTTTAGGCTACCAATACTTTGTACGTGTAGTTGCATACTTGTCAGTTGCCTCAGGAAACATGTACAGCATATACAGCTGTATTGCCTACCAAATAACAATGTATATTATATTGAATGATTCTGATGACTTATTATGTTTATTGGTAGAGGAATGATAAGGGGGGGGGGGGGCTCATCCCCTGGCCTAGTTTTGGTTTGTCTTGTTGCATTATTTCATGTGCTCAGTAAAGTAAGGGACCTTTTATGAACATTATGAACTTATTATGAACATTATTAAGACATATTATATAACATAAATGTCAGAATGTTAAGAAGGGGGGGGGGGGGGGCTCCTCCCCTGGCCTAGTTTTGGTTTGTCTTGTTGCATTATTTCATGTGCTCAGTAAAGTAAGGGACCTTTTATGAACATTATGAACTTATTATGAACATTATTAAGACATATTATATAACATAAATGTCAGAATGTTAAGAAGGGGGGGGGGGGGGGCTCCTCCCCTGGCCTAGTTTTGGTTTGTCTTGTTGCATTATTTCATGTGCTCAGTAAAGTAAGGGACCTTTTATGAACATTATGAACATTATTAAGACATATATGTGTCAGTTTCCAGAATGTTTTATGATTATATCATGAAATTGTTTAGGCTACCAATACTTTGTACCTGTGGTTGCATACTTGCCAGTTGCCTCTAGGAAATATGTCCTGCATATACATCTGTATTGCCAGTGTACCAAATAACAATGCATAATATTATGTTGAATGATTTTGGTGACTTATTATGTTAATTGATAGAGGCATTACATACTTGCCCAGCTCATTTTGGAAACACTTCCAGTTAAATATGTATGTGATATTTGCCGCAGGAAATAAGTGACTTTCTGTGACAGCATATGTAGTGAAAACATGGTGTACTTGACAGTTGCATCTGGAAACACTCCAGGTATTCATTGTCTGTGTGCAAAATGCCATGTAACATCTTGATGAATCTTGCCAAATTCATTTTAATGAAGATCATAGTTTTGAATAAAGAGAATATGAACCTTTTGGTTCAGATCATGTTAAATGAAGGTATGAATTTTTTTCCTCTCTTCCATTTTCATTTTATGTGTTTTACGAGTAAGTTCATGTGTATAATTTATGTTCATTGTAAAGTTTTGGTCTCTCCCATACATCAAAAACGAGGCATAGACATCACTTTTCTGTGAATGGTGACATCAACAATTTGATGTACTCTTTCCATGAAATCTTTGAAGGTTTTTGTGGCGGTAAAACATTGGATGGTAGAAGGCTTAAAGGTGCACCGCATATATTTTCAAGATTATGTGTTTGGCCCTGAAAAGGGCCTTCCCAGCCCGAATAAGACCTTTTCTAGAAAGAAGTGTTGCACCTTTAAGTTTTATACCACCCAATCTTCCTCCAATTTTCCACAACTTTGAGCTATTACCATCAATCCTCACACAACAGCTACATACTTAAACATGCCAGTCAAGTTCAAATATGAATGATGTCTAACTAGGTCAAAGGTCAAAGTGAATGTGTCAGTGAACTAGCCCTGATAAGCACTATACTCATAATATTGATGTATACTCTGTAACTTTCTACAGATCTTAGGCTTAGCTCTGACTACCAAACTCATCACAGGTGCATGACCTAAAGATACCAATCAAGTTCAAAATGTGGTTGTCAAAGTCAAACAAGTTCAAATGTCAGATGGTTGAAAAATTTTTCCTCATAGGCACAGTACTCACAGTATTGAAGTTACATTGGTTGCCAGTAAGGCAGATGATTGCATTTAAGATTATGTTATTTATAAAGTACTGCATGGTCAAGCACCTGGTTGTCTGTCAGAATTAATATGAATAAAATCATATTCATATTCACATAATTTACGAAGTACACAGAAGTTGTAGGTTGTTTCTAAAGCAACCTCACTTAAAACAAAAGTAACTTTTGGGTATTGTGCCTTTAGCTGTGCTGCTCCATAACTTTGGAATGAATTACCTGAGAAAATGAGGAAGGCCCCATCACTTGCTGTCTTCAAATCTTTGTTGAAGACTTACCCTTTTCAGAAGCATTTGATTAATTTGTTATTTATTTTTTTGTGTGTGTCTAATCAGTAACAATGTCAGGAGCTCTGTTACATCACAGCACAGTAGAGTATATTTACATAGTAGCTGCGCTATACAGATTTGTCTAATCATTATTATTATTATCATTATTGTTATTATTGAGGTGTACTCATCAATATTTTTTTTTTTCAGATTAGAGCAGTGACCACCAAACTCACAAATTAGGTAGGCTAAATAAATAAAAAATGCCAATCAAGTTTTATATGAGTGAAGTCCAACAAATTCAGAGGTCAAATTAATGGAATTAATGGTCATTGAACTTTACTTAATAAGCACTTGAAACAATATAAGGACACATTGTGGTGTACCCCCGGTACTCTCAATAACTTTCTACATTGAGAGCTATGATAGCCACACATTAACACCGCATGCATATCACCTGAAGATTCTGCTCAAGTTTGAATATTGGTAAATATTCTAAGAACTAGGTCAAAGGTCAGATGGTCAATGAACTTTCTCTGATTTAGTGTCATATATTGTTCACTCTCAATAACGAATTTCCACAACTTTGAGCTATGTCCGCAAAACTCAAACATGGGAACATCTGCTAAAGATATATGCCTGTCAAGTACTTGGTTAAATTGAACAATGTAAAAGGTCAGAAGTAAAACTCTAGAACTAATACACTTAAAAAAAAAAAAAAAAACATTTTAATAACAGAGTGTAATATTTATGTGGGCGAGGACGATACATGGCTTGGTGTTTGTCTGAATTGTCATGAGTTACGTGTGTGTAGATGTTCATTTGTTATCTACAAAAACTTGTTTTTTTGCGTGGAAGATGCAGTAATATAAGGTTAAGATTTAAAAGCTTTGAAGTAGGATCCTGAAATATGTTGCCATTTTTTCTCACTCTAGGGTGCAAGTCTAGTCAGTATTTGTAAGTATCAAGTTGACCTGACTATTATAAAGGTCAAAGGTCCCAAAATTTAATGATTATATACAGAAAACCAAGTATTTTTCAGTATATTTTGTAGAAATCCGTGTTTTTTTTTTCTCCCCCTCCCTTCCCCCTTCTTCCCCTCTTTTCCCCTTCCTTTTTCCTCCTCCAAGCAGTCCATTATGCCCTGGTTCCGCGCCAGCTGATGCATCGCTGGACGTTCCGGGAATGGGCAAAACCGACGGCCGAGACGGTCCAGGTGCTGCATCACTTGACAATCCGGGAGTGGGTGCCACCCCTCTTCGAGACCTACGAGGCGTAGCCCCCTTCGTCTTTTGCCTTGCCTTCGGCATAGTCGACGCTCAGTATCACAATAAACACGTATAGTCGGAAATTCAACGTAATTAAAGTGTTAATGCCTAACGATTTAATAAAATTGCGAGAGCTAACAGCGAACACAACCATCCACCATCAAATCGGCAGGCAAAATGTGCATGTGAACGTCAACCGTGGGAATTTGCCTATTCTTCGCTAATCTGCATTGCTAAGTATAGGCTACAAATAAATATGCGCGCTCTTTCACACCGCGCTATTAACACATGAGGAACGCGCGGCAACCTCTAAGAAAAATGCCGGCAATCTCTTGATATAACTAGCTGCCGCTCAGCGGTTAAATCAAAGGAGGTCGCCGCGCACAACCGCTGTCACCGACAACGTAAACCATTTATATCGCACTAAAGTACGATAAAATTTATTATTTTTAGGTCCGTTCTTCTAAAAGTGGAATGGGCCTGATATTCGTTTTAGGTGAAAACAGTTATTATGAGGTTTTGAAATTGGAGGATTTTAGTTGTTAACTTGTTTCTCCACATTTGGATAAGCGAACATAATTTTTCATGTTCCAATACATAAGCCTTTCGGTTAACCTTCGGAGATTCCTATCATTTACCGAATAAAAAAGCTTCATAATTATACGAACTCTATCAATTTTCGTATTGACAAACTGTATGAATAACGAGCCTCCGAAATGACGCGCTACAAAAGGTTTGTTATAACAAACCGTATTGTATAATATCGAAGTCACAAACATCCATCCAAGTTATATGGACTTATTGTGTCTTGTTATGACGAAACTTCGCAGTATCGAACCTATTATCATTTCTGACTAATATAAAAACACGAATTCTCCTCGGTAACAGTGTGTAACACAAGGAGCAAACACAGAGGGATTTCTTCCTAAGGCGCCTTGGCAGATTACACGCTCCAGGAAAACAGCGGCGCTCCCGCTCAGCGGTCTTCTATTGTTTCGCCGCGTTCTTTTAAATCCTCCCATTCAAAAGCCCGCTGCGCGGCGCTTTTAGCACTTGGCCCGTGCGGCGCTTTTTTCAAGGAGCCGACCATTCACAAAATCTGGGCGTCAGAGTGCGTACGTTTCGTTTTAGCAATATAGCTCCCTCTCCGTTAGAATATGAATAACACCTCGGAACAGAAAACCTGTTTAATAATCTCATGGTGTCCACCTATTCTACGACTTCAGTCCACTCTGACAACCGGGAAACTCAACAACTTTATAAAAGCAAAATATACACAAAACATACGCATTCTATCCAACATTTTCGTGACTTTTAGTTACTGTGTTGTGTCATATACAGGTTTGTACATTCTTCCCCATCATCTTGATCTATGGAGTTGCAAGTTTTTTTTTGTGTGTGTGTTTTGTGTGTGTGTGTGTGTGTGTGTGCCTTTTTCTCTTTGGAGTGAGTAATTCCAAAAACAAAAATCTCTCCTCTTCTCCTGCAGCCTTGCAGTGAATCTATGTAGACTATGAATAGTGAAATAAATGTCGTCTTGATCCACATCGTATTTTTCCCACCGTCATGCTTCTACATCAATAATTCTCAAGACTCCAAGCTACAGTATCATGACGCTGAAATTATTTCAATCAGTATTTTCCTTTGAATCATACGCGTTTTAAAACACCCAATGTCAAAAAGCAATTTCAAGTCCATACCAGCTGTCGAACTATCATTCGACTTTGAATATCAACACGGCAGTTTAAACATCCACAGCCACATCACGCACGCATGTATTGATACACACCATAGAACGCGGTTACCTGTCGTTTTCTTTTTATCGCTCTTTTATACTGTTATATGGCAAAGCGGCTGTACTTTGTGTAAAATTATGTACGAAATCATTACAAAAGTATAAAGATATACTACTGGTGTAGAAAATGAACAACAACAACATACATGCATGGGACGTGATGGATGAAGGCGCTAATTTCACCTTGTAAACATTTACACATGGAAACCAGGTTATACTACCGGTATATAGTATATATATATATATATATATATATATACATTGTTTTGTTTGTTTTTTTGTTTGTTTGTTTTTGCTGCTGCTGCATGCATGGTATCTCCTAAAATTTGAATCCGACTCTTTCGGTCAGCTAGCGAACTGATGTATATTGTGTGACTATTAAAGACTGTTAAATTGGATATGTCAAGTATTAAATAATTTATTAATCTCTTTATTTATTCATTCATTTATTCAATGTACTTATATATTCATTCATTTATTCATTCATTTATCTACTTATTTATTAAACTATTCATTAACATATTCATTTAGTTAGTCATTCAAACGTTTATCTAGGAAGAAAGAATATATTAGCAGCTGTTTTCATCGAAGTCCTATGTGAACATATTTTGGGCAGTCAGAGACTACAGCCAAAAGATAGTGATAGAGAAGTCTGCCGCCAAACGATTGGGAAAGCTCGATCCAAGAGTACAAAGGGCTGCTGCAAAATGATCAAAAGGGCTGCGAGATTATGACTGAAAAGGCCGCAGCCAAACCCACCTAAGGGCCGCGGGAAGAGCGCCAAGGGGAAGAGAATGTAATGCCAACCAAACGCCTATAGAATTCGGCGTATACAAAGTTGGTAGTACAGGGAATAGATTTCAGACACCCCGACCTGTCCATAGTGAGATCTCCGATCCCATTGTTATGTCTGGAGAAGATGGACACTTCCGTGATGGGCACCGTGAATCGATCATCACCCATTATCTTTCCCAAAGCAAACCTTTGTTGTGATAGCAACGGAGGCTGAAACTGCGTGATTGGTCAGCTCCGTGGTGCATTTCCAGCAACATGCATGTAGTTCACAACCACTATTTTATTATAGAAGTAAGCTCAATAAATACCCGAAAAAAGTTTCTTCTCCTCGGAATGACGAATGACAGGTATAAACTCTAGATAGTCCCGAAGATCAAATTTGTTGCAGGTATATTTGATAATCACAGGCCTGCGAAAAGCCGGAAAATATTACGTCGCTGATGTATTAAAATGTAAAAAAACAAAAAACAAAACAAAACAAAACAAAACAAAACAAAAAAGAAACAAAACAACAGAACAAACACGCATTCATTGCATGTGAAGAACACATACACCAAAATGGTCGCGGAAAGAATGACGGGAATAGAATACAAACTTTCCAAAACATCTTTCTTCTTGAGGGACAGGTCTGTGGATATGTTGCGTGTGTGTGTTTGTTTGTGTAAGAGCTGACTTGTTTGTCATTTATATTATTAAAAAGTAATTAGTTGAACGTCCATATGCATTGATATTGATATGCATACTGCAATCTCAATGTCTCAATCAAGCTGTTTTTGTTAAATATATACATATATATATATATATATATATATATATATATATAACATACATATATGTACCATGTGTGTGTGTGTGTGTGTGTGTGTGTGTGTGTGTGTGTATTTACTGGCGGTTTGTCTCTCATTAGGTATGCATTGTAGCCCTGTGTATAGTTTTGTATGATCTAAGATTCCATGATTATTTTTTTTCTCCTCCATGATCGCTATATGACTTTTTATAATAATAGTATCTCTCGAAATCTTTCCCACTGTCTAACTTTTTTATTCCCCGTCATGCTTCGATGTGATAAACTCCCAAGTTTCCAAACGACAGGTGTAATGTCGCGGAAATGTTTTCAATCAGTGTTTTCTTTAAATCCAGGAAGAAAAAATATTAGCAGCTGTTTTCATTGAAGTTCTGTATGAATTTTGGACAGTCAGAGACTGCAGCCAATAGATAGTGATCGAGAAGGCTAGAGCCAAACGATTGGGAAAGCTCGATCCAAGAGTACAAAGGGCTGCTGCAAAATGATCAAAAGGGCTGCGAGATTATGACTGAAAAGGCCGCAGCCAAACCCACCAAAAGGCCACGGGAAGAGAGCCATGGGGTATAGAATGTAATCCCAACCAAACGCCTATAGAATTCGGCATAATACAAAGTGGGTGGTACAGGTACAATAGATTTCAGACACCCCAACCTGTCCATAGTGAGATCTCCGATCCCATTGTTATGTCCGGAGAAGATGGCTGATCTTGGAATTATGAACACAGTCATTGCATACAACTTGGAAGGAAGGTATTCCTGACATGCTCTCATACAAAGATCCCCTTTCTCTTCATTACCACAAAGTCCAATTGGATGATATTTCCTGTATCGTGTATAAAGATGGGGGTAATAGTTATAGTTTTGTTCCTTAAAATTGATTTTGGATTGATTCACTACTTTTACACAATTATTGCGGAAGGTCCGATTGTATTTCTTTTTCTGGGGGGAGACATACGGTCGAACTTTGTTGACCTCAGGTAAAATGATATTTTGATGGCTATTCTTGAGGGTAACTGACCATCGTCTGATAGTATCATAACATTTCAGGGAAAAACCACCCTTATCATACCATGAAGACTTCCTAGACTCTGACAGCAGAGCGCCGAAGGTTGCTCTATTTTGTTTATCTTTTTCGCATGACTCAACGTATTCAATACCACTTCCATATCGAGCTACAGCCTTGTCCATTTATAAGCAAATGCCGAATTGCTCTCTATCAATTGATAGGTTTCATCGGCAGACAACATGGGTGGGTGGGGGGGGGGGGAACAACAATTGAGAAGTGTTCATGGTAGATTTTATAATGGCTATAATCAATAATCAATGTACATGTATGAGTCTCATTGGTTCAGTTTTGTCTGTTTTGCTGTAATAAGCAAAAATGCAAGTGCTGCACAGTGTGCGTATTTGCTGAATTTGCTTGGAATAAGTTCGTCTTCATGTGATTGCGAGCATTTCTCCGCTTCGATTTATTTCTCATGATTATGTGTATTGTATTGTACGGGGATGGTAAAAAAAAAAAGAAGAACTGTACGCATCCATATCTCCCTATGAGTGAATGAGTGGTGCAGTGCCGACGAGGGTCCTACGCACGCTTTTGGAAATAATTAGAAGCAAGTCGTCCAGTCTCGTGAGATTTTAGCTTTGTATTTAACAACGGCATGGATTTGAAAGTCCACGAAAAAGACAGGCTGTACCAAGTGGTAGCACAGCAGCCTGCAACTCTGAGATTGGCGATGACATGGCGTAATGAGACTTGCATACACCATGCCATACATGAAGCTGCTCCAGTGGAATGCCAAAAAAAAAAAAAAAAACACAAACAAACAAACAAACTACGCATTGCACAGACACTGCAGAGAACTCGCTCAAATCAGGGAGGAGTCACCTCTCTGCACCGATGCATATTAAAATGGAGATCATACACATGCACACATATTCAAGCATAGATTTATATGCGATAACCAGGTGCATGTGCTATATTAGAATATCTTACCCTATAATTTTTAATCTTTCTATTACTTTTTCTGTGCTCATTCAGGCTTAATGCAAGAATTCAACGTTTAAAAGGAATGACACCTTAATTCATGTTTCCCACTGATAATCGCATTATCAGTACAAGCCACATGTAATCCACGGACTGATTGTCAGACGACTGAAAGTGCAAGTTTCAATTTGTCTTACAAATGTGAATATTAATAATATTTACATTAGAACCGTTTGTCACTGTCCATCGCTTCCTTCGCACTTCACAGTGAGACATATAAGCCGAAGTACTTTATTTCTTTTCGTGTCATTGGTCGTACTTGCCTGTATGCATTGAGACAGCATGTTTTTGCAAACGACTGAAAGAATTATTGAGGTAATACATTACCTGTAATAATACAGTGAAGTCAATGAATGACGCAATGAATGGTTGTGATCTCTCAATGAATACAGTAATTAAGACCACTAGTTCGTTTCCAATTGAGTATGCTAAAAGTTATCTATGTCACATGCGTATATATATATATATATATATATATATACTTGGTGATTCTATCCTTCTATGAAGAGTGCTCGATATCCTGAAAGGAAGAGCTTTAGACATACTTATACGGATGAACCTGCTGTCAACCGAGTGAACTTGTTCCAATAGTTCTATATATAAATACACGTATAATATATATATATATATATATATATATATATATATATATATGTATATATTGTATATATATATATATATATATATATATATGTGTGTGTGTGTGTGTGTGTGTGTGTGTGTGTGTGTGTGTGTGTGTAGGTGTAAATGACACAGAGAAAGGTGAATGTTTGAAAGTAAGAACATGTAAACAATTATAGTTCGCACCATTGCGCATGAATTTTAATTGAGAAAGAAAAGCTAACTATAGTTATGCGAGATTCAACAGGGGTCGAATAAGCTAATGCTATCCACTCTAACCAAACAGACTAACTCAAACAGACATATACACTGACGAGAACACACACACAGACAAAATTCTGCCTGTAATTGAAAAAAAAGAGAAAAATCTGCCTTGTTCTGTACATTGAAAGACGAACGATAATAAAACATGCATGTCTTTAGAGTTAGCACTTGTTAATCATGGTACATAATTGAAGTAGGCCTTCGAGTGGTACATCTGTACTGTATTATGTATTGCATGTAAAACTATTACAATCTTTCAGCTCAATTGTTATTTCTCCTGAAGTGCTGAAGCGCCGTATAATTACATACCGTCATCACTTGTAATAACCCTAATTCATTTCACGAAGTCATGATTTGCACAATGTAGCTATAGTAGGAAAAGATTGTATGTGTTTTGTCGACGTGCGGTGTGACATGCTGTAAAGGCCGTTTTGAATACTTGCTCACGCCATCACGCGTGAACGCCTTCTCTGCTGTTTCTATTGAAAACAGATTGAAAGTAGCATTTTATCAACTTAATACGCTATCCACCACCTTGGATCTAAAATGACAACATGTAATATATTCAGGTCTACCAAAAATCAATTTCTCTCCCCCTCCCTCCCTCTCTCTCTCTCTCTCTCTCTCTCTCTCTCTCTCTCTTTCTCGTCACTGTAATGATGTAATGACGAGTTCTACCAAAAAGTTGGGTGAGTGGTAATCTCGGTGCTTTCAATACATTGACACGTTTGTACCCAATTGCTTGCCATCCCGTATTGTTCCGTATCGAGACAAAAGGAAGTGATGGATGATCAGGTGCTGTTGCTGATTTGCAAGGCATGAATCAGCTATTGAATAGGCTGCACGCGTCTTTTGCAAAGTTTAATAGCATACTTAGAAATCAGTAGCAGATAATAAACTGAGGCTACGCCTTTCGCAAAGATAGGAGGAAAGGCTTCAAGGAAAAAAATGCCTGTATATGGGACTGTTTCTCTGGGATCAACGACGTGCCCATAATGAACTACACAACTTCGTCAAGAAAGGAAAAATTACAAAAGCTGGTTGTCAATATAATTATGCTTGGTTTTCAGCTGAATTCCAAACAAATGAAAGATGATATGCATAACTTGGGCAGTAACTTCTTATGTGTAAAATATGCGTCATCACAGTTTATTCTTTGAGAACTATGTCACAAAGAAAGTACAATATACCGCGAAGTCAAGACGAAATAATGTGAATTTGTAGCAAAACTTATCCAAAGTATTTGCGGCGATAGAAAGGATAAAGAAAATCAAAATGAAATGAAGGAATGTCAGGACAATACAGAAACTTTATCGAAGGCAAGTAAACATGAAAAAAAATTATACTTCGAAAAGTGTAATGATATATCAAAGAATCACAAGCATTGAACATGTCTTAACGATTATCTTGTCAGTTTTACACACCCCAAATTATCACAAAACCTGACAACTTGGGCATACGAGGTTGTATTTGCCCTGAATTGGGAAGGGTTTGTATGATAGAAGTGTATTCCACAAGATTCCAACTTTTTTCTTCAAGGTATTCATTCGTTCATTCCTTAATAACTGACATTATATCGACCTCTTTCCAGGAAGAGGCGATTCTACTTCTTGTGTGTGTGTGTGTGTGTGTGTGTGTGTGTGTGTGTGTGTGTGTGTGTGTGTGTGTGTGTTCTTTGTAGTTTTCCTAGCTAAGTAACATTTTTTTAAGTGAAGTTTCCTCAGTCCTCTGCATTTTCGTGTTCGTGACATCTTTCCCCAATTTTAATAATCCAAACAATGGTCTTCATCAGGATGTTGATTTTTAACAACCATCATTTTCTATTAAAAATTGATAACTTTTCAATGAATTGTTCGCTTTTTCTCAAGCTCCATAAACTGGTCTGCTTTTCAACATTCACGTTAGACACAGAGGGAAAAGTGCATGACGTTGCTGTCGGTAGAGGTGTAGCTGTAGGTTTTTAATATCTACTTTACACTTGCAGTATCATTATCATTACCTGTTTTATCATTTATTTTTTTTAGTGGTTCAACTCTATACGGGCAGCTGTCTTTCCAATCCGCTTTTATAGCAAAGAGAGTTAAGAATGACACATGATGATAACGGTATGTAAAATAACAAGCATGAAACATTATCTAAACATGAAATTGTCATTCCAAATCAATATTTGATCGTGAAATTCTTTCATTGCTTTTATACGAAAAGAATAGCACAATAACATACTTTTTTTCTTCGATTACGCATACAAAATTCATTTTTGTTTCTTTTTTTCGACAGAACAAAACTTTCTCCTTTAAGAAAATTTAATTCATTGATACGGCGATCATTCATATCTTTCTCGATCTGTGATATCATTAGACTTTGAAAAAAAAAGTTTTAAAGAAATTATCTCCATTTCAACGGTAAATGTCGTTTTGATCCACATTGTATTTACGATAAAACAGATACTACATTTTCTCTTTCTGTCTGTCTGTGCATTTCTGTCTGTCTCTCCCTACGTCCCCCTTCCTGTCTTTAAACCTTTTTATCCCCTATAAAACAATCCCGTATTATACGAACATAACCCTACGGGGAGGGGGTAGTACTACATCACGTACTCCTCATGTATTAAAACAAAAACACGTCTCGATTTCGTGCAAGAGCACTGGACTTGTAAAATCATCACACGCATCCGTTTGTATTTCGCCACTGACTCCCTTTGTTGCTCGTATTTTTTTAAAATCTCGTTTGATGTATCAGTATGGGATTAATTACTATAAACAATTATATAGAGGATACATAGAAATTAAACCTCCGAATGACAGGTATAAACTCTAGGTAGTCCCGAAGATCAAATTCTTCGCAGGTATATTTGATAATCACAGGCCTACGAAATGCCGGAAGATATGACGTTTCTGATATATTAAAAAGAAAAAAGACAGAATAAACACGCATGCATTGCATGTGAAGAACACAAACACCAAAATGGTCGCGGAAAGAATGATGGGAGAAGAATACAAACTTTCCAAAATATCTTTCTTCTAGAGGAACAGATCTGTGGATATGTTGCATGTGTGTGTTTGTTTGTGTGTGTGTGTGTGTGTGTGTGTGTGTGTGCGTGTTGTGTGTGTGTTTGTGTAAGAGTTGACTTGTTTGTCATTTATACTATTAAAAAGTAATTAGTTGAACGTCCATATGTATTGATATTGATATCATACTGCTATCTCAATGACATCAAGCTGCATGTTAAATATATAATATATATATATACATATATATATGTATATATATATATCATGTGTGTGTGTGTGTGTGTGTGTGTGTGTGTGTGTTTACTGGCGGTTTGTCTCTCATTAGGTATGCATTGTAGCCCCGTGTATAGTTTTGTATGATCTAAGATTCCGTGATTATTTTTTCTCCTCCATGATCGCTCTATGACTTTTTATAATTAGTATCTCTCGAAATCTTTCCCACTGTCTAAGTTTTTTATTATAAACGTATTCGCTTGCCCTCCCCAGCTAAACTTCGTATTTCTATAACGGAGCACATTTCTGTTGTTTTTCTATATTAATTCTTTGTCATGATTTTAGCTGTGATCATGTTCGTTCTATAGAAAGCAAATTTTGCATTGTAGACTTTATATAACAAGTTTAGGACCTGAATATTTACTTCATGATAACGAAATTTTGATAAATATATTCGTTCTCAAGGATGGACTACGTCACTGAGATTACACGTACGTTTGTACGTTCATTTACGAGAGATGGAAACATTGTTTTCTTTGATTCCTCAGTATGAGAAGATAAACAAGCTTATATAATTGAGAATTGGTAATATCTATTCAGGATTTGGAAGAGGAGTTTGTTCTCGACATGAAATTGCTGTTTGTTGTGAGTAGAATGCGTTTCCGACTCAAGAGAGCTGCATTGTTCCATATCTTGTTTGTTCCGAACGTCCGTGAGCTACATGCGAACCTCCGTGATGAAAACTATGCTATGTTTGTTGGGTTATAGAGACTGCCCAGATGAGATACATCTGAAAAAGGTATATTGTTATTTGGGAGTAAGGATTGAAGTATGGGATAGTGAAATAAGAGGTGAAAATATTGAGTTTCTGTAAAATGCGCGTAAAGTTTAAGAAAGTGTTTAGCGGAAGAGCAATATTTCCACAGAAATGACGAATTTAGTTAAATCATCAGTTGTCTACCATTACGTACAGGTTAAGAGTACAAGCTTGATATTCTGCAATCACGTACACATGTCCCTTCAGATATTTCGTTAGGATTTTGAACTGAATCAGATCTTTGGAAACTATGTTAAATGGTATTCAAATGTATGTGCAGTACTATTCCTCACGGACGTTCGCTGCTCTGGACATGGTAAATTTCAGCGGTGAATAAAAACTTGTTCCTCTGGGAAAATCCTAGTATAATTGGGTTCATATTAAAGCTTGAGTTATACTCTTTCAGGTAAGATGAATGATTTGGTGAATTTCCTACTTTTTGAATTTTGCCTTGTTTTGGCTCAATTGTACATCGTTCAAAATTCTGACCCATATATATATATATATATATTTTTTTTTTTTTTCCCGAGCTGGTCGGGAGTATTTAACTTGGTTTGTTGGGGAAAAACTGCCTTCAGTTATTTTGCCCGGACACGTAGTTTGGGAATATCATATCGCCGATATCCACTTCATAAACTTTTAATTCCTCTTACTGTAACTGGTTTCTAATTATCTCACGACAAAAGTTAAAATCTGAATCCCAATCTCAACCAACTATTACACCAGTTGCTGCCATCATTATCTGTTAAAAAAGGAAAAAAATAGTTGTTAGAATAGATTTACGTAATATCAACATACTTCCAAAACCCAGGACAAATTTCATGAAATTCCCGAGATGCATTTATTCCAGTGTTGAAATATTCAATAACCTCTTCGAAAATGTAAGAATAATAAGTATTTTGAAAGCTTTTGATGATGTTAGAGTATGTGTTATAGTGTGGATTTCATAACTATGTTTGAGCTATTTGAATTTACGTGAACTTAAGTTTGTGTCACCCTCTTTGTAGCGTTTGTGTTTAGTGGTAACGTCTATATTCCTTCACTTCTTTGTTCTTGGCATTTTGTTTCTGCTATTTCGTAATGCATTTCATTATGTCATGCTTGTTGTTGTTGTATGGGGTTTTTATTGTTAACCCGTTGAGGACGGACTGATTTTGCTACAACACGCATTTCCCATCTAGACCCCTGCCCGAGTATACTCGGGACTCGTCCTCAACGGGTTAAATTTGCTTTGACTGATATGTTAACTGTTGTGTGTGTTTGTTTGTTAATTGTTTGTTTGTTTGTTTGTTTTGTAACTCTGTATTCACGGCCACTCTGAAGAACAGGCTCTCCTGGCTGATCGAGGGCAGTTTATCCCGTGATTAAATAAAATAAAACAAACAAACAAACAAACCAAAACTTGCATACCAGCCCCTTACTATGAGTCCCTCAATTAATATTTGAGGGACTACTAATTATTTATAATACTATATACGGGGACTGTCCGGACACTTCAACGGCTGGGTAATGTAGATCAACATTCTATTTAAAAATGCAACTCGATGCAGGTCTCTGCTATCCCCGGGTACCCAGGAAGATAGAATACGAACACCGCCGGCGCCACACTTTCAAAAGTGGGGGCTCACTTCCGTGTTTCATGAGCTAACAAGCGAAAAAAAAAAAAAATACAGCTCTAGAAATTGCGTATACCACACTTATACACGCCGCTCAGTGTCAGGAACTGAGTGATGACAAACTGCATGCAGTTATAGCTAGCATGCATATGCGCATAGGTCTGTACAACGAGTAAACATTCTACAGCTGCTAGCTGTAATCGACTCGTGTCTTTACTTGCTGATGTAGCGAGCGGAGAGGGCATATTAATTCAAAAAATGGGGAAGACAATCTTCGCTGACACTGGCCTGCAAGATGCTGTTTCAGAGCTCAGCAGTAAAAAAGGTGTAATAATAGGATTACTGATCGGAAAGGTATGCAGTTTCAGAGACATTTTATCGCTGTATCGCAAACAATAACAACAGCTGTTTCGAGTATTAGGGAAGCACCAAAATGTAGCTTTGTATTGTCCCATACGAGTGTTTCTGTGTAGGGTTTCACGAAACATTCATTCGCGCCTAGCGCGACTGAGTCTGAGACAAGACGGGGACAGGAAGCGGACCCGGATGAATCATGGGATGGGGCGGTGTAGGAGTTCGGATATTTCTTCTTCTTCTTCTTCTGATTAAGTCTGCCTCCTTCAATAGACTGAAGATTCTTGCAGACTGGTGCTATTTACATTATAATACAATTTATTTACAGATATTTACAAGCACATTTAGAAAACATGACGAAAATAACTAGACTAGATCTAGCCACTGTGATCAACCGTTAGACGGTTTCGAAATGATCCCACAGATAACGCTGAAACAATTTCTGACGACAGGGAATTCCAGTTCCTTACAGTTCTTTGTGCATCACAAAACGAACAAAAAGTCACATGCACTGATTTTGTGTGAGAGCTGAAAATGGGTGAAATACATTCTAGGTCAACCTAGGCTAGTACTAGGGATTTCCTAGCCAATCTTGACTTTTTCATATTTTCTGAAAGAGCAAGTCAGTCCAGGAAACCCGCTCATGAGGACCGCTCCCGCGTACGAGGACTGCCCCGCCTCATGAGGACCGCCCCCACGCCTCATGAGGCCCGGGGGGTGGGGAAACGCCTCATGAGGCCGACTGTCGGATCAGGCTGCTAGGTGCGGCAGTCTTGCATTGTGCGAACACGCTGGCGCCCGTGTTTTGACGGGCGCTCGGCATCGGTTGATTAACACTCGATTTAAAAAAAACAAAGAACAGACAGGATTTTTTTCTTCTTTTCATCATGGGTAGTGGACATGTGTGTGTAACAAAAAATCACCGTGCAAAGTTGCGACAATTTATACGTCAGATGTGAGATGAATAAGAAGTGAATAGGGGGTCTCGTGAGGCGTTCCCCCCCCCCCCCCCCCCCCCCCCCGGGCCTCATGAGGCGTGGGGGCGGTCCTCATGAGGCGGGGCAGTCCTTGTACGCGGGAGCGGTCCTCATGAGCGGGTTTCCCGGACTGAAGTCTTCTTCGTCCTGGGCCCTGTTTTATCAAAAGATAAAATCGATGTTACATTTTCTTACTACACAGGCTGCCATAGACTAACAGTTGAAATCAAGTATATGATAATCAATTTTAACTCTTCATAAAACAGGGCCCAGGTCTATTACATTACATGTTAGATTATCAGCACAGTTTGGGATCATAAAACGAATAGGAAATTGGGTGTTCATCGGTTTTTCTGGAACACTTTTTTGTAGAATAGTGTGATTATTAGATAAGGCGTTTCTCAAAGAGTCCTTTCATTTCTTAAAAATCCTGTCCATGCTCATCACTTTCAACTCTAATAATTTACATATCTTTAGAACTATAGAAGGGATGACGCCACTGCTTTGAAAGTTGGCATTGATCATCAACAGAATATGTTAATAAAGCATTGTGTACTATGTACAAATTCAGCTGAACCTGTTAATCCCTTCATTGTTGCTTTGGTGGTTATCATCTTGTTATTTTTTCCATCCATTCATCGCACAGCAAGCACGGCTTGGTAAAGATTATGCGCTTGTACGAATAGACCCTGTTGCTGTTCTTCAGAGCCTCTTTTCTCAGTTCACACTTATCAAGAGTGTGTACTTTCTTTCCAACATTTTAATAATATATTTGAAGAGTCCATTTGGATTGTCGCATAGTGAGTTATAATAACTATATCATTTTAAAGCTTAGAGTCTGCTCTTTAAGAATCTGACCTTACCATAAAAATCCAAGTCTGGCGACTTTTTGTGGGTTTCAAGTTCAAGTTCAAGTTCAAGTTTATTTAACCAATTCATTAAACATTTGACATTTTACAAAAGGATACAGCATTAAGAATAATGAATGGTTTAGGACCCCAAAAGAAGCAGAGCTTGTAAAAAAGGGGTCCCGGATAAAGATATCAAACAAAGCAAAACATACTAAAGTTTTAAACATATTAACAAGAAGTATAATAGTAACATATTTACATAGGACAGATGCAACACAAGCACACACACACACACACACGCGCACACACACACATTCAATCACACAAACACGTGTCACAAAAACGCTCATGCACATACATATAATTCACATGAAATTGCAGAAAGATACTTTCTATTTTACTATACTTTTAAATTCAGCTTCCCTGATCAATTCTTGTTTTACAAATTTCCCTCAAGATAGATGCGACATGTACGTTTAAAGTTGGTTTTGTGGTGCAGGGTCATGTTTAGTCTATGTTATGAGTGGAACACAGTGTTGCAGTACCTGCTGCCTACTCATGAGCTCCCGCAAGGAGCTGGCATGAACTTGAGTGGAAAGTCAACAAGATCGCAAGCCAAGACAGTACAATAAAGACGAATAGAAGTCTTTGACTACAATGTAGTTACAAAGTTTTGAACATGTTGAAGGATGTGCGATCGAGAGAGTATGGTTGGGTGTCCAATGCATTGTATTGACACCCTAACATTTTTCTATCAATAGAAACATGAGTAATCTCACAATTTGCTTAAAATTTTACTCACGTGGAGAAAATTCTCTGGATTCACAAGCGCACACTGAAAGTACGATCGGGTACGTGTGAAGTAGCGCTCTCGACTAAGTAAATTAAGCTGGCCTCTATGCGTATATGCTCTAGATAGATGGCTGCTTCGAACGCGCGGGGTGTTATTTTTTTATGCACTCAGTTTCCCTGTACATTGGAATTGACCACCTCACCTTCCATTGACAATGAATTTATGTAGATTTCTATAAAGCGCCCATAAATTCCATTTTGCTAAATTTAGGCAATTTAGAGTGAATACTTGCTTTCGCCTCATTTCACTCGGTTGCTTAGCCCAGTGAAGAATCCAACAGTCACACCATTGCCACTCCATTGCACGTAGTCCCATGCATGCATACATTTTCGTTGTGTACGTGCAATGATACAATGTAGATGGTGGTCGGTTTCTATTCACAGTGTCGATGTGAGGACACCTACCATACTGTACATGTAGCACTAGTAGTATAGTATGGCCGAGCATGCCTAGTTTAAATTAATGCCATGGTGTAAAAAACCTGCGTCACCCTGCCAAGGTTGGACCTCCCATGCCAGATTTGACCGTTTGCAAAAGCATAAGATTCAAGTTCTTAATTTGTAGCCTGTGGTTGAATTTTGATTGGCGTTAGATCTATATGCCTTCTGGTCGAATTATGGGTGGCTTGCTTTACATCACTCATCAGTGCAGTCTACCTACTTGCGTACAATAGTGCTTTCTTGACATCATGGGATAGAATCAAAATGGAGCACTGCACTGTTAGTGCTACTTTACTGTCTCTATGCAGTTTGCTGGACAGGATTCGTAGAAAGCCAGGCTCCATCCCAGATATGATTGTAGCAACAGCATGTAGAAGAAAATGTGGAAATAACTTGTCTCTTGACTGCAAAAACTACTTTCCAAAAGTTGATTTGATCTCTAATACTTTATACATGTGCATTTATGCATTATTTTATCTTTTTATGCAGTGTGCATCACAAAAGGACACAGTGGTGCATCTAGTTCCAACACCCTCTGAACAAAGTGGAGACTGTAGCCATGGTAACCCATCATCAGTGGACAGCTACAGTGAGCAGTGGATAGCTGAGCATGCCAGACAGGTTTGTAGGTTATCCTTGCCTTCATGTTTCATCCTGAAGTTTGCATGGAATTCCACTTGCCGCTCTGTACAGAACACATTACTAATACATGGAAAGGAAGCATGTATTGGGTTGAAGAAAACAATAGAATACGTGCATTATTTCTTTTTCACTCTCTCACATTAAGTACCTATTACCTTTACTTGTGTAATTCTCTTATTTTGAAGGTAACATGCACCCTACCTGGTGGCATAGGCATCACAGGTGTATTCTACTCGTGCCAACCCGGGGAGTCCTCACAAGGGGCCACGAGGGCCCGCCAGGCACTCTTTGCCACCTTCAAGCTACTGACCAAGAGACGTCTGATGACAGTAGACCAAGGAAGAGAAACTCTAGACTGGTGTGCTCTCCATATATGCCAGGCAACAAAGAAGTATCCTTTTGCATTTCTTTGAAAAACTGTCTCAGATATACTCTAGTAGTCCCTGTCTTAAGCTGAAGAATTTGGAACTTTCAAAGGAAATTCATGCATAAGTATTACAAGTTGAGAAAGTGATTAGCACCATTAAATCTGAGGAGAATTTGCAAGAATGGCCTGTAATGTAGTCACTTAGATTTGGGAAGGTGATGGGGGGGGGGGGGGGGGCGGGGGTGGGGTGGGGGGGCACTTTTGTCGGTGAACACCTTACATGGTATCCCCCAATACGTGTGCTGGAGGATACAACATGATTGTACTTTTAATTTTGATAGGTCAGTGTTGCACTGCCACTGCTGCAGCATCACATTTTTAACATACTGTAAAACGAGGAATTTTCACGTGCATTTTAATTTCACGAATTTCGCGAGCGCCAAAATTCGCGAAATTAAAATGCACGCGAAAGCTTTTGTCTACACTGCATGCATTGAATGCCAGTAGCAATTCGCGAAAATCTCATGCCACGAAAAAGGCGGTCGGCTCCAATTCGCGAAAATTTCATGCCGCGAATATATCATGTTTTACAGTACTGGCCTTATTTTTTAGTAGAATTTCTAAATGTTTGCATGGAGGTGCATCATGTAGCTTTTTTAAAAATTTTTGTCATAATTGTTTATACCTTACAGTAAATTCCCAGATAGGATTGACAAGTACATTGTAGCTCTTTTTTAGCTCACCTGAGCCGAAGGCTGTAGTTTCAAGTTTGTTCATGGCGGAATCAGGGGTGCATCCCTTAGGACCTAGGGGAGGGTGGTGTGGAGGGGTCTAATAGGGCCTAAATTGTACATTTTAGTCTTTGTCTTGAGAACCCCATGACCCATTTTCACCAAACTTGGCAGGTAGTATCCCTAGGGGGTTAGGATCTCAATTTGTTAAAATGGGCACCCTGCCCCACCCAGGGGGGCCCCATAGGGCCCACCCCCCCCCCCCCCCCTCAAAAAAAAAAAAAAAATTATTGAAAGGAATCTTTAAAAATCATCTTCAAAAATCATCTTCTCTAGAACCAAAGTCATAGAGCTAAGATAATACTATGAGTTAGTACATTGATGACTGTAGTTTCAAGTTTCTTTATGGCGGAATCAGGGGTGCCCCCACCCCCCCCCCCCCCCCCCCCCCCCTTGGGACTCAGGGGAGGGGGGTGGGTAGAGGTCAATTTGTTCAAATCTGTTTGATAAATGAAAGTGTCTTACAGGACTTTGTAGGCATAGGATAGGATAGGGGCATAGGATCTCAATTTGTTCAAATGGGCACCGAGTCCTACCTGGAGGGCCCCAAGGGGCCCAAACCTCCTAAAATGAAGGAGTCTTCTCTAGAATCAGAAGTGATAGAGCTAAGATAATACTATGAGTTAGTACATTAACTCTTTATTTGCCATGGTGGAAACCCCCTGTGTGCCACGTTATTCTGAGACATGAAGGAAGTCGTGCTTTGAGAAAGAATTCTGTTTTTCCAATCTATATAACTTTTGCAAATTTCTGTTAAGCTGGCCATAAGAGTGTGCGAAGTTGAAGAGGAATGCCAAGCTTTACTTTTTGTTATTGTATGACAAATCTATATAATTATAATTATATTTTTAATGACCAGTTGCTACATAACTGTAAAGGCATGACTTTTGCACATGAAACCGTGAGAGAAACTTTGAATTTACACGCAAATTTAGTTGGGAACACCGCTTGATAGTCAATCACCACATAGAATGCAAGCTGTATGTAAAAGGAACAGGGGCGCGAGAAAAGCTGTCATTGTACCGCGGGATTAGGCGATTTATCGATCGGTTTTTAAAGCGGATTAGTGCGTTTGAGCGGAATATGCGAAGTTGGCACGCCGTCGACTGAGTGGGACGTGCGAACATGGCACATAAAGAGTTAATTACTGTAGTTTGAAGTTTGTTCATAGCAGATCAAGGGGTGCCCCTCTTGGGGGTAGGGGGGAGGTGTGGGGAGGTCCAAATGGGGGCCTAAATTGTACATTTTCATCTTCTTCTTGAAAACCTCATGATGGATTTTCACCAAACTTGGCAGGTAGCATCCCTAGGGGTTAGGATCTCAATTGTTAAAATGGGCACCATACCCCACCCCGGGGGCCCCAGGAGGCCCTCAATCTCCCCAAATTTAGGAATCTTCAAAAAAGGGGGGCCCTTATTGTACATTTTCATCTTGTACTTGAGAATGCCTGGTCAAAGTTTGGTAGAGCTGTAAATGATTAAGATTAGTGACTGCGTGAAAGGTGAACTTGGGATACTCAGGTGAGCGCTAGACCCGCGGGTCTCTTGTTTGATACATGTACGTACCAAGTAATTACTGTATGCAGAAAATGAACTTTTTCAATGTAGTCATTAACCTGTTGAGGACAGCCTGATTTTGCTATAATTTCCCATAGACAGAAGCCTGAGTATACTCGGGATTCATCCTCAACGGGTTAACTACGAATGTACCACCCTTTTTATCCTTGAACTGTGATGTACATTTGAAAGCTTTTCCTGAACACAGCGTAATACAGAACTGTGTGTAAAACCTTCAACGTTCTTGACCACAAGGTAATGTAGATATTTCTTCCTAGTCACGGTATTAATGATTTCTTGTTATAGATGTAGTATGGCTTCATATTCAGCATTCTCTATTAGGCATTGAAAAAGTAATTCTGTATGTTGATTGTTCCAGTTTGTGCATGCGCAGGAAAAAAAGAAAAAAAAAAAGGTAATTTGCCATGAAAGGCGTGTCATGTTTGTGTTTAAATTCCCTGAGATTTGAAGCATCTAAAATTATTCATGTACTTCTTGTAAATAGCTGGCACATCCACATGAGAGCATCAAAGTGTTCATTAATGCTTTGAATTTGGCAATAATAATAGAAAAAAATGAGTTAATACATTCAAAGAGAAGCAATGAATGGATGCTTCCTAGAGTGTTCTAATTGATGGGCCTTTCTGATCATCTCGTCTGCACAAGTTAATTCTTTGATTAAACATGGATTCCATACACTTGTTATATTGGCAGCCCTATGCAGTATGTTGCATTGATAATAAGCGGCATGCCCTAACCAACTGAGGAGAAAGAAAGGTCATTTTCCAAAACGTGCACACAAGCCAATTATGAAATAACTTATTGTCTGGATACCTACTACAGTTGTACATATGTAACTAAAAAAGTACTGAAAAGATGTAGCTTAGATACTTGGGACTATAAGTGTACTCTCTAGGTAAAGCTATACAAATTTGGGAATACATAAAGGGCATAGTGGTAAATGTGTCTTACTCCATAAACTTTTTACAGTTCATAACTTTTTTGTGTGTGTCTGATTTTTTCACCAGATTTTCACTGATATACTTTTCTGATTTTTCTGTTTTCCAAAAAAAAACACAAAAAAACAAAAAATCAGAAATGTCAAGGGCAGAACTTGTGCTGTCTGGGTTGAACCAATCCTTCATGTCAAGCAATGAAATAGGTCTGCAAGGAATAATCCTATTTTTTTTTCATCTTATAGTGCACTGCTCGTCCAGCTGATCTGAAGTTCCAGTCCAATGTCCAGCAGTGGGCAGTGGTCCAGAGTAGCCTGAGATTGGACATTGGTGTCCATCTCGGGTCAGCTGTGGCCGAGTGCAGCCAGTACAGCAAGCAGCTTTTAGTAAGTACCTTTCAATTGACATGCAAGATGGGACATTATAATGATAAAAATGGTAATGCTAATGCTAAAAAAATGCTAGTAAAGTCAGTTTTATGTGAATAATTTTAATGTTTTGATTTTATATCAGTATCGACATTATTAAAAAATTGGTCGTGTATGACATTGTTCTGCTATCTTCTGGTACTCTATTTGCTTTGCAACACATACAATGGTAATCCTGGAGGGTATTTCATGAAGCGTTTTGGTTGGATATTTTTCTGACAAATTGTTACAAGCTACTGAAATTCTTGCATCTGACTGGCTGAGAGCAAATTTGTCCAACAACTTTGTCAGACAAAATGCTTCATGAAATGCCCCCCTGGTCGTCAGAATCATGCTTGCACCCACATGGCTTTCCATACAATGTATTCATCATTCTAGCAAGAACCAACGAAACCAAACAAAAAAGCAACAACACATTACTACGCCTGTAAAATTGCACACTTCATAGTTATTCTGTGCATGTTAGTTCCAGGCTGAATGAGGTATCCTGTTTCTGTATGAGTTGTCGAGCTCTGCTTGTATGCTTCGCATGAAATCAGATCCAGGGCACTTACTGTATCCTCCCTTCTGTGTTTTCTGTTCTTTGTCAATTCTACAGGAGTAGTAATGTGTTGTTGCGTTTTTGTTTGTTTGTGTTTGTTCTTGGTAGAATGATCAATCTGGAAAGCCATGTGGGGGCAAGCATGATTCTGATGACTAGGATTACCATTGTATGTGTTGCAAAGCAATTTGAGTACCAGAAGATAGCAGAACAATGTCATACATAACCAACATCTTGAATGTAAATACCATTATGAAATCATATAATGATTGATACTGTATTACTTTTCATTTAAATACTGACTTCATTATCATTTCTCTAGCATTATTAATACCAATATCATTACCTCCGCCAAGGGAGGAGGTTATGTTTTCGTTTCCGTTGGCTTGTTCGTTAGTTAGTTCGTTAGTTAGTTAGTTTGTTTGTCCGTGTGCAAAATAACTCAAAAAGTAGTTAACGGATTGGGATGAAACTTGCAGGAAAGGTTAAAAATGACACAAGTAACAAATGATTAACATTTGGTAATGATCTGAAAATTTTTGGGGACTCTATGAAGGAATTTTGATGTTTTGGCAGGTAGGGTCAATGAACTTGAGAGTTCAGGCTGCGCGTATTTGAGGTTTGCCTGCGCTCACTAAAGTGTGTGCTCTAGTTTCTGAGGGGGTGAGGCGCGCCGTGCAGCTGAAGGCTTATGACGTAACAAAGGCTTCTATATTTGGAAATCTGGCGACTTTTAGCACCGATGTTGTGTGTACGTATGATTTTTCTAAGGAAAAACAAGATCAATGTAGTGGTGAAAATAAGCTTCATGCTTGGCGGAGGTCTGCGCTCTCAGAGTGCTTCTCTAGTTATTAAATGAATTTGGATCCAGGGCACTCACTGTATCCTCCCTTCTGTGTCTCCGTCTTTTTGTTACATTAACGCAGGCAAGGCTACACCCGGTCAGCCAGATGATTGAGGATGCCTCGGCCTTGGTGGACGGTCAGTTGAGGAGAGGCTCAGATCCCCTGGAGGGTCAGCCAGCCAAGGTAATTGTGACCATGGACCTACAACGAATGGACTTTCGACAGTCAGATTTTACGACAGGGAGGTGATTACCATCTGTCCTCGAGCCTTACTTTCCCTTTGCCCGGTTTTACGACCGACCGCCGCAGGCGTGTTTTGATTACCGTCCTTTGCGAGGGCGAGATCCGCCGATTATGGTGCTGCCCTCTTGCGTCGAAACGTAGTAACTTTCTTACTGCTCGTCTTTTGTTTCTCTTGAGCCATTCCATGACGTTTCATGACCCCAGCAGCTATTGAGCTTGCGCAGAAAATAAACACTTCCGGGTCACACTGGTGTTCGATGTTCAGTTCTTCGCTATTCTCGCTTCGATATCTTCCAAAAAACCCAACGGAATTCGATTGAATCTTCGATTTTTTGCGATATTTTGTCTATATTTCATCTCAGCACAATTCCAGGTAAGTTTAGCGAACATATCCTCGGCAATTGTGGTCAGAAAAGAGCCTTTTTTATCATATTTCCTATGGATTTTCTGTCATGTAGTGTGGTGTTTGTGCGAGTTTAATATATTTTGCTATCAAAAAAGACCATGAGATACGTGAGCGTTTGCGAGCGTATTTGTAGAATACATTGTAATCTAACCCTATTTTGTGTGAAAATCCGTAAGAAATACAACATTACGCAATCCCGTTCACACAGAATCGATATTTTGCTGTGCAAAATGGTGATATCCGGGTCATGATTGAGTCGAATTGCAAGTTCACACACAGTCGCCCATGCCATGCCAGGTCACGCATATTGAATCGTGAATTTGGATATTATCACGGAAATAATGCACATCAGATCCACAGTAACTCATTTGTAATCCTGTCAGATTTACAACTAAATGCAAAGATAGTCGATATTGTTATTTGAGGTCGCGGAGCTACGTTTGTTGTCGGCCACGGACCGGGTTTCGTGTGTGTGCATGTGTGCTGTGCGGTGTACACTAAATACTATACGGTACGCGGACGGTACAGTCCCATAGGTTCGATTTCGTGTGTAGCCTGTGTACTCTCTTCTTTACACCAGCCAACATAAAGAACAGTGGCGCAAAATTGAACCTCTAAGGGCTTAAGCTCAAATTCAAGGCATCAAACAGCACCAAATCACGGGAAATGCTTCTAAGACTAAACCATGTAATAATAATATGAACCTACATGTAGTTAGTAACCAGTGTTAGACTAGATTTAGGCCTAAGTCTAGCAGTGGGCAATGTCATGAGGTGCAAATGCCAATATTATTTACTCGTAAGATCTAGCTAGTCTTCTAGTTCTACTTCTAGTCTATTTCACAAACTTTGAAGAGCATCGAATGCATGGCACTCGATCTCGCATCTCAATCCGATCGCGATCTTGATTTCGCTGCCGTTCTTTTCGCAGCTCATGCAGCAAGCATTTCCTAGTACCTACGCTACAGTACAGTGTACACATTTGAAGTGAAAGTAAAGGTAGCCTCCAGCTTTTGATGGAAATTTTAAAGCATATCCTTGTTAAAAGACAGACACATGCATGTACTAGTAGATAGCTACCTTTAGTGTCAGATTGTGTAGGTACTAGTGTGCATATGACCTTACATTGTATCTTAGGACCTACTGTACTTATTAGCGAAAGTTGTGGAATCAGAGCAAAACGAGAGAAGTGATATTCAGCATGGATCTACGATAGGCATATCTATTTCCATGTTTTGAGCAATTCTTATCACATTTTGTTTTTGGATATCACCAGTGTCCAATTACCGATTTGGTGCATATTTTCAAGATTGATGGGAAATGTGCTATCAGGTATTTCATGTGACTTTTCTGATTTGTATGAAATTAAAAGATACATGTACAATATCTACATTGAATATGAACACCTCATCATTGCATCCACCCAAAGTACATTTATGTATTAATCATTAGCACCAGTCTTTGAATCTTTGTTTGGCTTCTCATGAAAGGTGTATCCTGCAGTCCAAAATTGATCAATAATCTAGAATCTACCATGATTGTATATACAGTGTATCTATGAATCATAAAATGGCTTTTACATGCAATTGTATTTTCAGATTTGTTAACCATTGCAATTTGTTTCTACTACATTTCATTTTGTTGTAGGGTGCAAGATCACAGGTTGTGCAGATGGCCTCACAACATAAGACGAATCTTCGATCGTACTGTCGCTTATGTGGTGTGGAAAATGCACTTCAGAAAGATAGGCAGCCGTACAAGAAGGAAAACTACAGCAAAGTTATATCAGATGCCCTCGAGATTGATGTGGTTGGAGAGGATGGTGAGATATATCCACCCTTCATTTGCAAGCCATGTGAATGCAAGCTTGGAAGATTCAAGCGAAAAAAATCTAAAAAGCAGTCAACAAATGTCAGCATCGTGATATGTTCATTCACAGAACATTCGGAAGACTGTAGGATCTGCCACGGCAAGGAACAGATAGATATCGATTCAATCGTGGAATCGTGTAGGGAGGCTGCCTCATCAGTGGAAATGGCCACTTCAAAGCAGGGGGACAGGACATTGTTCGTGACAATTGCGACGAAGTCTAAGAGTGAATTTACGGTTCCCAAATGCTTGACCTTGCATAATGATGCCACCTGGGAAGTATCTATTGCAGGACAGTTGTTAGAGGCGGACCATCCTTTGTTGAGGAAATTCCCTGCAGTGGTGCAAAGTGATGCAGCAGTTGAACTTGTGAGAGTCATTGGAGAGTGTCAGATTTGTGTTGGCAATCCAGACTTCGTGGAGTTCCTCTCTGGAAAAGGAGTCATGCCCTCCAGGGTGTTTAGAATAGACACAATCACAGCAGAAACGACAGTACGTCATGTGCACTGCAAATTGATTGCCGATAATAAAGACAAGTGTAGCATTTGTTCGATTGGAAGAGGAGACCTTGTATCTTGGAAGGAGAAAAAAGTCAAGGACCTGGACAAGACATCACCAAGCTCTTCAACAAAGCTCAGTTACCTTGACAAAGATGAACTTCAGATGCGTGCAAGACGATTACATCGTGAAAAGGAAAAAACTGAGAAAAAACTCCACTCCCTTCAGAAGCGTGTAAAATCATTCTTCCAGGAAAAAAGTACATGCATGAAGGACCCAGCAAACAATGCTTTGGTAGAAGACTTATTGCTGAATTGTCAGCAAGAACTCGACAATCTGTTGCCGCCAAAGTCAGCTGGGCGTTACCTCTGGGAGGAGCAGAAGAGGGCGATGAGGATGAAGGACAGAAGAGGAATGAGATGGAGTACAGAGATTTTGAGGTGGTGTATAGCGATATACCACAAGTCGCCTGCTGCCTACAACTTAATAAAGGAAAGTGGTATGTTGATTTTACCAGCCCAAAGTACACTACACGACTATACGCACTATGCTGAAGCCAAAACTGGGGTCCATGACGATGTTATCAAACAAATGGTGAATGATATGAATTTAAGTGAAGATCATGTGGCTAATATTGTGCTTCTGTTCGATGAGATGAAGTTGCAGTCGGGATTAGCGTTTTCAGCGTCAACGGGAAAGTTGATGGGGTTTGTGGATGTCGGGGACATCAACACCGAGTTGAAATTATTTGAGCAAGAAGTGCAGAGTGACATTAATGACCCAGTGGAGCCACCCCTTGCGACGCATGCCTTCATGCTGATGGCAAGAGGCTTGTTTTCATCAACAAAACAGGCAGTTGCTTTCTTTCCCACAAAGACCCTGAGAAGCAGTGAGATCTATGACTGTGTAATGGAAACTGTCATGGCATTAGAGACAGTAGGCTTGAGAGTAAGGGCAGTTGTTTCAGATGGAGCGTCGATGAACCGCAAATTCTACAGAATGTGTGGACATTTTAACTGGACAGTGCATCCATTAGATGGGGAAAGAAGAATCTATTTCTTCTGTGATGTTCCCCATCTGATAAAGACAACGAGAAACAATGTGGAGAACTCTGGATTTTCACGTAAAAGCCGAAATCTTCAGGTAAATTTCAGATAAACAATTTTGCAATGGTACGCTGAATAAAGATTGTGAACTTATACATCTCTGATATATTTTTGAAAGCAATGAAAATATGCAGTAGAAATATTTGTTCCATACATGTAGAGGGGTAAAAACTCTTCTTTGTGTTCCTGACTTGATAGCACCATGGATCGTAGGTCCATGATTGCACTCAACATAAATTTATTTTGTAGGTCCACGCATACAAACAAACACACTGGTCTACACTGCTTTATTCTTCTACATAAGTGCTACAACCATGTACATTATATCAAAATAATCATATTGAGTACTATGGAAACTCAGTGGATTAAATATATGTGTATATGTGTAATAAATGAATTGTTCAAATATTTAGTAAAAATAGAACATAAGTCCTTGCAGGATAAGTTTAAATAATAAAAAAAACTGTACATGCCAAAGTCATGCAGTTTTAAAGCGATATACTTGGAGATTCAAGGTATATATGACCTCTGTAACATAATTTTTATGATTATTTGTATAGTTTCGTGGAAAACACATTCGGTGGACCCATCTCCTCGATGTCTATGCCTGGGACTCTGCGTCTGATCTGCGGATGCTCACCAAGATTACAGATGCTCACCTGTATCTGACACCTTCACTTCGCATGAGAGTTAAACTAGCTTCTCAGGTATGTGATGTACCTTTGATGCAACTGCATTTTCACCTTTGCATTTTTTATGGTGTGTACAAACCTCAAGGTAGTAATATTTCACTGCATGTTTCCTGCATTTCCAGAATCCATTATCCCTTGCTTAATTGCATAGTATAATAGTCATGGTCCAAAATAATATTAATGTGAAGATATCATGTAATCTTGTGTTAACACACCAAACACAATGCAAATATGGTTATCCTTTAAAATAAATGTGCTGATCATGGGTTCATGGTGTGCTATTTAGGGTTACAGTCTTGTTTACATAATTTGTCACTGTTCTTTCAAAAATCTTCACTGATAGGTTTTGAGTCAGAGCGTTGCGAATGCAATGAAGGCCATGAAAGTGGAAACAAAAGACAACTCGATGGATGGTACCTGTGAATTCATCGAACTGATGAACAAGTTCTTTGATTGCCTCAACGTCTCCAATGTCAGCGAAGGCAGGAGGAAGCGGAATCCAAACTTGATGCCGTACGAGAGTGATACAGATAGCAGGTTTGATGTGAGCATCAAGATTTTTTGAGTCTTTCTGTTCTTTTCAATACATTGCACCTCCATTATAGCAAACACCATTGTAATGAAATTCTGGTTACAGCAAAGTAAAGAATCAGGCCTTAGCATTATCCGCTCTTTGTTTTTTATTGTTTATATGCTCCATGGAAAGAATTATTCTAGTTCTGAGGACTCCTTTATAACAGGAGTCCACTCCACAGGGCATGCTCCAATAAAATCATCATTATTTTTGTGCACCAAAAACAACAATGTCAAACATATTGTATTTGGCCCAAAAACCTAATACGAGGGTTTTCCTGTATCTTCAAAGATATTGAATGTGTACAAAATATATTGCAAATAGTATGTTAATTGTGGTATGTTTATTTTCTGCAGTGTATGTGGAGAAAAAAACAAAGACAGCTAAATTAGTAAATAGTTTCATGCATTTTTATTTCTCTTACAGTGGTTAGCCAACACGTTCCTGAAGTACTTTGAAGACTGGGAAACGGAGATCAAGGAAACGCCAAACCTGACGGCAATGGAGAGGGAAAGACGATGCATCAGCAAGGAAACAAGAGAAGGATTTAGAATCACTGGTGAGAGAATAATTATGAAGCATGTACAATGTATATGAACATTTTTTGTCACCAGTGTATAAAAATGTTTTGTGCTCCTTAAGTTGCATGTTTTTTGACACTGCTTTGGTCAATGACATGATTATGAGACCTGTTGTGTATCAAAGCAAGAAATAATAATTTGAAAGGGCATGTTGGTTTCATTAGAGTAACCTCAAATTTTATATTTGTTTTCTGTCCTTTAACGAACATGATGTATGCCAATGTAGAGTTGAGTATGCATTCTACTGATTGACATTTTTTTTTTATCATTCGTTACTCCCAACAAATTAATTGGTGGCATGTTTTTCATTCATTTTTATTTTGCAGTATTGTCCTTCATTGAGCTGACAAAGGAATTACTTCAGGAAGATGGAGTGAAGTATGTCCTGTCAGAGAAGTTTTCCCAAGATCCCATTGAGGAATACTTTTCGAAGCAAAGGGCATCTGGAGGAGCATGTGATAACCCTTCTGTGCAGCAGGTTGCTAATAACATGCTGTCCATACAAGTTGGAGGGGCAGCTATCCGAGCTTCCCGTCGAGGCAATGTTGAGAAACCCTCTACAGATTCTGTCACGGACTTACCTCTGCCTAAGAAGAAGCGAAAGAGATAAAAGAGGAACTTTCCTATTTCAAGAGTGTATTGATGGACATATCAGCGATGTGTACACACAGCTGCTCCATCTTCATTTGTCTTTCAATACATGGAGATGTTTCGTCTTCCAAGGTGTTGTCTTCATTTGCATTCACCCTGTGCTTTCGTTTGCTTATGAGAAGTATGAAGCTGGCAGTGTTGTGATTTTTTCATCCTATAACAACATGTGCCATGGGATGTGGAAGAGTAACACAGTGAGGAGACATTGGAGAACCAATTTTTCACCGCAGGAAATGTCAGATGTACAGTACCTTATGATGCATATATGTACATGTGTCTATTCTTCCAAGGTCTTATCATGCATTTATCCTACACGTCTGCTCATGAGAAGTGTAAAACTGGCAATGTTGTGATTTTTCATCCTAGGATAACATGTACCATGTTGAAGTGTAACACAGTGAATTTGAGAAGCAATTTTTCACCGCAGGAAATGTCAGATGTATGTCACAGAAACTGTCATGTTCTCAGCTTTACACATGATTCTATGGATGAGTATTTTCCAATGCAAAGGACTTCTGGAGGAGCAAGTGATGATCCTTCTGTGCATTAGGTTGCTTATAAAGTGCTGTCCATACAAGTTGGAGAGGCAGCTATTTAAGCTTTCCGTTGAGGTTATGTTGAGAAACCCTCTACAGACTCTGTTAAGGACTTACCTCTGGTTAGGAGGAAGCAGAAGAGATAAGAGAGGAAGTTTGTTTAGGAATGTTAAGGAATTGTTTATTCTTCCAAGGTCCACTGTCTTTACATGCATCTCACCTATTGAAATTTGCTCATAAATTTGCTTGTGAGAAGGCATAAAACTGTGATGAGGTACAGGTGTATAGAGACATTGGAAAACCAATTTCTCATCACTGGACATGTCAGCAGTATATCACATGAACATTGCCATTTTCTGTGTAGCTTTGCCACTCTTCCAGTCAGATACCTGTTTAGAAATGTATTCAGAAACAGCTGGTCAACCAAATGACAAGACTGGAGCATGGCTCTACAAATGGGATATCTGATCTTTTGTCTGTGATGATTGATGCAACTAGTACGGTCAAACTTCCTCAGTGTGCTTTTACATGTATGTTGTGGTTTACCACTTAAAAACTTTCATATTGTGGTTTACCGCTTTGAAGTGATATATCATTATAGCTATTATTATTTTTATTTTTATTATTATTATTATTATAAACTCGAGGAAATGTTTCTGTAGTTTCATAGCACTCAAGTTGTGTATGTAGTAGGTCCCAGATATAGCATCACGTTTGCTGTGATGATGTGTGTGCATACTGTACATATACTAGAAGAATGATGCAGTACAGCTGTAGTACCCTTCAATATTCACTGAAACAGATGTGAAAAATGATACTTGCCCAAATGTAACTTTGATTGACAGTATCGTGTTTAAATTCATTTTATTTTTTTTTATTTTTTTTTTTTTTTAACGATCTCTTGGTCTGCCCATGGACCTGTCCATAGTCTGCCACAGATTATCATTTAGCTCGATATAAACTGATTCACGGGACTTGCATCCAAGGACATAATTGAACACGAGGTATGGCTACTGTAAAAGTGGATATTTTCACACTAATTTTTTGCACTCGGCCCGGAAAAAAGAGTTTCACATGCTTTTAATTCTGCAGAATAATGACAGTAAGTACAGAAACATATGGCAGACAGAAATATTCACTGGCTTTCAGTACATTGCACTAGTTTCTGGTTGTGCAAAAGGCACAAAAATGTCAATAACGCGGCAATTTCCACTTTTACAGTAATGTTATTGTGTCGTGATAATAGTGCAATTTGTGTACTATAATGTACCTACGTAGTATGCCCTACAAAGCATGTTTTCTGCTGATCTCGTACCCCATATTTGCCTCATCTTTCTGCATCTTGCACTACCATTGACCTCTTTCTCTTCCTCCTCACTTTGCTCTTGTTCTGTCACATTCATTGATGTGCATATTACCCCTTCATATTCTCTCTCACCCTTTATCAGTTCCTCAACTTCAGGAAAACAATCCATTTCGACAGTTTTGTGTTGATGTTGAGATACATTGTACATACAGTACAACTGCACATGCCATAGTGTGATGAAAATGTATACATGTACATGTACCTGGTACATGCTGGTACCAAGGGATATTTCATCAAGAACTGAAGCAAAAGTATGTAATTACAATCACATTTATAATAGGTTGATTTATTTCCCCAAGTACATGTACCTTTCATGGACTCTACTGCTGTTTTAATCTTTTCATATTTATCTCATAATTTTCTCACTGTTGCTCTCTCTTTATCCCTTGGATCACCTGTGTCTATTTCTTAATTCCTTATGAAAATGTGGACAGATCCAAAGGTATTGTTTTCTGTATTTTACTATACACCATGATTTTACATAGCCTTTCATAGTTGAGTGAATACTGGTATTATCTTTGAATGTCATATTTTGGTACAACGTACCTAGTTTTAATCATTTCCTCATAGATAATTCACAGGCAAGATAGTACAAAAATGTATGTGAAGCTCAATGGTGAAGAAAAAGATAAGAACTGACAAGAAACAGCTTGTATACAGAGAAAAATCGTTTAAATCATTATTAGCTCCAATTTACATGTATACATTTCAGCATATATTTTGTTTTAATGGATAAACATGCCTATTGTAGTGACATTTTCTCATTGACTTACAAATAAGTATTAAAGAAATCTGTAACAAGGCTATTGGCACATCATTGTTTTGTGTCATGAAGAAATCCTGATCATGATACCGTTACAAAAGTGTACAGTGTAATTACAAATTGTCTACATACACTATGTATACCCTCATACATGTGTGTGTACAGAGTGTATGTAAAGGTGATTTTCTGAAACATTAATGCCTGCAATATTGTATGACTGATAAGTAAAGTCAACCTTGCTTAAGTCGACCTTGCATGAGTGGAATAATCGCCCAAGTGAAAAAAAAAAAAAAAATAACCATATCATCTGGTCATTGAAATACAAATGCGATGACTGCATTCATACACATGCACAAAGTACAGATGCACTTTGTTCTCATGTAATGAATGCGTACATAAAAACTCAACGCAATGCACATACTGGTATGCTAACATCGTGGACCTCCATGCTAACATATAAAGGTGATTAACTGTCATAGGTCCATGGAGAGACCATGGAGAGACAAAATAGAATAAACTTATCTTACAAATGTATATGAATGCAATGTACAGGTGTACTTAAAATTGTCTCATTAGGCATTCAGCCTTTGTAACAAAAAACATGAAAATTACATGTACACAGTACTACATGTATGTCATATTAGGGTATAAATAAAAGCAAGATTCGAAGTTGGGACAGGCAAGATTATTTTTCACCATAAAAAGGTTTTGTTTTTATCAAACCTCTTCAAACACGGTTCAACTGTACATGTACTTTGTTAAATCTGTGTTGTATGCTGTCCTGTGCATTCAAATAGATAAGAGTACAGCTTGTATGCTGTACATAAACTGCACATAATTTCTCCAGCAAAATTACATGTACCCCTATGTGCAAACAATGTATTTGTTACTCTATAAAATGTAGTTTACTGATACAATGTACAACATTGAGACATTTTATTCTGCCTTGTACCATACATGTACTGTACTATCTCAAAGAATTCGCAGAATAAAAGAAAGTGAATTGGGCAATCACGATGGCATAGTCCCACCAATCTTTAAGGATGGGAAATATCTCGGCTACATGTAACTGTATTCGTTTCCTGAGTGCACTTTTAAAACTCCTTTGTACATACAATTGTATACGTATCACACTAGTGTAAAGACTATGTGATGGCAAATAAATAATTCAGCACATGTACATGTAATATGTGTATAAATGTACAGGTGATGGAAACTGTGCTGCACTGTACCAGTTATTTTGCCAACTCTTTTCGCAAACTCTTTTCTCCTTTCTGTGAAGCCTGTTTCACCTGTTTTTTCAAGATGTTTGTGGCTTTCACAAATGCACTAATACGAATATTGATCCATTTTCGTAGAACAGCAGCAAAGAGAGGTTTTGTTGAAAATGTATGAGAGGAAGTGATATTCTCCCATGCAGAAAGAACAAGATGATTTCCTTGAAGTTGTTCCAGCATTGTTTGTGATACATTGATACTGCTCAGTGATTTCAAATTTTGCCTTTGTAGGATATTTCCACAGACCTTTTCAATGGAAACAAAAAATCTAAAGACATCATCATGTACTTTGAAAAGTCCACCTCTGTTTTGAAGATTTAACCATGTGACAGTGTATGTGAGAAATGAAGGTGCAATCATAGCATCTTCATCGTTTGCTCGCCATTCTCTCAAAAGGGCAGTAAAGTTTCTACCTTGTTCTGATTTCAATTTTTGATACTTTTTACACAGTGAAAAAGGCACAAAGCCAGCAATGTAGCGAATGACTTCCATGTCATGATCACTGAGGGGACCCTTAGTTTTTGTTGATTCAGTTCCATCTTGTTTGCACTGCTGTAATATCAGTGTGCAGAGCACAGTCCTGAGGAGGTATTGATGAAGCAAGTGCACACTGATGTTGTGTCCCTTCAGTTCTAGAGAAGACAAGAAAGTTGTCCACTTCTTCTTCACCTCCATAGCTGTCCGAATTTTGTGAAATTCTGTCCAAATGAGTTCTTGCGCTGAAGTGCTAAGGGCTGCCTCTCCTGCATTGACTGCCACAAACACATCTGAAACTAATTCACTGGCATACAGTACGAATGTGTTGTCATCAGATTTTCTCAAGATCTCCTTTGCAAGTGCTCTCACTTCACCACCATATCCATATGGAATTTTAAATTTTGGATCCTCCAATGATTTCTGCAGTGCAGTTCTAGTGATGGCACCGGATGTTTCCAAACATTTTGCCTTGTCAAGCTTCACCTTGAAAGTTGATTTTTTCACTGGAAAAAAAAAAAAAAAACAGGAGGAAAATTGTACATTAATCCTTTGTGCACTTCGATTTTTATTTGGCTCAGAAAACCCCTTAGCATTGCACATGTACTGCTCAAAGTCCCAGTGACAGAAAGGGTTAATACAAAAAAAAAAAAATAAATAAAAAAATAAGTCTGTAAATGATGTTCGGTACCCTTAATACACATACCCTGCATGATTATAGGTTCACAATCATTCAAACAAGAACACTACACGATAAATCTTGTTCAACGATAAAACATTGAAAAATCGAGAGTAGATCATTTATTACTTGTACGCTTCCATGTACATAGCTGTATGTGTTTGGAAGTCAAAACAGCATTGAAGGGTACTGTATGTGCACTTGGATTCACTGAAGTAACAGTTCTTTTTCGTGTTTGATGATGAACTTGCTGCATTCAAAATACAGTTACTGGTACCAGTAATAAAAAAAATATGTTAATCATATAAGATTTAAAACAAACCTTTCTTTTTCTGTGCTTTTTGTCTATGTGATCCTGAATTAGATGGCTGCGAATGACCAGCTCCAACTTTCCCTGATCCTGAAGTAGATGGCCGAGATTGACCTGTTACAATTTCCCCTAAAATGAGAGAAAATGCAGACAATATGGCAAATTAACTCACAGTAGTCCTACAAGGCTACATGACTGGCACTTTTATATTTAACGTTCTGTTCTGTCAACCTGATGAATCTGAAATTATTGCTTTTTGGGTGTGCTTAAATCAAAGTTCACAGGGTGGAATTATTTTTTTTAAAACAATGAATTAATGTGGAAGGATATGAACGATTACAGTACAGAGTCAAATGTGATCTTGGAGTGTGTAGCTCTAGGTCTTCTCTTTACCCGTACCGGTACCCTTTCTTGTTTATAAATTGATACAGGACATAGACTTGTTACTATATTTGAAAAAAAAAAAAAAAAAAAGATGCCCAGAGGGCCCAATTAACATGTTGACTACACCATAGAAATTTACATTGCTGCTCACTATTACTACCAGTATTAGTCATGTCAACTTATTGCTCGCACAATGGCTCTGAAGTAAGACCATGGACCTTGTACAGTTGTACAAATGTTGTCGTACCGGCAGGTCCATCTTTATGGTAAGACCGAGACGTACCTCAACTCATGATCAAGTACTATGTGCCAGGTGAGGACTTGTTATTATTGCACTAAATTATAAATAAATAAAATTCTGGTTGTCTTTTTGAGGCATCAATTGATCAAAGATTTGTAATTGTGAAGCCAAGTTACCTTGTGTACACATTTATGAGTTATTTGTTAACAGTCAATATGCTGTAATCTCATTTCAGCAAGGTGATGAATGATTGTTGTATTCAGTTCTACCATGGACCTCCATGGTTCTCAAGAAGTGTGCCAGTAGGCCTACCATATTAAACATAGTACTTGGTAACATTTGTTAGGCCTACTCCTAGTAGTACTAGTAGTAGTAGTACCGGTAGGTTTATTAATCGTATTGTTACACCTTTCCACCAAGATTTACACAGTAATTTTTTTTTTTTTGGTCCTTTAGACCATGGACCTGTCGCTGCACAGAAGTCGCACATCGTCTGGTTGGGCTAGTTGGAACTGTATGATATGTGTGTGATAATAATACTACTACTAATAATAATTGCATTTATATGGCGCTTCACACTGACGTTTCTAAGCACACTTTTGCTACTCATAAAAATAGACTAGAAAACACAATAACATTAACAAAATCAGCGTTATCAGTACCCGTAACAAAAGAAGAAAGAAAAGAAAAATACATGCGATACAATGGTACAATAATTGATAACTGTGTGCGCCCCCAGAAAAAAAAAAAATATACAACTGATTAAACAGGTGAGTTTTGAGAAGAATTTTGAATGATTCAACAGATGAGGCATTCTGAATATAAAGGAGTTTATTGATAGTGATAGCGATAAACAAAACCTGAATTACCTACGATGACGCCTAAGTTGAAAAACTTGTAGAGGGCCATTCAAAGGATTTAATCCTGTTTTCATCAATCTAATTTGTTAAAAAGTACACGGTACGGTAGCCGTATACCGTATAGACTTTACAGATTAGTAGGGAGTACGACAGATTGCCCTTTCGCGCAATTTAAACGTGTGAAAAACAGGTAGGCCTACCGCTGTAGGCACTATATAACGATGATTTAAACCCTATTGTAAAATTCACATTCCTTCACCTTTTACCTTCTAAATTCATCCTGAGGCAGCAAAGAGTTGAAGTCTTCAAATCTAGTATCAGTATTGAGTTATCTCTTTTGACAAAATCAGCTCGTATAAGCTGAAAAAGAGCCTTGAAAATAGAACGGTTCTACTCCATGTCAGCGAATTGCGCGATGTCTGTGCACGAGTCTCCGTACCGTTAATCTCGTTCGCGTTGCGGAGAGATCGAGATAGGTCACCACGTATTGGGAAATGTCCTGCTAGACCTTTGAACTTTGACGTCATATCACTTGCTGTAGGGGTACCCTTCGAACGTGTTACGAAATGCATCGTGTGCGCGAGATATCGCGCTTTCGAATGATACCACACATGGCGTAACTCGTCTTAATTTTCGCCATTAGAATCCAAAGATCAGTTTGACGAGACGTCTGCATCATTTTCACTGCAGTATTTCTGTTCAAAATTGTCCAAAATCTACACCAAGAAAGCGGAAAAAGATGTGGAAAAAGTATTTTGTAAAAGTCTGAAGTTCCTGAGCATGTTGCACTGTGTTGTTGTGCTTGTACCGGTATAGGTCCATGATATAGGTCTGTCGGCAGTTTACGATTTGTCAATAACAAGTATGAGTTGGTCTTTCGTTTAAAGTGAGTTTTTTTTTTTTTTTTTTTTGTATGATACAATGATACAATGTAATACAATGATCATGGCTGGGTTTTTTTTTTTCGCGTTTTTTTTTTTGTTTTTTTTTTTTAGGGGGCATTGATGATAAAGCTGGGGATCTTTTTATTTATTGATTTATCTCTATTTTTTTTCAGAAGATTAGCAATAGTTGGAAAGCTGGCAATTTATTCATATTCTAACACCAGCGTGTTTCCTTTTTTGACAAAATAGCCCCACAAAATAATATCCATTTATGTACCACTGTACATCACGTACTATCAGCTGACTGTAACTGAAAGAGTCAGTGAGTTACAATAGTTACACACCAGCTGGAAAACAAGTGGCTACTCACAACGGGTTCCACTATTGCCCCGTAGTATTGAACTTGCTGAATGACCAATGGTGATAAAGCCACGGACAATGCACTTTTGATGCCCATGTATTTCGGTACAGGGCCTACGTTTTACGACGACAACGAGATGCACTGTTTTGCAACGATTCGCGATTACAGATTTGTCTATATGTGGGGCTACACAAACAGTGTAAACATCGTGATGATCGTTAACATCATACCCTTTTCGACGAAGTTTTACTTTTTTATTGACCATCCAAAAGACAACGGCTCTGATTCAGAATTCAGTACGATCATGTTCAGTATGTTCTTTCATGCCATGTCCTCTAACCCTGCAATGTCAATGTCGTTCGATCGACATTTTCAACTGTACAATCGACTGGACTACACTGCGTCTACGACCGAATTTTTCAGCATGGATATGATAGGGTTTGCATTTCTACGTACGTGTACACAATACACGTGCGTATCATGATGCAAGCCCATGTATATTTTGTGTACATGACTGTATAGTATACATTCAATTCATGATCATATTGCATGCAGAAGCGCTAAGCCACCGTGACTCTCTCCTCTGCGGCCGAGGATCCGCCGACCCAAGCGCAGTATTCGCATACAGTGCGAACCATGCGCGAACGCTCTCTGCACTGGAAGCAGCGAATGAAAGTATAGCTGCACTTTTCCAGCAACTCGGTGATTACGCAATGTTATGTGGCCTAAGCGTTGACAGTTTTATGACTCGTACATCACCAGTTTGCTCGACCCCACGCTGAGTCTCCACCATCGGCGGATCTCGTACTTCAAAGGGGGTTTTGATGACAAAAGTCCATTCGTTGACCAAGGAATGACCATTGGCCAAGGAATGACCATTGACCCTGATGAGGACGGGCTGATTCTGCTTCAACACACATTTCCCATAGGCATCTGCCCGTGTATACTCTGGACTAGTCTTAAATGGGTTAACCCTAACTAGGCCGGGCTATTTAGGTAGATCATAGAGCGGAGGGGGGTGGCACACACATTGCCTATGATGTACTCTAAAGTATCACGAAGTTAAATAACAAAAAAAAAATATCATTTATGCTAAATTGTGCTAATTTATGCATAATGATGCATGAAATCAGACAATTTGGTATAAATCACTAAATAAAGCTCAAAGTGGGCACATTTTTTGTGTAAATATTCTTTTAGTGTCCTGAGCAAATATAAGAGAAAAAAATTGTGCCATCAGAGAAAATTTCTTAAGTATTTTATTGTTTTTTGAATTTCTTATGTACAATATTTCCTTGTTTTTTGGACTTTATGTTTTTCATTGTTTTTTTCAATGAAACTTGTCCGCGACATTGTTCCGAACAAGGAAATATGTTATTAATTGATTTTAATCAATAAAACCCCAAAATAATCATGCTTTTATGAAATTTGCCTGTGAGCACAGTTTGCATTGAAATTGTACACAATTTCACGTTTTTGAGCAATTTTTGGTCTGACATGCACGTACATATTTATGTGCAACTTTGGAACCGCGTGCCAGAGCATCATAAATTGGGTGTCAAAAGATGCGGGAGACTCAAAAGAAAAAAGTCATGAAACGTCGCGGCGATAGCTTCTCGCGTTAGCGATACATCGCGCGGAACGTCGAGGGGGGGGGGGCCTCGGAGCCCCCCCCCCCCGGCCTAGTTAGGGTTAATGTGACTTTCTTGACAGGAGGGATGAGCTCATGTATCCTTTCTCACTCATTCCATCTCTAAATAATGAAAGCAGCTCAGTTCACCAGTATCAGAAACTTGTACACTAGAAATCCTCAGCAGTGGGCCATTGAATAAAAGAAAGAAAAAAAAAAAGAAAAAGGAAAGTAGGGGGCTCATTGTAAACTAAACTTGTAAAATCAAACATAAAGTACAAGGCCCAATGAAAGTTCAAGTACAATGGGCATTGAGTTTCTGGATTTGCAGTAAAGAGATATACAAATAAAGCTGACAGTATAAGTAACCATATCCATGTAGTTTGATACAAACTGTTTGATCTCATTGGGATGATGTACATGCTTTATATTAGAGAGTTTGATTTTAACCCATCTTTTGTTTTATTTCACTGACGACTGCAGAAGAAAGGTGGGAAGAAAGGAGGAGGTGGTGCAAGAAGCGATGGAGGTGTTCACACTGTTGAACTTCTGACAGGAAAGGTGATTAATTTGTGAAGATGTAGATATGTATAATTGTGTTATTTCATTATGTATGTATCTTATTTTTTCTGTAACACACTTTGTACTCCTTTGAGTTTTATGCATGGATACACCTAGCAGCAGATGCATTACAGTCGATCCTTTCCGTTATGAAAAAAAAAGAAAAAAAAAAAAAAGGTAGCCTCTACAGATAGCTGCTATAGACAGGATCTTTAAATTGACTTTTCACTGAGAGGGGGGGGGGGGGGTAATTTTGTAATGGCTGTATATGATAGATGACTGTTAATGCGGGGGCGACTGCAGCTGGAACTTTGCCTCTTGTGGTCTTGTGGTTGCACATCGTACATTACTGTTTATGAATGGGAATTATTAAACAGAAAATTAACCCAAAATTATGTGAATTCTAGCAAATATAAAAATGTTAGAAGAACATATCAGTAAAGTGTGCAGAAATTGAACTGTCCATTCCAAAGTGATGAAACATCTACAAGTTTTGATTCAATGCGGATGCAGCTATCACTTGAAGAGAAGTAGAATGGTATGTAGGAAACTTGATGTACTATACTTATGTTTGAAGTGATATTAGTGCCACTACCTTCTTAATGAGATCAGTCAAGTGCTTGCTTCCTTCTGCTAGCAAGTGGAAATAATGAGGAGCTCTGCAGGACTTTACTGGGATCCACTGAAAATCATGCAAGAAAGGATTTTTTTTTTTCACATTTGCATTGAGTTGCAAGAACAAATCTATCCCCCCCCCAAAAAAAAAAAAGCCCACACCAACAATAAGCAAGCAAACAAACAAACAAACAAAACGTCAGTACTGTGTAATCTTCATTGTCTTCATGCTTGGCAAATAGTAAGGGTGTATTTTTGTCTCATGAAGTGTTTTTTTCCAACATGATCAGAATGACATCTCAGTGAAGTCGAGCAGCGTGGAGCGAAGTTCGGTCAAAGCTCACATCCTCATAACCGGGGTGATGTCCTCCAAGGCTTATGTGGATCAGAAGGCGACCGTGAATGATGCAGTGCAGGTGAGCTGGAGATGGCCTTTAACACTTTCACTCCAGTTAGCAGCATGCTGCTATACGTATGTAGTCGATGGGACTTTATTCATGTGGTTCTGAAAGGGTTGAACTTTGTAGCATTTTGGTTTGTGCATTCTCAGGGTATGATCAGGAGCACACTTGGGCACCGTTACATGAAAGTTTTCAAGCGTAAAAAGTTGTCTGTATCTGACAATTTTTTAGTGATAATTGCAGTAAATTTTTTGTTTTGATTGCTGAGAAGTTCTTGTCACTGACTGTCACTATGGTAATTGTCAGAGACTGACAATTTGTCAGGGCTTACAACTTCATGCCCAAATGTGCTTCAAAGTTAATTCTATTCTCTGCGTGGTCTGGTCACAATGCTTTGGTGGAGTAAGACAGGAGACAGAACTGTCCTGGTTTGAAATTGTACTGAACATATTCTTTTAAGCACAATGTGTTTGTATTGTGAGGGACTTGGCTATGCTTTCGACTTCAGTTTGCAGACAATTTATCGCCACCCCCCCCCCCCCCCATACACACACTCACAAAAAAAGGAAAGAGAAAATGGAAAATAACAATGAAAAAGACCTGTGAGTGGTTGATACTTGTGTGATATCTAAAAAGAGAATGATTTCATCACTGAACCCTCTTTTATTTTTTTGTGTGAAAGTTTTGTTCCTTTGTTCTGTGATCACAACTACGTATTTCCTGTTTCTTCCTCTGTCTTGTGTTGTCATGTCAATGCATAGAATTCATTACACAGATACAGCTGTACTTCCTTTAAAAAAAAAGTCATTTGTATTTTATTTTTTTTTTTTTTGTATACTATCATGGTAGTCACACTAATTCTAACCTTTGGTTTACTGCAAGCAATGTAAATGCACTCAATAAAAGTTAATACGCCCTCTACAGGCCGTCAAAGAGGATCTACTCCGCAGCGTCCACGCCCGCTTCGATCTCCTGACCGATGACTTGAGGCAGAATGCCAAAGCCGATGTAGAGTCCGAGGAAGGGAGAACAGGTGTGGTTGTTTGGGGGGTCATCCCACAAGACCGACACCCATGAGTCATACAGCCCATGAGTTCGACATTTAAAAGAGGTCCATGAGTCATACCTCTCAAGAGTTATACAGCCCATGAGTTTGACACTCGGTAAAAACAACCCACAAGTGTGACACTCTTACACTGACACAAGTAAAAACTGACACAAGTAAAAACAGCCCACGAGTTTCACAGATACAACACAGCGTTTAATGTGTCGGGTCTTGTGGGCCTTGTTTCCTTATGTTGAACTTGTTGGCTGTATGACATGATTGTGAGCTGTATAAATCAGGGGCTGTATGACTCGTGAGCTGCATGACTCATGGGCTATATGACTCTTGGGTGTCGGTCTCATGACGTGCACCCCTTAATTCTCTCACTGTACAATGTATGACTAAGAACAGTTTGGTTTTATTTCCTTTAACATTTTAACCCGTTGAAGATGAGTCCCGAGTATACTCGGACAGGTGTCTATGGGAAATGCGTGTTATGGAAAATCAGCCCATCCTCAGCGGGTTAATATGGGCCAGTGTATACTACTGTTAGTAAAAATGAAGATGAAGAAATAAATGCTGACCCCTCTCCGTCATCCCACCTCCCACACACATACACATTTACATGAAATATTATAGAATGGGTAGCGAGAATCCTGCGATCTGATTGGTCGAGAGCTATGTGTTCATTTTTACTGGCCGCACGCTGAGTCACAGTGGTAAACATGTTATCGCGCACTTAGCAAGAGTACGCATACTTGTAACAAAGGTTCGCGCACTAAAGCAAGCGTTCGCGCACTCAGCTTGGCCATGCATCCAGTAAAAACTTATGCATGGCTGGCCATGCATCCAGTAAAAACGGTAAGTACGGGTATGCATGCCCTTTACGGAAAGCCAAAAGGAAATGCATCCAGTAATTTTGTCATCGGGTAACACAATAGAAAACTGGGTTTTTGACAAGAAAATTACCCATTCTATAAATCAAATGACGCACATGTCTTTTCGTGCGTCAGTCGGAATATAGTGTGCATGCGGTAACTATGGAATTTAGCCTAAACCCACTCGGCTTCGCCTCGTGGGTTAAGCATTCCATAGTTACCTTATGCACACAATTCCGACTGACCCACTCAGACCTGTGCGTCATTTGTATAATAATGAACTGTTTAATGAAAAGCAAGAAGAAGAAAGGAAAGATGAGTATGTTATTAAAGGAATTCATCCTCGGGGATCATGAAAAGTAGAATTTCACTTCAAGGAGCATGACTAGCTGGTATGGCCTCTGCATGACTTTACCAAATTATGTTTTTTTTTCTGAATTGCGCAAATTATGCGTTGTTTCTAATTACCCTCATGCATGTTACTCCCAGTTCAGGTGAACAAAGGTTTATAGGACAACTCTAGGCCAGTTGAAAGTTAACCTGAAAAGAGAGAATAAAGTGTTGCAAGCAGAAAAACTTACCATATAGCTTGTACATAGAATCTTGATATTTCCGGGGTTTTTTTATTTGTTATTTTTTTCTCTACAATTGTGCCCGTCTTGAGACCAAATGTATATCTGAGTAGTTGTTATGTTAAGACATCCAGCCAAGTGTAACTTGTTTTACTCTTATGTGATAGAAAGAATTGAATTTTCTTCAGTTTTTTTTTTTACACACAATTATTGGAAATTTGTAAAGCAATGACAGTGTCAGTTTACTCATTTGCATATATTCATAATGTAATGTTTTGGTCATTTCCTAATTTTTTTTTCTAAATTTGATAAAATTTCTATTGTTGTGATTGAAAAACTTTCATCTTATTAGACTAACTTGTTGTGTAAGGTTAACTTGTGATCACAATGTATTTTGGTAGTGAGACATGAATTTTCATGAAGAGATATCTGTCTTTCATTGCCCTTCTTTTTTCCCCTTCACTGTAGCACCCCCTGCCATGATTGTGACACCCCGGCGTGTGTATGCTAGACTCCCAAACAGCCCCATCATTGTCTCAGACTATGCATTTGCTGAGGAGGAAGCTGGGGAAGTGGCAGAGCGACTGTCAGAACTGCTGGACATCAAGGTTAACCCGGAAGATCTGGACTTGGAAGCAGAGTCATTGCCTGGTAATTATTGTCTTGCAGTCCATAAAGTGACCTGCCACAACAAAAGGATCCGAAAATGGGGGGAGGTTGATTTTCTGAAAATGACATGATATTATTTCCTTACTCTCGCACTTAACTTGATTGATAAGAGTACTCGGTCATGGAGATATCACTGATTTCATGAGAGCATGTACACGTAGAGTGGTCTAAGAAGTCAGCGTTTCAAGAAAACCGCCTTCAAAGTTTTCCTTCCAATGCAATCATGATCAAGGGGAGGTGCAGACAGTTTCACCTCTTGACTATAGAAGGTATGCTACTAGCAACCTCCGCGATGTTCATTCAAGCTTAACTCTTTATGTGCCACGTTCGCACGTCCGACTCAGTCGACGGCGTGCCAACTTCGCATATTCTGCTCAACGAACAAAGCCGCCAAAACCGATCGATAAATCGGTAATCACTGCTAATCCCGCGGCACAATGAAAGCGTTTTTCGTGCTTTTGTTCCTCTCTTATTCAGATTGCATTCTATGTGGTTATTGACTATCAAGTGGTGTTCCCAACTAGATTTGCTTGTACATTCTTAGTTTCTGTCACGCTTTTATGTGCAAAAGTCATGCCTTTAGAGTAATGTCGCAACTGGTCATCCAAAAGAAAAATTGAAAATAGATTCTTCATACAATTTATATCAAAACAAAGTTTGGCATTCCTCTTTAACTTTGCCTACTATTATGCCCATATTAACAGAAATGTGTAGAAGTTATACAAATTGGAAAAACATAATTCTTTCTCAAAGCATGACTACAGTACCTTCGTGTGTCAGAATAACGTGGCACACAGGGGGGTTCCACCATGGCACATAAAGAGTTAATGCTAGTATAGGTGGGCTATAGAGGGTGACATTTTCAGAACATGCTCATCACACCTTAGTTTGATGACTTTGTGCCTACTGACACCATTTTTGAAAAAAAGAACAAAAAAAAATGCGAAATCCAGGGTGCCCCGGCCGAAATCGTTAAAAATCCAAGATGGCCGCCGTTTCGGCTTAAAAAAGACATTTTTGGCTATACCTTGGCTATATTTTGGTCAATTGTGATGGTTTTGGTGTCTAACCCTATGTTTTAGGGGTCAAGGAAATGGAATATAATGATGATTTTAGCGTAGAACTAGATCTTCCACATGATACTAACCTTTTCCCCGTATTTAGGGTTAAATTATCCTTGTCCTTTACCCCTACCCCACCCGCCATTTTTTCACTTTTTTTCTGTATTTTTTCAAGTCGTGTTGACTACCATACTCTTAATAACAAGTTCTAGCTATCAATCTGGTGTTTTCTACCAACAAAAGTACAGCAAGAAATATACAAATAACTTACGTTATACGTGTGTCATGCAGATACCGGTATGTGGCCGGTGCATTCAGGATGCATGGTAACAGTGCAACCAGTGCTAATACTGTTTCTGCATTATAGTGCCTATTGACATTTGGTCATTCAAAGTGTACAATTCTACTGCCATAGGTGTACAATTTTGTAAAAGGACTTGAAGAAGCCTTCTATATGTCAATTGTCCAGCACCATACTTGACTGGATGATGTACATTGTATCTGGCGTCTTGCCTTGAAAACACATTTTTACCATGGCATAACTCGGTCATTTTTTCATCTTTTAGCCTAGTTTTGGTGTGTCACCATCACCACTTGGTCCCTTATTTCTCATGCCTGCTTTTCTCTACCATGTACTGTATATTGCTGTACTTTTATAAAGCAAGTCCTCATGTTTGACGGGAAATTTGATACCATTTGGGTGATTATCCAACCAGTTCTATGACAAACAAATGTTATGTACAATGTATGTTCCTCACATAGCATCATAATGGTAAAGTCATCATCTCACTCTCTGTGACTGAAAGTGCCTACAGCTGAGGTAATTAATATCTGTTGACTTTATCTGTTATTTCCTGTCCCTAGGTTCTCTTTTCCATTTCCAAAATGTGACCCAAGCACAACAAACAGTTAGAGTACCGGTATGTGCATAGGCTGTCTGTTACAGAAATGTAAAACGTACGGAGGCCCATTAATTAACAAAGTTGACGAACTCAAGGAATGCCTAGATACCCGAGATCTCACCAAACTCAAAGCTATTTTACGTGGAGAGCTGTCATGCCGCAGACTCATATCCCATTGAGATTATTGTGCACCCACACGTGTATAAGGTCTTGATACCAAATCTCTGAGATGGAAGTAAAGATGAACTTGACTCTTCTAGTGACTGGAGGAGAGTCTGATAATCTCCCTGCTAATCCCTAATCTGCCTACTGAAGATGACATGGTGAATGCATTCAATCTAAAGTCAACCAATGGCATCATACAACCAACTGCCCATACCAACCTCGAAGAAACTGTTAATAGTTAACTGGGCATCAATGATTCTGCATTGCGATATTGGATTACATACAAAGGTGCACGAAACTGGCACCTTGGTATATGTTGAGACCAGGAGCATGAGGCATTTATATGGAATTGAGCACATGGAAAGAATGAAAGGGACGGATCAGCATCAGCACTAGTGATGCCCAAAGCAAGCTGATGTACAGACAGTACTGCTGATGCAGATTCTTCCATAATGTACAATATATAGGCTCATGGGATGCATCATCCAGCCGAAACATTACCTTTGTGCTGGACAATATTGGCATATCATAGAAAGCTTATTCAAGTCAAAACTGTACACCTACAGTAGAATTGTACACTTTGACTTTTGTTAAAGGTCTAATACCAAATGTCAATGGGCACTATAATGCAGAAACAGTATTAGTTAATAGCACTGGTTGCACAGTTACCATGAATCCTGAATGCACCAGCCACATACCGGTATCTGCATGACACACGTATAACGTAAGTTATTTGTATATTTCTTGCTGTACTTTTGTCGGTAGAAAACACCAGATTGATAGCTAGAACTTGTTATTAAGAGTATGGTAGTCAATACGACTTGAAAAAGTGAATACAGAAAAACGTGCAAAAAATGGCGGTTGGGGTGGGGGTAAAGGATAAGGAAAATTTAACCCTAAATATATCAGAAACAGGTTAGTATCATGTGGAAGATGAGGTTTTACACTAGAATTAACACTATAATCCATTTCCTTGACCCCTAAAACATGGGGTTAGACACCAAAACCATCACAATAGAACAAAAAATAGCCGAGTTATAGCCAAAAATGTCTTTTTTAAGCCGAAACGGCGGCCATCTTGGATTTTTAACGATTTCGGCTGGGGCACCCTGGATTTCGCATTTTTTTCGTTCTTTTTTTCAAAAATGGTGTCAGTAGGCACAAAGTCATCAAACTAAGGTGTGATGAGCATGTTCTGAAAATGTGACCTAAAATTGACCCTCTATAGCCCACCTCTAATGCTAGCGGTCTATGAATGACCAATCAGTAACCAGGATGCCATGCACTGCCCAATAAGATCACTCCCTTGTTGCTCGGGGTGGAGTCTATCAGCGGGCTTAAATCCAAATCTTTAGACACGTTTCTATTCCATATTTTGTTGAGGGCAAGTCCCAAGTATACATTGGTAGGTGTCTATGTCACATGCGTGTTGTAGCAAGATCAGTCTGTCCTCAATGGGTTAGTAATGCAACAGTAAAGTCAAAATATGCTAAAGGTGTAGTAGAACAAGATGATCAAAATTCTTGTATCATTCAGGATCACAGAGACGGGCTAAATGAAGCATAATACGTGTACATACGACAGTTGAGTTGCCATGGTTCTTTGAAAACTGAAATTGCAGTATGTGCACATCATCTCTCTTGTCAGTTTACTTCATTTTCTCTCTCTCCCTGAATTCTTACCACAAAAAATGATAATAATGAATAGATAAATTAAAAAAGAAAAATATGCCCCCCCTCCCCCCCCCCCAAAAAAAAAAAAAACATAAATAAATAAAAGAAAATAACTCAAAGTGCTTATCACATGGTACATGTATCAGGTTTCCTGCGGTCATGGAAAATCTGGAGAAGTCACAGAATTTTGAAAATGTTCTTTCCATTCCCATAAAGGTCTTGGACATTTTTTGGCTTGTATACTTGTTGCCTTTTAGTGATCTTCTTTTTTGCAATGTTATTTTGTTTTTAAAAGAAAACATTTCATTAAATATTATGGGATTAATTCGTCCGCTAACACTAACCACTTAGGTTGTCCGGAAGTTACTATCTGAAGAAGGGTTCTGGATTTGTAACATTGTACATGGAAAAAGCTAGAGAAATGTCATGGAATTAATTTTTGTAAACGTTGCAGGAACCCTGTAGTAAGTTTCTGGTCCAAAGTTTACCAGTGCAAATATTTCACTACGCGATGTCAACTTTAATAAATGTCAAATAAATGCAAATCTTTGTGACTTTTTTAATTTCTTTATTCGCAAATTGGATACAGGACTCCCAAGGAATGCAGATCACACACGTGTTCTCTTGAATGTCCAGTTTCATTCGGCATATTCCCTTTCTTTTGTTCCTTCCAACAGATCCGAGTCTTCTACAGCCAGTCACCCAGTCTATGCATGACATCGAAGATCCCGCAGAGAGCGGGAAGTCTGCCAAATCAGTGCAGTATATGGGTAAGATATCTTAATTCTTCAACAATACCAGAATGATGGGTTTACTGATGTTATACCTATGTGGGGGCACATAGTACATGTAGATAAGACTCCCGCCTCCCAATCCGAGGACCTGAGTTTGATTCCTGCCCAGTGCTTGTCCTTGGACAAGATGCTTTTACCCACCGCATTTCTCTCGACCTAGGTGTATAAGATTTCAAATAGATAGTTGGCAAAGATAGGGTATATAATGGCAGAGCCCTCTGGTAGAGCAGTGACAACACTGGAGAGGCTACCCTGGATGAAAAACAACTTATTTCATTAGTAGTATTACATGTATTCTCATAATGCATGTCGGTTGGTAAAAAGCTACATTTGTTCATTTTTTATCTTTATAGATTTTGGCTTTTTCCATTTCCTCTTCCACTATATACCAGGTATTATTGGGGGATTTCGATTTGTCCATGCATTATTTTTCTTTCCTTCTTGATCTGTGTAAATCCATTGAGGACGAGTCCCGAGTATCTTGGGGCAGGTGTCTACGGGAGATGTGTGTTAGAGCCAAATTAGTCTGTCCTCAACGAGTTAATACCTGTATGTTGAAGTGTGTGAGTGTGTGTGTCTGTTTGGAGGCTGAAGTTGTTTTCTTTTATAAACTTTTCTTTACTACTTGATATTAAAGGCATACTTTACCATTATAGCTTTATGCAGATGAAACAAAAAACGCAGCATTACTGCTCTCAAATAGTTCTTTAATGTGAGTTGGGGATAGAAACAGCCAATGTACAAATTTGAATCGGTAAAATCAATGTTAAGTATTGTTAAAAGTACAAAATGTGAACAATAGATATAATGAAAATGTTTCCAGACTAAAAAACAGTCTATAGTTACGGTTTATTGAGGCTGCGTTTATCTAAAAATATTCTGAGGCAGAAACACGATCCTAAACGCGTTGAGGTATTTTCAGGGGCTAGATAAACGCAACCGTGTTTTCAAACGCGTTTAGAAACGCCGTTTTGAAACGCCTTTCAAAGGGTGTTTGAAACACGTTTGAGACCACGATCGCTGTTCTGTGAGTAGCTAAACGCAATGCTGTTTTGAAACGCGTTTATATCTCAAGGTCAAATCCCAGCTGGTTCCAGTTGTGCTCTCTACCCATTATTTGTGTGTGACTGAGGAGCCATGTTTGGTGGTTTGCAGTTGACCTTTACATCCCTGGTCAATCCGCGCAAAGCAGCTGCGCAGTAACACCACTTGAATCGCGATTGTATGATAGTTTTCCAATAGGTAAACACATCACCCCGAGAATCGCGTTTCAAACCACGTTTGCATACACTGTTCCAAATGCGTTTTGAACATGATTCTCTCTCTCAAGTTAGATAAACGCAGCCTGAGAAATATTCAGATATCTCCTTAGGCGTTGTCGCAAAAATTGTATACGATAGGATTTTTTGTGGTACAACAGACCTACACATATGCATTAAATGTCATAACCTATCATATTTTTAAAACACTGTTCCCAAAGATAAACAGGACCATTAAGTTTGGTATCTATTTTGCACATTGGAACATTGGAACAAGTGGAATGTAGTGCAGTCGATGAAATTGACAATTGAAAAAAAAAAAAAGATGTTGGGGGAATGTGTTTTTGTGCTCATTCTTGTTTCCCATCAGTGCAAATGTGAAAGTGACTTGCAGTATGTTGACACCCCCTCTTTCTTTGTACATTCATTACTCTCCCCTCAGGTGTAGCAGCAGTAGTCGGAGCAGCTGGGGCAGTTCTGGCCGCAGCGATGTCCTACCTAGCCTTGAGCCAAGACTAGTCACAGCCCAGACACTGATATCGGATGCATACATATAGCTTCCTTCATTTGTCCAAGAATTGAGGGGGATCACGCCCGTGCGGGATGCATTCCCAGCGATCTTTGGACGTCCTGCAGCGGAGTTGGATTCCACTCCGTCCCTTTGTGCTATTCCGTGGCAGACATGCAGAACAGAAGGAGCCCAGGTTGGAATATTTTGTGAGATAAAGTCTTGTCATCCAACCGAGAGACTCCATATTGCCATCATCCTGAGACAGGAAAGTAATGGAAGGGAATGCTTTGAAAGCCTTGTGATTTAAACTGTGACACTTGCAGAGACAACCTCACAAAGAATCATGCTCCTTTCTTGATGCAGTGATCCTAATGAGTATTATGTCATTTCATTGTCAGATTTTTTTTTTTTTTTCACTGGGATACATGTGAACTTTGTTGCTTGTTATTGTAAGCATAAATTCCAAAGATTCAATTAAATGATATTATTTTAATTTTTATTGCACTCTAAGCGTGTACAATTTTTAACCCTATAAAGCCCAAGCTATTTTGATCCCTTCCATGCCCAAGGGGGGCACATTGTGCCCCCTCCAATATAACTTCTTAATTATATGATGTATGACCTTCATATTTGGCACATGGGTAGAGCAACTCATAGTCTACATGACCCAACATTTGAAATTTCCCAAGGTCATCCACTGAGGGTACTATTTACCAAAATATACAGAAATACGTATGAAATACGCTAAAATCATGTTCTTTTTTATTTCTTTATCCCCAGTATATATGTTTTTATATCATATTAATCATTTTCATATTTACCAAAAAGGAAAAGCAAGTCAACCTTCACTATTTGTTATGGTTGAAATTTCTCAAGGTCAACACATGGGGGCGCTACTCGTTACAATATAAAGAAATATATGAAACCTATGATGTATTGCTTGGAACAGGTACATATATGTGACCCGCGACAACGGTTTCAGGCAAAAGTTGCAAGAAAAAATTCCCTCCTACGCGGGGTACAAAGATTTTGACCATTATTTTTGTCGATTTAGGTTTTTTGCAGAAATCGAATCTTTGATATGTTTTCTACATCTATATCAAAAATGGAATTTTAAGCACCCTATGTTGGATTGCACTCGTCAGTTTCAAGCTTCTTTCGAACGCCGCACCAATATCCTCAGCGTTGCTACGGCGCAGGGTCTCGCATGCGATTGGCTGGTGCATCGCATAATTTACATAATTCGGCTTTCGGAGACACCGGTTGCAGCGTTTGGGGAATGCTTTGTCCACGCGTGCACGATTACATGCTCCATTGTTCTTGCTATACTTAGTGGTTTCATACCCTCGGTCTGTAGTGCGTGGTCTTCGTTTGGCTTTCTATCCAAACTATTCTACCGCAATGTTCGACAACGGAAGTGAAACAAAAATCATGTAGCATGATATAATCGTGTAGAAAGAAAACTAAATATTCTCAATTGTGTCTACTTGTACTGTAGTAAAAATTATGACAGCAGACTGACTCAATGGAAGGTAGATGAGAGGAAAGGAGCGGTCACATGTAACCAATAATATTCACATACTACACGTCAAGATCGCACCAAACTAACAAGTCGTGTTTGTTTGTTTGTTTGTTTGTTTGTTTTAATTTGATTAGCACCACTGAACAAAGCAACATATACATGTCTTGTAAAAGCGAAACAAACAGGAAGCGTGACCCTTGCCAGCACTAGCAATTTTCTTCCTTCAAAAGGCACCACAATGAAAACGCGATTTGTAAATGTGTGGATTCGCCACTGCTCCTGTTACATGCACACGGTCATGGCATGTGGATGCCATTGCGTAATGCGTGCACCATACACATGTACATTGTACATGTACACCATACGACGTGCAATTATCGTATTCGCCATCTTGAAAGACGTACTGGTAAACAAACCCGAGCAAAATGCATTGTTTTTTCGGCTCCATACGCTGAGCTCTGAGGAAGGTGCCCGGGAAATTTGACTCTCTCAGTGAGCCAATCAGAAGGCGATGTGGTTGCTAGAGGCGGAGCTTAGCATCGATTGGCACCATCGTATGGATGGGTGATTCTCCCCTCGCATCGCCGCTCGGACATTGTCTTTGAGAAAGAGGTGAATCTTCAAAACCTGTTTTCTCGCAATTTTGTCAGGCTAACAACTTAAAAAGTGCATTTTATTTCTTTTTCTATGCCCACTTATGGTGCCGAAGAATACAAGTGTTTTATATCAATGCAAAGCTTAGGAAATGGGCAATGAGATTCAGTGAAAAAATGAATTTTCAAAATTCCCGACTTTTGCCTGAAACCGTTGTCGCCGGTCACATATTGGTACGTATCACATTTCATATTACAAAATATTGAAATTTTGAGTTTGCAGATTGATAATATGATTAAAAAAAATGATATAACAGGCAAAGCTTGTGTGAAGATAACACAAAATAGAAGGGTAGTCTTTGTAAAATGTTGTATTTTATATTATTTCTATTATATCTATTGTTTGATGCCTATGTCATATAAACAAATAAAGGAAATAATAAGACCATTTCAGGGTAATTCACAACCATAATTACTGTTCCTTCAGCAAATTACAGCCAAGTAAACCCCCATTTCATCCATTATTAAATTGTTAAGTGAAATTGGAACAGAAAATCATTCAAAATCTGACTGACATGGTTGTCAGTTTACGGTTGCCATGGCAACCAGCAATATCGGACATAGCTAAATTATATATCAAAATGTTTGCAATAAGATTTTAGGAAAAGTCACCAAATTTGGTTGAAATCGAGTAAAGGGTGTAGGGGTGGAAAACGAAAATGTTGGGGGGGGGGAATGTGCCCCCCCCCCCCCCCCCTTGGGCTTTATAGGGTTTAAAGTAAAACCTTTTTTTCAGAAAACAATTGAAACTCAGCAAGATATTAACAGATATTCTATGAAATTCATATGAAATATTGAATGTTAGCTGAAAACAAACAAGCAAACACAATCCTGATGAACCCTTTCCTCCCACAATTCTCCAAGAGCCTTCAATGCTCCCGAATGAGATTGCCTGTTGAAAAAAAAAAACCAGACAGTTTCTGGTTGGTAATCCGCTCGTTCGAAAACAGTCTTTCAAGTTTTAATATTGTTTTCCCTTGCTGCATTGAACTGCATGTGTTTTTGAACATTGCAAAATATTGATTGGACAGGAGATGTGAATAGAATGTGTGCTGATGGGCTTGCAAACTCTATTGTTGCACACTGCAAGGGCACCTGAATGGGGTCAGTGACAGACAAAATCCAATGAGCTCAGCCTCAATTACTACATACGTCGTCATACAAATTTTACATCAAAACAAGTGCACTACTTTGGTGGAAAAAGGTAAATCAGAAAAATACGGAGATTTGATACAGAGCAAGAATAAGTATTTATAGGAAAAACTCTAATATTTCGATCAAAGTCATTTTTCTGATCAGCATAACAAATAAACAGGAATTTAGGCCATGAATGCACATACTCTTGTCCACATTCTTGGCACCGTGTATACCAGGTTTCTATTTTTCTAAGAGTTATGCATCAAAAAGCTCTTTTTTGGAAATGCTGTCCAGTGGTCATGAAATCCCACAGCGACTTTATGTTATGTTGTACAGGTAGTACTTCAGTTTTCCAAGTCACTAGTCAACCAAGATGGACCAGGGCATTGCATTATGTTGCAAGATTTAACCTGTGACGAAGAAAAGTATTTATGTCCTGCTGCCCCCCCACGGAAGAAAGCAGTAACTGCATAGCTGCTGAGCTGAGATAAATGCGATTTTGTGTTTTTTGCAGATTCTTTAAAAACACAGAAACATTCAAAAATAATTTTGTGGTATGATTATGCACCATACCTATTTGGCTAACAATACCTAGGGAAAAATTATGTTTCTGTTATTTTTTAAATGTTATTTAGGAAAATGCAGTTACTGCGGTGGCTCACCCTTGATTCTGGGTAGTTTCCCCACGGAAAAAAGCAGTAACTGCAGACGGCCAGGAGTCTGCTGTTTTCCCCATGGAAAAAAGCAGTAACTGCACATGTCACATGACCATAGGAGGAGAATTGTTACCACCACCAGGTTATAAAGTTCTTCTACTTTCTGGTTAGTCTAGATCTATAAGATCTAGGACCTATCACTAGACCTAGACTAGGTCTTGTCGATTGAATGGCATTCTGTGTAAAAATAAGGTAGACACCTATGTACCCTATTTGAACTTTGGAGTGCCCGGCCTGGCCCCTGACACATGACCCTGGACTAGACAATAAAGTCAAGTCTCTTCGTCTTAGATCCTAGTCGAACTCTGACGTTACACTTAAGCTAGACTACAGATCTATGCCCAATGTTAGTGCTAGACCTAGGTCTATTACGTTAGATTAGGCCTACTGACATTTTGTCTAACACTAAACAATTAACAATAGATTAGAATCTAGATCTACTCTGTAACGTTAGATCTGGTAGACCTATTTTAAACTTTAGGGCGTACATCTAACATTAGACTAACGTTAGTGCATTAATACTAGTGCTCATCTCCCTTCAATATATTTTCAGCTCACCTAGATTTTCTGGTTCTGGCCAAAGCCATGGCTACCATGACTTTTCCTCTGCAATTCATGATAGATTTACAGGCATGCCTGGACCGCAGAAACTGTGTGACAGCATGGTTAGCACTGGCATGATCACTCAGACTGTACCAGACCTGCAATACTGTGCATGCAAGTGATGAGTGTGATGTGATGCAATGTTTAGCTAGTTACTGTATGCTGCATAATTTATGCGCATGCAGCTGCTGCACGCGTATTCTGCACTCTGAGCGCGCTGAGTCTGCCAGGTTTGCTAGTCTCCAGAAAGAAGCTTTTTCTACAACTTGTCATATGATTCCCTGCGAGCAGAGTCAAGTTACTGGTGAAACAATCTTTTTATATCTACTCTCCTAAATTATGGGAGAAACTGCTGTTTACATTGTTAAAAAAAAAATTAGTAGAAAAATAAAAGGTATTAGGGAAAAAATATACAGGAAGGACTATTCAGAGTCTGAATGATAAAGACTAAATTGTTAGTTACTGCTTTCTTCCGTGGGCTTTGTTAGTTACTGCTTTTTTCCGTGGGGAAACTTGCAAAGTTGAATCAACTGGATGCAGTTACTGCTTTTTGCAAAAGTGAAAAATTGTATTTTTGGTCACTTTCATTTTTCTTTTTGCAAAACTGACCTATTAACATTGGAGAGCATTGGGTAAACTATTCATTTTTGCAAAAAAGTAGACATTCATAAAAATGTCAGTTACTGCTTTTTTCCGTGGGGGGGCAGCCTTTTACTTCCGCGTGAATTTCATGCCGTCTGAAATGGACGAAAATTTTAACTGTTGCAGTCTTCCATGGTCGACTCTCCCCGATCTGGTCTTTAGACTGCAGAGTAAGAAAATAAATGTTTCCTTTGCCAGACCTTCTAGTCAGGCCATCAAGAATGCAAATCTGTACATCAGTGGCATACCAAAACACTACACACAGTGTGATTTGGCCAACTTGTTCACTTCTTATGGCCGCATCATTTTTTCCCGTTTCTTTCTGGACCATGCGTGTGGATGCCCCCATGGTGTTGGATTTGTTTGTTTCGACAGGCGCTCAGAGGCCGAGAAGGCCATCAAAGGCCTGACTGGAACCGTCCACATGGAGGGAAGGACCCACTAGTTGTGAAATTGCCAGCAATCCTGGACAGCACTCCTATAGGAGTTTACAGCAGATGCCCATTACGTATCTCCCCTACGCCTTCCCCTCGGCGGGTTGGAGAAACTTCAACATAGGATCAATGTGACACATGCATTGGCTTACTGCTTCCGGTGGCAGCAAATGGGTACCAAGGGCTGCAGGGCTCCATTGGCAAACTTTTGCCAAAGAACTTCCATGTTCAACTCACCGACCGGCACAGATGTCATCTCCCACATGAAGTTACAAGCCATAACAAATAACGGGCAGGAATGGGGCATCTTTGTGTACAACCTTCGAGCTGACTATGAGGATGGTCTGCTGTGGTAGTTATGCGGGCCATATGGCGCTGTCACCCAGAAGTTGTCTGAGAACAGCCAAACCAGAGGTTCAAAAGTTTTGGATTTATCAACAAAATATATTCATTATATATTCAGAATAGATTCATTCTTTTCGTATTCATCCATTCATTCATTCATCAGTAGCAGTCTTTAAATCATGACTCAAAACACATCTTTTCATTTAACTGTTCGTTATTATTAAGCACATACAATGTAAGAAGCTTTTGCAGCGCAGAAAATGTCTATAGGTTTTGCGCTTTATAAATTGATATATTATTATTATTATTATTATGATAACCCTTCCTCTGTCAGAGAAATTACAACTTTTCTTTTTCTTGTCCTCCATGGCCATAACTCACAGATGTGTGGTGAATGGAGGGGTCGATCAGTGATGATTCGATATTTTCCTGTGTGCAAAAAAGAAATGACCTTTTAACATGCAAATCTCCATAAACACTTCCTCGCAGTAAGCATGAATCTTAGTATGGACGATTCTTCTCGTGGGCGTATCTAAGTAGTCTAAAAAAAAATATTTGAATGATATAAATTATGTCACATGTTTGTACATACATAATCATTTAACCATGCACTCCAGGTCTAAAGTGATGTTGAAGGTATCATGCAAAGGTACAAGTACTACGTAAACCCATCACTTCATCGGAGAAGAATACTTGTGAGAAATAATTAAAAAGAGAATTATACCAAATAAATAAATAATTGAAAAATTATGACTGAGCATCTCTATATTTGCATGTAAATTCACAGTATGAACTTGTTACATTAAGAGCTTGTCTCGCCCTATACTCTTCATCACTTCATCTGAGACGGACACTCATAAAATATGCTTTAAAAAAACCAAGATAAATAATAGAAAGTTATAGACTGAACATCTCTATAATTATCATGTCAACTCAAAGTATGAACTTGTTACATTGAGAGCTTGTCTCGCCGTATGCTCTTGATTTGATTTGATTTGATTTGATTTGATTTATTTGATTTATTCATTCTCCGTATGGCAACATTTACATTTTTTTTTTCAACATAATCAAACATAATGATATACAAATATGAAACTCATTATAGCTAGTTTCAACAATTTCAACAATTTTGATTACAAATGCATTTAAGACAACATTACGATACATGTGATACGAATTACCATACAGAACGGTCGCCAATAATAAGCTATAAGCTTGACCCTTTGGCAACCGATAATACAATACGTTAATGCAATAAAAGAAAGGGGTCCAACATGATGCTCGCAGGTTAGGGGGATAATAGGAGAGATAGAAAGAGCAGGAAAAAGAGGGTGATAGAAACCTTCCGATACCAGGCTTGCCAGATCAAACTCACAGTAAATACGTACAGGTGTACATGTACATATGATTATAGATTACAGTGATGTATTCACATTTCACGCACACATAGACATGATACAGTGTTGCTATTGTCAAATAAAAATTACATTGAATTAAGAATACAAGAGCAATAAAAACAACTACGAAGTATACACAGTTCAGCGTCCTACCAGGACGCTTCATGTAGCTTTGCCAGGATTTGCAAAAATGTTTCATATAAAAGCACAAGTTCTCTGCAGAAGCAATAGTCCTTTGTGGGTATTTTAGGCATGGATGTTTCCTATCCCGTATCTACTGTGGTTACAATGACTTCAGGAGAGGATTCCTGTAGTTTTCTCTGTATTTTCCTGCAAGGTATCTCTTGCTTCTCCTGCATGTCCCTCGTATTCTTCTTATCCATGATATGACTTACAGCCGCACTCTTGATATCTGTGATGCAATGGTCGCACAGACCCTGTCGGGTATGCCTTGGCATTGTTGTTCACTGGTACGTAAAGGTGAAAGGTGGGCTCCTTGGGTTTCTTCTTCTTTTTCTGCCCTTGCATCAGGTCGTCCTGCCTTACCTCCAACTGGGCCCATAAACCTTCCTTGCCTCCTGATGAACAGCAACCCGGGTGTCCACAGGAGCCTTCGCATGGGCTTCTGCCTCGGCCTCCCCGTGGGCCTCGGCCAGGGTCGATGTTCGACTTGCTGCATTTCTGACAGGGCTGATTGCTGGGAAAAGAAAGGAAAAACAGTGCGGTGATTAACACTGAAGTTTTAAACATAAATTTAAGCTTGGATTTAGGTTAACAAAAACAAGCAAAAGGAAGCACGATATCTAAACTTGTAAGAAAATGACGCAGGATTTTTTTTTTTTTTTTTTTTTTTCAGCAAAAAGCTATAAAGCATGTGCATTTACCTCGGCACGTTCCCTTTTGTCTGCCAGGCCTGCCCCTGCTTGGGCCTGCGTCAGCTGATGGGAGTTGAAGACTTCCAGCTGACTGCAAGGATGGTCTGCTTTGGCAGTTATTCGGGTCATACGTATATGGCACTTTCAGCAATGATAAAGTTGTCTGTGACCAGCCAAACCAGAGGTGCAAAAGCTATAGATTTGTCAACATGCTTACCTATACGACAAAGCACTGAGTGCCTTCCAGGCCCTGAATGGATACAAGCTCAATGGAAAGCATACTCTTCAAGTTAGTTTCAAAAGCAACATGCAAAAGTCATACTATAGATTCTGATCAACGGAAGGAAGATGTTGGTAATGTGAAGGAAAGAGCCTGCAACAACTTGGGCATTGTGAGGGACGTTGGACAAGCTGCAAGGATTCTTTTTTATACCCCCGCCAAACAAAGTTTGAAGGGGGTATATAGGAATCAGCGGACGGTCGGGCGGTCGGTCGGTCGGTCGGGCGGTCGGTCGGTAGGTCGGTCGGGCGGTCGGTCGGTCGGGCGGTCGGTCCGTTGCAAATCTTGCGTCGCGAACTACTTCCTCAGTTTTCAACCGATTTCCATAAAACTTGGCACAGATGTGTGCCTTGGGTTGTAGATGTGCAAGACGTATTTTTTGACAGTACCCAAAAGTACGTTGCCGTGGTAACAGCATATTATGGGCAAAAATGGGTACAAATCTTGCGTCGCGAACTCCTCCCACAGTTTTTGATCAATTTTATGAAATTAGGTACAGATGTTCATCTGAATATGTTAATGTGCAAGACACATATTTCCGCAGTGGCAAAAAGTGCGTTGCCATGGTAACGGCATGTTATTGGTAAAATATAGGGCAAAATGCTTCATGGCGAAACTGCTTCATCAGTGTTCTTCCAATTCTCATGGAATTCATATTGAATGTTTGTCTTAGGATATGGGTCAGCATGACACATTTCTTGACAGTGACAAAAAGTATGTTGCCATGGTAACAGCTCACATATTATGAGCCAAAATGATGGAAAATTTTGTGTTGCAAACTACTTCCTCAGTTTTTGCCCAATTTCCATGAAACTTGGTACAGATGTGTGCCTTTGGTTGTAGATGTACAAGACGCATTTTTCGACAGTACCCGAAAGTACTTTGCCATGGTAACAGCATATTAATGGCAGAAGATCAAGGAAAGATCTTGCGGATTTAACTACTTCCTCAGTTTTTTGACCAAAGCTTATGAAATATTGTTTTGACCAAAGCTTTAATATGAAATGTTGTTTGGCGGGGGTATAACCAGTCGCTGTAGCGACATTTCTAGTTTTATCCTGGAGAGTGAAATCTTCTGAGCTTTTTACAGTACAGTATTTGACGATAGAGTTTTAAAGTCAGTTTTCAGAATACCGATTTACATCTGTTTTAGCGGTGTTGTAACTAACAGACTTACAACAGAAGTTACAACAGTAGTTACAACAGAGATAAAATGGTGTTCAGAATACCACCCCAGGAAAGCATGTAACGCGCATAACTATGACAAAACACCAAGTCGAAAACTCTTGTCATGCAGTGCCATCTACATTTACGTTTGACATTTTCCCCCCATTTTTTCATCACCATAGTTTACTTTCAAGAAGTAGGTAAGAAAGAAATGAAAAATATTAGTGACATATCGACTTACCAGTCTTGAGAATATGGTTTCTCTCTTCGGAAACATGTCCTTTCATTTCCTTTGACATGTTATTCCATTTTTTTTTTTCCCACTCTCCTTTGAAGAAATGTTCCTTATTCCTAATCACCATTTAGAACAGCATCGTCTGGGTCCTCACATATTTTAGACATATAAGATTACAAGTGCCTGATCAATAAAAGCCTGCATCTGCCACTGGTACATGTATGTGGGCAGTCAAGTCTGTTTGCCCTGCAACTACACTGCCTGTTGCTGACAGCCTGTCTTACAGTTACACCAGACTTCATTCAGGAGTTCCTAAAGGTTATCATTGTCATTCAGAAAGCGTATGGGTTCAAAACAGTCATGGGGGATGAGTACAGGTACAAGGTGCTTCCCTTTATCTGACTGGTATGAGATTTTCATGTTCTTTACGATCTTTTGTTCAGCAGGGTTCAGGTCTTCAATGTTTGCATTTATCCATGTACCATTTTCCGCTTCCATCCATTCTTTTCTGCTCAAACGACATGGCTCCCCACCTCTCCTGGCATTGTATAGAGTAAGGCGTGCGACAATCAAGTCCCTCAACTCTGTGTATCCTTTACCTTCAGCTACATCATAGCACTTCGTAGTAGTGATTTCCTCCCATTTGGTGAGGGTGTGATTTCTTACAAGAGCAATATCATTCTCAAGGGGAAGAAGGTTTGGTTTCCTAAGTTTCTCCTTCTGAATCTTGTTTGTTGCATACACGGCATCACCAAACACAAAATCACGGTTGACTTCCAGAACTTCTACAAACTTATCCTGACCAGCTGCTTTGCTATCCCTGTCCTCAATGAGATAGGTCCCCTTCATAATATTGCATGCACTTTTGATCAAGTAAGAGAGGGCAGTTTTTAGACCATACTTCAGGTCATCTCCTGGAAGGTTTCCTTTTGACTTTTGGCAGTAGGTTCTCACAGCAGCTTCCAGATGTTTGAAATTGCCCCTGGAAAACATGTCAACTGCGCATCCTTCCGATTCATCAAATGCACCTAACTCTTGCTTTGTGTTTTGGAAATGGACATACAAATGTGCTAGCCGCCTCATGGCTGCCATGACACTTTTTTTTTAAGTTCTGACTTCTTATCAAACTTCCGCTTTTCTTTGTGCCACAATCTCCTCCCAACATTAAGGATCGTACTGTCTGTACGGCAGATGTTGCCGATATCATCATCATTGAATGAATACAAGATGTTATGGAAGAATGATGGATCTTCTGCTTCATCTTCTTGCTTCAGAACATCAGCAGGCACATCGCAGGCTCTGGTAGAGGACTCATTCTCACAATGTTTCTTATGCCTACCAAGGTATCGACTATGGTATACTGTAGAACCCCATCCAATTACCACACGTAACGAGTTTACTCTTTGCCCGTGATCTGCGCTCTTGGTGAAAGCTTGGGTCAGTTTCCCCTGCAATCATTTTATTAGCCTTGTAAATTCCTTCCTTTTTGAATCTACTGAACTGTTCTAATCGCTCCTTTCTTGGTGCCTACAGTGCTTTCTTCACTTCATCCCAATCACCATATGCTTTATTCAGGGTTCATACGGGTCATGGAAAACCTGGAAAGTCATGGAATTTGGCCTAGTCTTTTTCCAGGCCTTGAAAGTCATGAAAAACTTGATATTTTCATCAAAAGTTCATGGAAAGTCATGGAATTGTAAAAATTATAAAAGTTTATCTGTTGGTTGTGTGAGATGTATGTGTATATGTATTCCCTTTGCTTCACTTTGATTTGAGATCAAATTTTCAGTTTAATGTGTTAAAAAAAGAATTGTGTAAAAGTCATGGAAAGGTCATGGAATTCTGGCTAAAATGGTCATGGAAAGTCATGGAATTCAATTCATGAGAAAGAGTATGAACCCTGTTATTGTTATGTGACGGGAAAGCTTCGCTGGGTAATTCTTGTTATAAAATGGGCATATTCGCTTCAAGCTGGGCACTGTCTCTCCAGAATGCACTCTTTGTTTTGGACTTGTTTCTGTGCCTTTATTCAGATCCAAGTTGATTGTTTTCCAGGTGTAATAGTTGCTTTTTGGTCTGTACTCCTCTTTCTTTCCGTTTGGTACGGCTGATGATCTATCCCATCATCTGATGGCACAAAGTCAGGATCATCTGAATTGTCTTTAGGAGACGGAAGATCACTAAAATCTGCATCAGAGGAATATTCATTAGATAGGTTGTCTGCCTTACGCGTTTTACTTGCTTTACGTTTTTTACAAACATGCTTCATTTCCACTGCAGTATTTCTACCTGGAACATGGCCAACCACAGTGTCAACTTGTGAAGTGGCAAGAGACACAGCAGCCATACCTGTCGCCGATTCAGACGAAGGCAATTCATCTTCATGTAGGTTGCGATCATTATGTTGTTCAGATATTGGCAATTTTTGGTTTTGTGGGATGACCACATGATTCCTACAGTGCGGCAGCATTTCAGACTGAAATTCATCTTCCGATCCTGCAAGTGACCTTGATACAAAATCATCTTCCAAATGTTCTAGGACTTTGTCATCTTCTTGGTTTGGTTGCTGTCCTATTGATCCTGCAAGTGAGCATGGTACATGTTCATCTTCCAAATGTTCTTGGACTTTGTCATCTTCTTGTAACACGTGTAGGTGCATATTTTGAGACCAAATTTATGACGTTCTCGCTTGCGTTCATGAAGTTAAGTGACTCTAAATACATGCGTGTCAACCTGAAAATCACTGAATTTTTGTGATTTTGTGTAAAAAGCCAATGCAATTTTTCAAGAGTAGCCAGTATCTTCTATACATTTATTTAAATTTAATCACCATTTATGTAAATGATCTTCTGTAGTATAACATTAAACATAAATTAATTATTATAGGCCTCTGTCATTAATCACAAAGCAATGTGTACCATTGCACTGCATATGATTTACAATGAAAGTATTAGTTGGAAAATGTTCTCACCACTGAGAAAGGCAGTGACCCTCATCCAGTGCCAGGAGGGATATCTCAGTCCAGTGATCCTTCACCCACTCTCACCAGACACTTGATATTATCGTCTCGGGGCTAGAAAATATGAGGCAAAAGTGCCCTGTCTCCATTCCTGCTGATTTACAATGAAAGTAAAGCTTTAGTTGGAAAATGTTCTCACCACTGAGAAAGGCAGTGACCCTCATCCAGTGCCAGGAGGGATATCTCAGTCCGGTGATCCTTCACCCACTCTCACCAGACACTAGATGTTATCGTCTCGGGGCTAGAAAATATGAGGCAAAAGTGCCCTGTCTCCATTTCCGCTGATTTACAATGAAAGTAAAGCTTTAATTGGAAAATGTTCTCATCACTGAGAAAGGCAGTGACCCTCATCCAGTGCCAGGAGGGATATCTCAGTCCGGTGATCCTTCACCCACTCTCACCAGACACTAGATGTTATCGTCTCGGGGCTAGAGTATATGAGGCAAAAGTGCCCTGTCTCCATTCCCGAAAAATAATATTTGTGATATAAGAGATTAAATTTGTATTGGAGCAAGTTTGTGTTGTTCATTATATATTTGATAATAAAAAGGATTTGTTAGTTTATTTTCCTTCTTATCATAAACATCTACAAAACAATATGTAAATGAAAGCTATTTTTTTTTTATTGTTTTATGGGCAACTTCAGTGTCCTAGACGGTTGAGTGAGCTTTCACATGGGTATATTAAACATATTTTATTCGTAATGTGGCTTGCTACATACACGATAGGGTAGTTAATGCCCAAAAAAGAGGGAAACTTTATACTGCTTACAATTATATATAATGAAATTTGCACATGAACTATTAAAACTGTGGGTTTCAAAACAAGTTATTTATACCTTCAAGGTCAGTTTTGCTCATGTCTTTCTTTGACAAAAGTTCAACTGCACAGACACCCAAGGCTCGCAAACGAGACACCTGGTCCAGCATAAGGGACTCGAGGGGGAAATGACTATAGGGTTTTGTGGTGTACGTTAGGGCGTAGCTAAAAAAACATGAGAATAGAGAGGTATGAGTTTAGTTGGTTGGAATCAAACACATGTGTATTTTGAAAGTATTGGGTGATTCACAACTTAACACCCTTTATCCATACCTTGCGTGATCTCTTGGAACGAAGAGATTTATGATTGTTTTTTTTTTTTCGGTATACATGTACAAATGTACAGCTGATGTCAGCTTGAGATATTTTTAATATAAGATCGTAAATAGGGTGTTGTTTCTAAATGAGCAGCTGATTAAAATGAAAATAGTAAATTGTGACCATTGTTTCTTTTGTGGGAAGGAAGTGGAAGACTTACATTTTATACATAAATGTAATTTCAGTCAGGAAATATGGTCCAAAACAATGTGGTGGATATTTGGTTGTACCTAAATAGGTGTTGTTGTTTTTTTCTATGGAGAATAGTTTATTCGGGTTTCGAGAACAAAGAAATGATGCACTTAACTGCATTCTTATCATCATTAAGTATCAGCTATTCTGGCATAAATTGAACGGCAAACTACCAAAGATTGTCAAACAAAAGTTATTCATTATTACAATGATAAGAAATATAATTTTGATTTGTCTGGTAAACAGGAAAAGTTTGATGAAATTGGCTAATGCTCCAAGTATTATTTTCTTGAAATTTTATGAGAGAAAAGTGTTAAACTGCATTGTCAAAATGACAGTAAATGACAGTAAAAGTAATTATATTTCGTTGTAGACGATGTTGATTTATGATCAATGAAATAGGCTGTGGAGGGCTAAAAAGGTTTTTTAAAAAGGTGTTTTCTTTAATTCCTTTAACATAAATCTGAGATACTGAGAAAGATATGTATCAAAAGTACCAAAAACTTCGTTGTCAGCCAAATAATGCTTAATAAAAATGAAAATAAGTACTCATGGTAATAAAGTTATCAGAAATAAACACCTTAATAAGATATCTTAACTTGTGCAGAAATGTAAAATCCACTTGTGCACAGATATCATTTTTTAACAGATTAGCTAGAAGTCATGAAATATTCAATATGTAAATTTGCTGTATTGCAGTCTATAGAACCTTATTCATCTTATTCATAGCCATGAAAAATCAGTTTGTGCACAGATATTATTTTGTTTTGATAAAATAATTGCTGAACCCTGACACATTTTTCAAGAAATTTTCACGATAAAGGTTGACATCCTCATATATTGGACACCCTTTTGCCGCAGGTGACAAGCAAAAAAAAAAAAAAATACTTTTAACCTCATTTTTCAGATATTTTGCAACAGTTTGAAGGAGGAAATTGTGTTTCTTCTTAAATTACATATTTTTATGCCTCCGCCACGAAGTGGTGCCGGAGGCATTATGTTTTCGGGTTGTCCGTCCGTCCGTCCGTCCGTCCGTCCGTCCTTCCGTCCGTCCGTAATGAATTTTGTGGACAAGGTAACTATCAAAACCTGTTGAGGTATCCTAATGAAACTTGGCATGTATGTGTATTAGGGGGTGAAGTTGTGCCTATCAACTTTCGGGTGCACATGCTCAAGGTCAAAGGTCAAAAGGTCAAGGTCAAATGCATAAATTTTCACTATTTCCACCATATCTATTGAATGCCTGAAGATATTTTCTTGAAACTTAGTGTATACATGTATTACCCAATTAAGACTCTCTGGTGAAAGTTTGGGTCATGAGGTCAAAGGTCAAAAGGTCAGGGTCAAATACATAAAATTTCACTATTTCCACCATATCTATTGAATGCCTGAAGATATTTTGTTGAAACTTAGTGTATACATGTATTACCCAATTGAGATTCTTTGGTGAAAGTTTGGGTCATGAGGTCAAAGGTCAAAGGTCAAAAGGTCAAGTAAAAATATTAAAACTTCTTTTTTTTTTCTCCATACCTTGGAAAATTGTTCAAGGTATCTTCATGGAACATAGTATATACATACACTGACTGGAAGTGATTATCTAGAGAATGTAGGGTTCATGGGGTCTAAGGTCAGGGGTCAAAGGTCAAGTGCAACACTTCAAAATTTTACTATTTCCCTAATAATCATGCAATGCCAGCAGGGTTATTTTTTTTACACTTGGTGTATGCATACATGTGTAACCTAATAGAAATTCTCTGGAAAGTTTTTTTTTCTTCTTTTTTTGCCTCAAAGGTCAAAAGGTCAAAGATCAAGTGAAAGTGCTGAACTAACTTTTTCCTCCATATCTCGGAAGTGGCTCAAGTTATCTTGAAACTTAGTACATATTATGCATGTTCTACCTGAAAGTGATTATCTTATGAATTTTAGGGTCAAGGGCCAGATGAAAATGGTAACAATTTACTATTCAATTCAGAAATTGCACTTTTTCTCCACACCTGTACCTTGAAAATTACTCAATGCCGAAATGTATGAATGGGTCAAAGTCGAGTTAAAGTCCTTAAATCCCTAGATACATGCTCTCCTATTCATCCAATTAAACCTAGGTCAAGGAAGGTGAACATTCAACACATTTGTGACAAACTTGTCATTTCAATATTTTGCCAATTTTGTGAAAATGTAATCACACATTGTCCACATGTACTATCTAGACCTATTGGGAAAATCATGCATTATGGCGGAGGCATACCAGTCGCCAAAGCGACATTTCTAGTTTGCCTTGACTTTTCATTAAAGCTTGTTAAGACTAAGTTAAATTAAAGCACAGGGATAGGTTTGGTTCAGACAATTTTAACAAAATAAAACTCCTATATTTTATAAAACACTATTCAAAGTATTTCTCGACAACTTTCATATGCTTTGAACCAAAGTTAGATTTACGATTGATCATAAATAGTTTAATTAACCCTTGACCTAGACCACCCTTTTTAAATTTTCTGTTGGCCTATCTAGTCTACTTACTCTGTCCATCATCAAATGGTGCAGGGCAAAGCACAAACTCTTCCCAAACCCAGTTGGGAGAATAGCGAACGTGTGGTTCACTATGGAATCGCTCATGATCTGCTTTTGTTCCATCTTGAACTTGAACCCCACTTCTTCCTCTATTTCACTGAAAATGGCATCCATGGTGCTGTGATTCAAATCACAGTTCTATACAGACTACTAGTAGGGATGCAATCGGGATCTCGAAATTTTCCATTCCGTAACAGAGCTTAACAGAGCCTATCAATGCACAAGAGAGCTTGATAATCGTCTCAGAGCGTTATTTTAAACGAAACAAATCCTGATCGATCGGCATCTAAGCGTGAGAAACCGTAGCGATTCGGGAAATAATTTGTCGCCCAAAGGGAGAACAAACTTCGTATCAGAGCTTATCAGAGCTTATCAGATCATAACATATCTGAGGAGATCGTGAGATTATTTGAAAAGTAAACGTAAATGACGCCGAATTGATCGCCGATTTAAAGCGCGACATTCGGCGTCGGTGTGAACATAGCCTTAAATACAATACACCTTGTTCCCATTTAACCCTTTAAAATGTGTGTAAATGAATGGACTAACGACGAAGGTGCCCTTTTTGAATATTGGCTGGGCGATCGTAGCACGTATACTCGCGCGTTCAAGAGGGCAATATGCGCTTTGCCCTTTTTAGACGCTTCTGCTTCGTCCAGAATTTGGCAGTAAAAAGGACAAAACGAGAAATATTGATTTACTCGGAATATAAGCCAAAAATTGCAAACAGAACAAGAGAGTAAGGTGTAAAATTGATTTTTGAACTTCAACACATCAAAAACCCCGATAAAATTGTAAATATTAAAAAGAAATAGGCGAAAAACATTCTTTCTTCTAAAATACATGTATCGGTTTTTGCTATCGATAGCGGCCACTTCGCTCTTTTGATTGCCCAACGACGAATTAATGACACCAAAACTCTAAAATCAACCAGTAATTGCATATTTCGACACCAGTTGGTGTGATTCTTTCTGAACGGTCCTAAAATCAACACCAAGAGTGTTAATATTTTTCTATTCTGTGCTGGTGTTAGATATTTAACACCCTATTTTTTGCTCTCTTTTTTTTTTTTTTTTGGGGGGGGGGGGGTCTGTCAAATGAGGCATTACCATGATAACCACATCTTAAAACATAAACCTTGTGAATAGAATGACTTCAAAAGCTGTTTTGCCGTTCTCATGAAAACTGAATAATAGATTAAAAAAGAATAACAAATGTCAGACTGATGTCTTTGCACAAAAAAAAAAAAAAAAATGCAAGACTTTTTTTTTTTTTTCACGTACACTGCTGTTAACATCCATATACTAAAATATGCCTGTGCACCAGTGCATAACCATGGAAATTGTATGTTTAAGCGAAGACAGTGGTCAATTGCAATGCTTACATTCAATAGTACATCTAAATTTACTGGGAAGCACTCCACTTCAGACATTGCTTAGATTTTACAAGGTTTCATAGTTTGACCCTTATTATGTCAAGAGAAGAAATTTTCAAGACAAATGCATTTTATCAAAAGAAGCAGTTAGAATCGCTCTACCAATATGGCTATAGAGCCGACAATTTCACCCATATGCTCTAGCGGAATGCAAATGAAAAGCCATAACTGTTGTTGTTTTTTCCGACTCATTCTAAAGTAGCAATGAGAGTCTAATTCAGAATGTTAGGAGCAAATCAATTATCTCTTCCAAGTAAATCACAGAGAAGAATATAATATGTCTTACATTTCAGAATCCCTAAAATATGTGATAGTAAATGCATATTGTTTGTCATTTATTCATGGTGATTCCCTATTGTTTGAGTTTGTGATCCTTTTTCTATTCATGAATTTAACAGTTGCAAAGATACAACCTTCAGTCTCAAGGCATCAGTGAAGTGTTCATACACACTGCACAGAACATGACCAACATGAGTGACAAGATATGGCGTACTTTCACTGTTAGTAAAAGCATGTGAACCATTACTTTTTCTTTGTTATGTATTCAAGTAATCTTGCCTTCGTAATTTAACAACATTTTTGCTTCTTGAAAATGAGTGAAAAACACTTATTTCTTTATCCGTTTATCTTCTACATAATCACACTTTAACCATTGTAAATGTTGTCAAACAGATCCTGTTCACAAGAAAATAAACAAAAATTCAAATACTCATATAAACGATTACAATATGGTTACATGGAAACATGTAAACCATATAGTGATACATATTGATATTAGTTAATTTGTACTTTCATGTTTTAATTTGCCACTGGTAAAACCATATGATTGGAACTGATGCTGGACTGGAAATAAGAGCATACATCGGCGCTACTGCTGAGAGCAGATTGAGGATTGGCCAACACAAATCCCGTTGTTACTTTGAAAACAAGTCGCTTGAGATGCCTGAGATGAGATAGGGCTGATGCTTTGGTATCCGTCTCCATCACCCAGCTAGATATGCAAAGGAGACGTAGATGCGTTAGTGCACGTTAGGGAAGAGGTCCTGAATGGCCTACTGCTCTGCATGGCAATCATCCACCCTAAACAAAATGGACCCTTCTCCCTTTCCCCTCCCTCCAAAGCAGCCGCCAGGAAGGAAACCACAGTAGAGTTGAAAAGCAGCCTTAATGATATTTTGGGTTTTTTATGTGGTGATAAGAAAACCCAGTGGAAGTTCCCCAGCAAAGCTATGTGTAATGACCACAACGCACTATACGACTTTGTCACAATTTACTGGTCATAGGACCTTAGAACACAAGTGTGGCGTCACCAGCCCTGCAGTTTAGAGATGTGCGACTGGGTCTTTGTACCAGTCATAGAGATTTGACTTGTCAGAATTTCACGACCGGTCATGGGCGTTCAACCAGTCATCCCACTGTATGGTGTACTTAAGCCTAGCTGTGTAGTCTGGTCATAATAGAATGTGGTGTCAAGTTGCATGACTGGTCGTGTGACCCGGCTCAAACTCTGTCTAGTCTTGCGACTGGTATAATCGTATAGTGTGGGGTAGGCTTGCGGATAGCGAATACACTGCAGCCATAGTGATCCATATCTGACGAAGACTAGCTCACCTGCATGTCACAGGTCAGTATGGACTTTTGTCATTAAAGATCTGCAAATGGCCATAATCAACTTTTCCTCCACCATGTCCATCGCCATGCATGATGACCCTGCTTTTGTCTTGAAGTCTTCTATGAAGCCTTGAAGGCTCGTCAGCATTCCTTCCCCTGTGGAATTGTCATTCAAGACATTTTTTTCGATGGCTTGTTTTCCTGAGAACATGTTCTCTAGAGCCACTCGTCGCAAACGTTTGATGACTATCTCTTTTTTTTTTTTTGACTGCGACCATGAAACATGGATTTGCTTCTGTTTCAAGTCCTCTCTGTTTTCGCCTCTTGTGCGATTGTTCTGATTGTATAGTGTACGTAGGCTTGAGGACGATGAAGACACTGTAGCCATAGCGATCCATATCTGATGAAGACAACCTCACTTGCATATGGGGATTTAGGAGAGGTTGCTGCAGGAGGAGGGGTGGGTGGTGGTGGTCCTGCAGGCAATGATGATGAGGCTTTCACTGGAAGTTTTTGGATCCGATGGCACTGGAGAAAATGTGTAGTCCTTTCCCAAATAATGCTGGCTTCAGGCGATCAATACTTTCCTTTTCTTGCTTACGGTCAATGTCTATGCCAAAAAACTCGTCAATACGATGAAGGACAGGGAAAGGGCCTCGGAAGGGCGGTTCAAGGGGTTTACTTACTGCGTCCTTTCCTGATGAACACGTGATTCGATGTAGAAAAAAATCGGAGTTCGCATAGTTTATGGTGTACGTTGTCTGCGCGTGGGGGTGGGGCAGATTTTTTTTTTTTTTTTTTGCGTGAAATCCTGGAGTTATGCACAGAGTTGTCTAGATCAGGATGTGTTGCACTTTCTCGTCCAAAGGCCTGATTACGTGTTCGTCGACCACATGGTTGATGGCGATGCCGTATTCCTGTAAGTCGTCCAAACACAAAATGGCAGTCCTCTCACGACTTCGTCCGTCAGCCGTTGAAATGATTGTGCAGCATTCCGAAGTCTGGAAGGCATTCGATCAAATTCGAAAAGTCCAAATGGTATAATGATTGCAGTCTTCGGTACGTCGTCTGCTCCAACAGGATATGCACGAACAAGATCTATCTTTGAAAAGACTCGTTTGCCGCTGAGATGTGATTTGAAATTTTGCAAGTGAGGTATTTGGTAACAATCTTGGGGGATGTTTCATGAAGCTGTTCTTAAAGTGATTAGTGATTATTTGTGATGTGCTATACTTATCAGAATTTCAATAATTCAGCATAGAACTGATCACCAGTCGCTCATAAGTTCTTCGTAACTTTACGACCAGCTCTATGAAACAGGGCCCGGGACTTTTTATTTATTATGTGGGTCTTTTTTTTTTCCAAATTTGCCGCCCTCACGCCATGGCCTCATACAGGCCACAAAACTATCATTTTTTATTTCAAAAATCTTCTAAAAACTAAAACGATTCTTCCAGGAATTTTCGGAAGTGTTTTGTCGAAACATTTTGAAGGGGAAAAAAAAAAAGAGACTGAAATGAATCAGAATGAAACAAAGCAGAGAAAGAAGGCTACATTTTCTCAATAATTACATCGCCATCAGCACAGCATCGATCAATATTTCATCGGGCGAGGAAATGCCCGAATCGAAATTCAACTGATAGATAAAAGAGTAAAAGTTTGCGTATGTTTTGAACTTCTGGTCATCTGGTGTATATCGCTGAATTCCGTCACCAAAATACGCTTTTTGAAACAAATAAGATACTGAACACCACCATGTCTTATTCACTGTTATTCATAGAATAGTTACGACGCAAAATCTTGGAGTCAGACTGTGGGATGTTCATGATTTTGGACAATTTTAGCTCTGATTCCTTTGTTTGTTTGTTTTGGATTTTGTTTTGTTTGTTTGTTTTTTGTTGTTTTTTTGACAAGGAAGCTTCCATTTTGTTTCTTCATATTTCTATGTTCCTACGATACTTTTAACCCTACAAATGCCTTCTAAACGATGCAACACATAATCCTTCAAGTGTCCCACTTGCCCTGGTGTTTCATTTACCCCATTTTACCCTTTGGGTTGAAGAGCCCAATACTATGTACATACGTTATAATAAAACATATGATTCAAATTACTATATCTGAACAAACATTGTTATCGCAATTTCTTTAAGTACTGTTCTTTTACATACTTGGTTGCCTGTGCTTCACTATTAGTGTCCAGTCAGTGGTGGTGTGAAGTACTGTACCATTAGTCGTATCGTCGTATGAGTTGCAGCTTGTAAGTTCTCCTGATTAGTCAGTCGCAGTTTAAACCATGAACACAGGCCGTAGTTTTGTCTGGGGCGCCAAGTGTCGCATGTCCTATTTCGTTAATTCGGGCCAAGGTGTTTGTGGTAGTGACAGTGTAGTGGAGTGGCAATGAGGCTGCCTGAAGCATGGAACTTTGACCCTGGCTGCGCGTGTCATGTGACACCACGAGGTGCTTAGTATAGTGGTGACTGTAGTTTGCATATTGCGCGCATGTGCTGATTGTGGACTGTTTGAAGCGCAGTGGTGAATGCCAAAGAGCCGGGTTCACACGTACAAAATAGCGGGATGACGATCGCGATCCATATCTCGAGATTTTTTGCAACCGTTCACACGCTCCAAATTAGTGGGACAGCGATCGCGCTCGGAATCTCGAGTTTTTTGCAAGCGTCCACACGTACAGAATTATCCCGCCAATTGCTGATCGAGATAACAGCAAAGCCTGCAAACTGGGTCACACTGCGCCCTTCTCTATCACTGCCTGGGCGCACTTCCCTTTGTCCATTGCTTTTTGTGGTTTGTTTGTTTGGTTTTTTTTTTTTTTTTTTTTATGCGCGTCAGTAGCCGGGTTCACACGTACAATATAGCGGGATGACGATCGCGTTCCATATCTCGAGTTTTTTGTTTTTTTTTGTTTTTTTTTTTTTGCGAGCGTCCACACGTACCAAATTGTTGGGACAGCGATCGCGATCGGTATCCCGCTAATTTGGCGAGCGTCCACACGCACCGAATTATCCCGCTAATTGCCGAAAGAGATAACATACCGATTGCGATCGCTATCCCGCTAATTGGGTACGTGTGGACGTTCGCAAAAAAACTCGAGATGTGGATCGCGATCGTCATCCCGCTATTTTGTACGTGTGAACCCGGCTAATGTATGTGCACACAACATGACTTGTACATGACAGGTAGACATACACGCTGCTCTCTGTGGCCAAATTCATGCACATTAGATTTAGGGGGCCTACATCATTATCATCCTACTCACCGTCTTACAAAATTGGCCTGATGCTCCACTGTAAGGATAATATTCGTTTTGGCAATCAGTCATTTTGATCACGGAGGTCATAACTACTAAAGCCAAGTAGTGGCAGCAAACCAAGACAAAGACGGAGAATACGTTCGAGTTACATTAAAATTGAAACAGGATAGTCCCAAACACCGCTCTCTTCATCATCTCTTCATCTCTTTCACCTTCCGGGGAGCGGAACGAGAAAAGGGGTATGAAAGAATCGTTTCAGAATCGGGCATGCTTTTGCAATATTTATGTATTTATTTATATAGGTTATCCCGGTCAATTCAATACATTGTACCTTTGTCATTCAAATTCAAAATCCGAGCGATCAATTTCATTCATGGGAGTTCTATTTCGTTTTCATCTCACCCAATCAGCAGCGCATCCAAACAATACGACGACAATCTAATCATTTATCTTGATTATTCTTCATGCTGACAACGCCCCATGGCAAACTACATACAGTGTAATGACAATGCATCAATCTAAAGACAAACTGACACAACGATCTAACATATTCCCGTAAAAGTAAACCAATAAGACAGCAAGAAACAACAAACAAGACGTATATTGTAGTCGAAATCGTTTGTTCGTTTGTTTGTTTTTCATTTCCTATCTAAGAAGACGGCTGGTTAGCTGGTCTTCCATGAGGTCCAGTTGGAAATTAGGTGGCATCATTTCACCGGGTTTAAAAAAACAAAAAAACAAAACAAAACAAAACCCCCAAGGCCCCCCCCCCCAAAAAAAAAAAAAACACTGCTCTTTGCGATGAATAAGAAGTGGGATCTTTTACGTGCATGAGTTGTGACTCTCACGCATGGTCATGGGACCTCCATTTTATGTCCTATCCGAGGGACGTGTGCCTGTATATTCCTTTTCGTGAAGCTCAAGTTCAAATTTTTCAATGAACAGGTGGACCTCCATACTGCAAAATAAATAACCTTCATCATAGAGTCAAATATATTCAATGCTTAGTGTAAAAAACACACATAATAATACACTACCCCATACCATGTTGGATACTGAATACATTCAGGACTTTTTTTTAAATTGAATGCACGTATTTGGAACATGGTTGCCTATTGACGACTTTGAATGCTCATTGCTGAAATGCGTGCTCCTCTCTTGAATTTGAATGCTCCGATTGTATATTTGAATGCTCCGACAGTGAATTTAAATGCTCCGACAGTGAATTTAAATGCTCCCATAGTGAATTTGAATGCCCCCGTAGTGAATTCGAATGACCGGATTTTTGAATTTGATTCCTGATTCGGTGCTACGAGCGCGGAATGAGTGAAACTGAATGCTCGGAGTAGGAACTTGAATGACCAAAGTATGAAATTCACCGGGAAAACTTATATATATATATACAGAACGAAACAATTACATATTTGTGATCATATTTATGTGGTTCTCTTTAATACAGATGCAATATCTTACAAAGTAAAGCATAAAAAGTAGATCAGATATCTAAAATGTATGCACAGGCGTAAAATATATGTCTGTGACACCCAGTGCTTCATATGTAAGTGTATGTTTATATACGTTATGGGTGAGAATTTTGAACGATGTACAATTGCCAATTTTCGTACCTTATGACATTCTTTCCCTTAGAACACGCCAGGATGATCTAAGAAACCAGATTTTTTCATGTCATCTCAAAGATTGGTAAATTTCCTTTCAGGAAATATATGGTTTGGTTGACTTTTGCCTGATATTTTTCATTTCAGAAGGACTTAAAGCGTAAAAATACGGTAAAAACGCTATTTGAAAATTTTTTTTTTTGTTTTTCAAACTAATGATGTGCATTTTTAATGGTACATGGCATCTAATATCTGACCATGTTCTGGATCTGACATATCATGGGTATGTACCACAAAATTATAAGAACTTTATGAGCACGTATAAAATTACAGAGAACAATTAAAATATCAAAGTCCTAAACAGACGAACGTCCGTGATGTTTTTGTCCCCGCCGAACGAGTTCGAGCAGGGGACTATGAAACGGGCTCCGTACGTGTGTGTGTCCGTCCGTCCGTCCGTGTGTCCGTCCGTCCGTCCGTCCGTCCGTGTGTGCGTCCGTGTGTGATCAAAATGTTCAAAATGCTACTCCTTCGCCATTTCTAACCCGATTTTGATTCTGTTTGCTTTATATGATAGCACTACATGGGAGCTTTGAAACTTCTATACAGGATTTCAGTTGTGACCTTTGACCTTGACCTTTGACCTATATTGTACATTTTGCTTCAAAATGCTACTCCCTCGCCATTTCTAACCCGATTTTGATTCCGTTTGCTTTATATGGTGGCACTAGGTGAGGGCTTCAAAACTTCTACACAGAATTTTGACCTTTGACTTCTTTGACCTTTGACCTTGATTTTTGACCTATATTGTACATTTTGCTACAAAATGTTACTCCTTCGCCATTTGTAACCCGATTTCAATTCCGTTTGCTTTAAGTGATGGCACTAGGTGAGGGCTTCAAAACTTCTACACAGAATTTTGACCTTTGACTTCTTTGACCTTTGACCTTGATTTTTGTATTGTACATTTTGCTACCAAATGCTACTCCTTCGCCATTTCTAACCCGATTTCGATTCCGTTTGCTTTATGTGATGGCACTAGGTGAGGCCTTCAAAACTTCTACACAGAATTTTGACCTTTGACTTCTTTGACCTTTGACCTTGATTTTTTTACCTATATTGCACATTGGCTACAAAATGCTACTCCTTCGCCATTTCTAACCCGATTTCGATTCCGTTTGCTTTATGTGATGGCACTAGGTGAGGGCTTCAAAACTTCTACATAGAATTTTGACCTTTGACTTCTTTGACTTTTGACCTTCATCTTTTTACCTATATTGTACATTTTGCTACTAAATGCTACTTCCGGCGGGGACATATATTACGCACCGCGTAATTTCTACTTTTCCTTGTTATTTCTATCGCTGCTGCAAATTCTACTTTGTTGTCCCAACTGTAACGTATACGAAAATTTGGTGTTCCACCTAATGAACATATCCTGCAAAAATTGTACGTCTGCTGGCTGTACATGGGACGTAATATTCTTTTATTCAAAATTATATTGAGTTTTCGTCACGGACGTGCCTCCGCTATTTTCTAATAAAAATCGTAGCCCATGAAACGTTATTGGCGATATTGTTCTGAGTCGTAATCAACTAAGATCTAGCAACACGATAATATGTTTGTTTTGAGTTTCTGTCCATCCTCTGTCAAATAGGAACCGAAATTATATTTTTAGACGAACCTCCAAGAAAAAAAGAACGTCCGTGATGATTAAAACATTTTCGAGTGGGACACCATCTTGCTTTGATGGCGAAGGTGCATTTTACCTTTAGCTCTCTAGCCGAGGAGCTGCATGCCATTTTTGGAGCGGACTGAGGTACGTCCGCAGTTTTTGGACCATGAAATTCACCAAAAACCAAGCAAATAATTAATATTTTCTCTGAAAATTTACCTCCTGATCCCCCTCTGAGCAATACATATGTTGTAAGGATGTCAAATTTCTTATAATTTGCATTGACAATACATTTTCAAATTTTTGAAAGACTTAGGAAGGCTAGGTACTCTCTGCCGATTAGTTATCCGTCCTGGAACATGACCCTAGTAGTAAAACGAACGTCCGTGATAATTCCAGAGAACGTCCGTGACGTATGCAATCCCTCCGATCGGGATAACTTGTCCCGAAAGTGTCCTGTATTCTGTAAAACTTTTGGCTCGAATAGCGACAAATAAAGTTTTACAAAGTAGAAAATGAGTTTAGAGCAGTAGTTTCAGAATTTTTAAGGCGTTATGTGATCATGATGAACAAACAATTGAAAATTTACTCACAATTTAACGCTTGTTTTCCCTTTAATTATACAAAAAACGGCTAAATGCTTAAAACAAAGTTATAGGAAAATGGAATTTTGCGTAATCTGTAATTTCTGTGCGTTTAAATTTCTTTCTAATGAGGTTCTGGAGACAATTTGTACTGTTACAGGTTCTGAAAGTTTCGCTCACGGACGTTGTGTCCGAGAAAGGGAATTTCTGACAATTACAAATATATCACTGCACATAAGATTAATGTTAGTTGAAAATATTACCAAATCACCGAGCCGCTCATACCCGAAAGTGAATAGCGTTCTGCACTCAATTTACCTGTAATAACAAACGGAAAACGTTTTTTTTTCACGGATGTTCGTTGGTTGAATAAGTCAGTGGATTACATAGTAGGAGAAAGAGGATCAGTGCCACTTTTTAGTGACAGGTGCTCTATGTGTTTATCTTTTGAGTACGGTAGCTGCCGTCTCAAACAGAACACATCCAGTTTTTGGTCTCCATAACGGACGTTCGCTGTAATTTTCATGATATTAAATGCCTTAATTCATTCTTATTTTTCTCTTCATGACGATTTTTCTCTCATTCCCTCAATAGCCTGAACATGCTGCGACCAAACTAAAAACAAAAACAAAACAAAACAAAACAAAACAAATCCGAAAAGTGCTACGCAATCACATTCAGGATAATGACGGAAGAAGTCTGTAATGAGCATGTGTTGAATAAGAAACGGAAAAGTTTCAAAAGGACGTGGAAGCAGTTGAATGAAAATGACTGAGAAAGAGAGAAGGGATCGAGCTCCAACACACAGAGAAAAGAATTGCCAGTGCACTCCCGTTATACCAAATTCCTCTGGAGAAGTTTTTGTTTGTTTGTTTATGTTTGTTATTCATCGCAATGCCGTCACAAGCAAACAAAAATCATGCAGTATACAATTATTGGCTGATGAAAACACACAATTCCTCCGCTTATCATCACATGGTGTTGTTTTATACTCATCAATGAAAAGCAATATTCATTTATAATTTTTTCCAAGATTTCTTTTTTCATTTTACATTTAAGAGACAGCGAGATCGTCAATTTGTTTGTGCTTTTGTGCTTACTTTGAAAACACATGTTAAAAAAAGTAATTATTAAGAATAGGTTTAAGGTCGCACTTTGATACGTTCGCTCTTCCAAAGATTCGTTTCTCCGATGTCCAAAGGTTTGTTATTCCAAAATGGAAAAAAATGTAGTTAATTCAGGGGGTTTGTCATTAGAAATGTTCTTCGAAAAATAGATTGTAAGGATCATTATTTTTAGGTCCGTTCTTCTAAAAGTGGAATGGGCCTGATATTCGTTTAGGTGAAAACGGTTATTATGAGGTTTTGAAATTGGAAGATTTTAGTTGTTAACTTGTTTCTCCACATTTGGATAAGCGAACATAATTTTTCATGTTCCAATTAATAAGCCTTTCGATTAACCTTCGGAGATTCCTATCATTTACCGAATAAAAAAGCTTCATAATTATACGAACTCTATCAAGTTTCGTATTGACAAACTGTATGAATAACGAGCCTCCGAAATGACGCGCTACAAAAGGTTTGTTATAACAAACCATATTGTATAATATCGAAGTCACAAACATCCATCCAAATTATATGGACTTATTGTGTCTTGTTATGACGAAACTTCGCAGTATCGAACCTATTATCATTTCTGACTAATATAATAACGCAAATTCTCCTCGGTAACAGTGTGTAACACAAGGAGCAAACACAGAGGGATTTCTTCCTAACGTATTCGTTTGCCCTCCCCAGCTAAACTTCGTATTTCTATAACGGAGCACGTTTCTGTTGTTTTTCTATATTAATTCTTTGTCATAATTTTAGCTGTGATCATGTTCGTTACATAAAAAGCAAATTTTGCATTGTAGACTTTATATAACAAGGTTAGGACCTGAATATTTACTTCATGATAACGAAATTTTGATAAATATATTCGTTCTCAAGGATGGACTACGTCACTGAGATTACACGTACGTTTGTACGTTCATTTACGAGAGATGGAAAAACTGTTTTCTTTGATTCCTCAGTATAAGAAGGTAAACAAGCTTATATAATTGAGAATCGGTAATATCTATTCAGGATTTTGCAGAGGAGTTTGTTCTCGACATGAAATTGCTGTTTGTTGTGAGTAGAATGCGTTTTCAACTCAAGAGAGCTGAATTGTTCAATATCTTGTTTGTTCCGAACGTCCGTGAGCTACATGCGAACCTCCGTGATGAAAACTATGCTATGTTTGTTGGGTTATAGAGACTGCCCAGATGAGATACATCTTAAAAAGGTATATTATTATTTGGGAGTGAGGATTAAAGTATATGGGATAGTGAAATAACAGGTGAAAATATTGAGTTTCTGTAAAATGCGCGTAAAGTTAAGGAAGTGTTTAGCGGAAGAGCAATATTTCCACAGAAATGACGAATTTAGTTAAATCATCAGTTGTCTACCATTACGTACAGGATAAGAGTACAAGCTTAATATTCTGCAATCACGTACACATTGTCCCTTAAGATGTTTCGTTAGGATTTTGAACTGAATCAGATCTTCGGAAACTATGTTAAATGGTATTCAAATGTATGTGTAGTACTATTCCTCACGGACGTTCGCTGCTCTGGACATGGTAAACTTCAGCGGTGAATAAAAACTTGTTCCTCTGGGAAAATCCTAGTATAATTGGGTTCATATTAAAGCTAGAGTTATACTCTTTCAGGTAAGATGAATGACTTGGAGAATTTCCTACTTTTTAAATTTTGCCTTGTTTTGGCTCAATTGGACATCGTTCAAAATTCTGACCCATATATATAAGTTCAAGGGTAGACGTTTCTATATTGAGCGACTCGTGCCCCCGTTACAGGATTTTCTTTTAGTATGATATGAGAAAATAAGAAATTGTATACAAACATAACCCACACTGTCAAAATGAAGCAATAATTACAATAGCAAATTGTAGTAACGCAATATCTATCTAAGGGTCTATTTTTATTTCGTTTTAGACTTTGATGGTCACCTCTTTTTTTCTTTTTTCTTGTCAAACGTGACCATAGCAACACGAAGATAGTTTTATGGATTTTAGCGAAATAAAACGAGGAGATAGAGCACATACAGGTACACAGTCTGGTGATGAGAAAGGCCAAGGGTCCCAGCTCAAGACACCAAGAAGGATTCTCAAATTCGCAAATTATCTCTGTCTTTCAACAATGCAGTCGTCCGTTAAAAAAAAAAAAAAAAAAAACATGTGCAAAAAGTGAAATGTTCTCTGGACTTAACCGCATTTCTCATATATTTCTCTGCAGACTCAAAGCGCAGTGTATAGGTTTTATAGAGTTAAGTGTAAACAATTTATTTAGTATGGTGAACGAGACATTAAAATAAAGAAAATCATACAAAAGAAGTTGTCAATGTCTCCTAAAACAGACTTTTAATTCGACTTATCTAAAAATATTCCCGCCACTGAGATTTTGCGAGTTAAACCTTACTGATTTACTTCACCGATTTTCACGAGCCGTACTGAGCTGTTCAGCTGGTTCTAACAGCTAACTTCATTGGATGCCTTGAAAATCAATTTACTGGCATTTTGTGCATACGTTTGCTAACAAAACAAAAATAACAGAACAAAACGTGCAAAATGTATGCTATCGCACCGTGCATATATTTGCCAAACAACAGTCGCTGATTGGGCAATTAGCAAACGTTTGCTAAAGGCAGTTGCATATGTATTTCCGTTTTCATACGTACGCCCCAAACGAATTATGTCCGCAACGGCTTTCCATAGATGGAGCCCACTGTGTGGATGGAGTGTGTACATTTCGTGACGCCATAATTTTGGTCACCAAAATTTCACCGTCAGATCGGGATCAGGTGGTCTCAAAATGGTCTGAAAACACCGTCTCTCCATCGTTCTAGAGATGTTTTTACCTTCTGAAAATTAATTATTCATATTCCTAGAGACTTCAGCTTTTCAGAATTGTATACGAATCACATTGTTTATGAATATCGTATTTCTATTTTCTCGTTCACCATACTTTGAAGAAGTTATTTCTAAGGTTCGTGTCCGTATAGATGAAAGAGTGTGATTTCACGAATAAGTATTGTGTTTACCTCAGTCATGCTATGATTTATAGCGTTGCTACTCTGCCTTTGACCGAAGGTCCCATTGACGAAAATTTTCGAAAATGTTTACTTGGTAATATTCTTATAGCGTGTAAAGTTTAATGAAATGCCCTCTTATAAGAGTTAGAGATATGGGGGTGTAACGCTAGTATTTTATATTGACTTTTGACCTTTGACCATTAGCATGTAAGCCCACAATGTTCCCGCCTTCACTTCGTAGAGTGTGCATGTAAAACGAATATATTTCGCTTTGTCTATAGTGATTCGTCTGAAATTACCATTTAAATAAGTCTTCTGTTATGTAAGAGTCTTTATTCTGATGAAGTCAGACACTAAAAGATTCTGCAGACCACATGGGTAAAGATGAAGTTTTAATAGGATTGAAGTTGCAGGAGATTAAAGGTATTATACCATTTGGAGCTATGATGTAGGAAAAAAAAAAGTATATTGAAATAATTTGATGCATATGTGTTCATCATTTGAATCACAAAACATCCTACCATAAAAAAATGCACTAAAGCCTAAAATATAAGGAGATACCACTGTTTTTCTCGCTAAAGAACAATGCAGACAGTTTAGTCTAGAAATATTTTAGATATCGTTCACATTTTGTACATGTGGCTTGACATTAGTTATACTGATCTAAGTTTTTTTTTTTTTTTTTTTTTTTTTTTTTCTTACAGTGGTGTTTCTATGACTGACTCACATTTTAGAACTACATGCAAAGCTGGGTCTTTGTTTCATCTGCAAATGATAAATAATGCCTTTAAATAGGTTTGATGTTGTTCAATGATCTGTGTGGATTAGACTGCGGCACAAGCCTTAAAGGAAATTCACCTGTACCACGCTAGGTTTTTTTTTTCTTCTTCTCGCCATAGAGTTTACGTTCTATAGGAAGTATTAAATCATTTTCTATCACTGGTCGCATAAATTATTAATGGATTGAAAAGTGCAATATTCAATTTGACTGCCTTTTTTTTTTCAGATTACTTCTGAAGCCAATTAAAGCTCTTAAATTGGGAAATAAATCCTACATGACCATTAAATGAAAACATTCACAATATCAAATTGCAACACATTTTCAAAAAGTATGTGGTTTTCTGAACGACTCTTTCGCAAGATATAGCGTGCCAAATACACAAAGTCTACGTTTGTTAATGTTCGTAAGTTCATCATGCCATTGCTGGTAAACATCAGGAAAAGAGGGCCCCGAAAGTGACGAATGATGCACCATGAAACTCCAGCATCCTTAAAAAACATACTCCCTTCCCTTCCGTCAGAATAAATCATGTAAATCCGCACTACACCATTAGCCGCAGTGCATCGGTGGACGCGCGTATCTGAAGTACAAGTATAAAAAGAGAGCGATGGTTATGTATACAGGCTAACATTTACCTTGATCTTTCCTTCAATGTACATCGCAGATATATTTCAGTCATATAAATTGATTGGTGGTTTTGTCATAGCTGTTGTATGTTGAATACCGCGAAGCGCGGGAATTCATCCCTGCTGAAATGAACACAGTGCCCCATCGTGTGAGAACCACAGGTTAACACATTGTGAGTCGTCAATTCACAGTGTGAAACACAGCATTAGTATATGAACACTCTGTGAAAACCACACTACAGTGTGAAATCATCTTCACCCGTTTAAATTCGAACGTTTTCTTATAGTCGACTATATGAACACATAATCGAACACACTCTGAACACACTGTGGGACACTGTGTTCTTTCTAGTAGGAATAGTTGGCCCGAATCATTCTCAGTTCTCAACGGCTGCCCATTCGAAAAAAAAAAAAAAAAAACACTACGTAAAGCACCGGTCCACCAATAATATGAGCATTGTTCAAAGTGTACACATTTTATGCTCATCGGTAATGGTCGACTACAGACTACAGTCGGGATTGTTCGGCTGTGTGTGTATTCCTTACTATAACACAGAGATCAGAGATAGATTTATACACAATTCATTACGAAGATTCTCGAGCATAACCGATCCGGGCCAGTCTTCAAATCAGTGGTGTTCCTACACTGCCGGGTCTCTAGAAAAAGCTACACTTGAAGAGTTTGTTCGCAAAAAAAAAAAAAAAAAAAAAAAAAAAAGATAAGTCCATATTTGAAGATTTTGAAGTACGTTCTCTGTCATAAAGAACAAAATAATACCTTTTAAATGACCTATTGATTACTTCATATAAAGATACATTTTTGAAGTTATGGTAAAAAAAAAAGGAAATATTTTCTTATCATTCTCTCTATTTTTCTTGACCTTTAATCGAAAATATCTGCATTTGGCAAATATGGACTTATCAGTTTTTGCGAACAAACTATTCACTTGTATGACGGCGACACAAAGATAAGGGCGTGAAGGTTCCCATAACCTATGGCGTAAAGCCCTCCGCACACCATACGAGCCGACCGGTCGCACAACCTTAAAACCGGGAGTATCATACGACTGGGTCTTACGGCCAGTCGTAGAGATTTGACATGTTGAATTTCCACAACGAGAAATGTAATTAGCATGCACATAAAAAGAAAACTCTCTCTTCTTTTTCTGAGTGTTTGAGACCCCCCCCCCCCCCCTCCCCCATAATTACATAATAGGCCTCGGCCTATACGGTCATCTAAGGACACAAGTTTCCTCAGTACACAGATTTCTTTTGTAAGCGGTCGTTTGTTTCTTGAAATCTTGAAATCGATCGAAATATTGTATTGTATTCTAATCATTAACACTGCAATAAGGAAAGGCTGCAAAGGCCTTAAAGATATAAGCCCACTTTTGTAAACCTGCAGCAATTGGTCTCATAGTTAGCATGGAGTTTGGGTATGATTGCAGTAACACCTGTGCAAAATTTCGTTCCAATTAGTCCATTACTTTCATAAAAATAAATAAAAATGCACCGTATGCATGCGTATAACGCTCGCTTGCTCCGGTCCACGTACGTTCTCCATGCATGCGATACATGTGTAAGTTACATGTACGTAGCTAGCCCCCGCTCGTAATTCGATTTTGGGTCGGGTTGACCCGGTTTGAAAATTGATTTTAAAACGATGATTTTCTCTCTTTAATCGAATGGTATAGACAAAGAGCAACAGGTGAGGTATGTTACTGTTATAACTTGTACTTTAAGTCATATTGGACCTGTTTTATGCAGTTTTGATTTTCGTGGGTTTGCAAATGTGGGCTAATACCTTTAAGTGCCACAAATATTTCTACCATTATGTCCAATGAACTCTATCATGACGTCAGATAAGACTTTGTGTAACATTGTACATAGTAACAAGTACCGTTTCTTAGTTCGATTTCAATGCTGTAATCGAACAAAATCGATGTTGCAGGGATCTCATGCTTGCTGCGTCCGTTGAATGATACTCCAGTGATTCCGTGATTGAATACAGCATAAACCATCCTGTGGTAAAAGAAAAAAAAATACAATAAAAAACAATGCGAGTCTTATTGAAAAATCGAATAAATAATAGATTCTTATATATGATTATTCGAATACTCGAGCTAAAAACTGAAGTTTTAAATGTTAACATTTTCTAATTTTATTGACCCAGTAAACGTTATTTTACCCTCTAAGTGATCGATTAGCTATACTGCTGTCATGACATCCTGAAATGCTTATCAAATTACCATGTTTAGTGAATGGTATTTCACTATTTTCAAACAATTAAATGTAATTTGAAATGTTAAATTGAAGAGTGCTGACCAAAAACAAGAATCACTGTGTAACATTTTCTAAAATGCTAAATTAAAAAAAAAAAAAAGTTTATCAGTCTTTCAACCTCTGCTAAATGTAAGAGTTAATATGTTGGAATTCGCCGTTTCAATTAGAGTACACACGCATTAACTATACAGTGCACTCCCGTAATAACGAACACGGTTATAACGGAATTCCGGTATCAAAGAGGTAAAAATTCAGGCTGCAACATAATCGCCTCAGTTTATCTATTCTCATTTGTTTTCTGTTCGGTTGTAACAAACCTTCGATATAACGCAAGGAAACTACAGGTCCTGAGTACACTTTATAATAACTCACACACACACACACACACGACAAAAAAAAAGTGAACAAGATGAAATGACAAAAAAATACAAAAATTCAATTCTTCTATCAGTGAAGCCTGAAACATGATGTTACTCCTGGTTGAATAACTTCAAAATATTTAACATGTTTAGTGATCTGTTACATATATCAGGATTTTAGTCTCGGGAATGATTGCGTTAGAATGAAAAAAAAAAATAGAATGTAAAAATTTTCTGAACAAACTATCTGGCAAGTTAGGGGATAATGCTGACTTTGTTATTGCAAATTCATATTGACCCTTCAAGAAATGTTTCCAGAAAAAAAAAACACGAAAGTTCAAAATGTCTTCCTTATTTGTAATAACTTCCTTATTTGTCATTCGATTTCAATCCAAATTTTACCGTTGAACTTGTTTTATTTTACTTTTTCTTTGCAGACTAGCTTATATTTGGACTGGATTTCCCCTTGAATACACTTCTTCGTTAAGTTGCGATCTAGTGAAAGTGAATGATTGATAATAACCCAGAGCAATTTCGAAAATGAAATGGTCGCAATTTCGATTAATACATTAACAACTTTGCTTCACAATAACAAGAATGGAATGTAAGGACAAAAACCTGTTTGTGGGGTCAAGATGCATTCGTGGGATCATGCCACGGTTACGAAGCCTCAGAATAGTACGTATTGGACCCCTGCTCATTCCGGTACGCAAAACTGTCGAGGTATCGTCAATTCTGTTGTAGGTCAGTAGATAGATGTGGTGGTTCGTGTGATCAAGACTCGAGGCGAGTCCTTTGCCCGGCAGACCTTGAAACGACAATAATAGTTGTAAAGCCCGCCGCACAGTATACGACTCACGACTACACGTCAACTATACGACTGACAGACTTTGGATCTGAGATCAATCATAATATCCTCGGAATAAATACGTGTGTTTATTTCAGATCTATTGTCTGTCAGACGTGTAGTCGTAAGTCGTATAGTTTCCGGCGGGCGTGTTGATTTGCGGAGTTGGAAGGTTGGCCCAATTCGGATATTATTCGAAAATTTCCGTGGTCAAGAGTCGACCGTTAACGATGAGTGTGAGCTTCAATGCACACAATAATAGTATTCAGTGAATTGTGGCTGACGGGAGCCATTCGTGGTTCTCGAATTCCCTCGGTGGGCATTGAATCCTATCAGACCTCCTTACCATACTCTGCGCTTTATTGGACAGCCGCTTTAATTGGAAATCCCAAGATTAATTGTACGTTTGACTACGGAGTTTGAACCCATTGGTTTGAGTGAAGAACTCAGTGAGCAAGATATACAGGGAGACGGGAAGGAAGAGAGGGGAGGGGAAGAGAAGACACGCGGTACATGGAAATAAAAAAGAAATGAGTGCCACAATGCAACTGTTCATGGAGAATACCGTCTGTGACGTAGTTTTGTGAACGCTGAGTTTCCATAATCATGACACGCATTGTCATCATAGATTTTGTTTTCACCTAGGTACGAGTAAAATCAAACCTGTTAGCCTATAGCTTCAATGGGTTTTGGCTGTTATCGTCACTTACCACGGCCACACAGTTTTTTTGCACATGAAAAGAAAGCTTTCAGCGCGCCGTTAATTGAACCTTTAAGAGTATAGGCCTCGTCATGGGCACTCATTTAAGTGCATGTACACGTGTAGCATGCTGCATGAAGTGTAACTTCATCCTTTTCGGAAGTAAACCTGATAAAATTTTACACAATTTCATGATACATCGGTCTTGGCAAAATTCGACAAAATTGTAGATTAAGAAAAAAAAGTCAGCAACAAAGAAAAAAAAAAGAGCGAAATACGATTTATGATTCGCTGGACCCTTTGATAAAAATCGATCATAAGATTGATCTTACGATTGATGAGATTTAAAGAAAGTTACTCTTGACCTGCTACTTAACCTATGCTTAAATCAAACCTAAATATCTTTATCAAAAAGAATTTTACGATCAGTATTAATCAGATGCTCGATTTCATGAGTTACGCTCGATAAATTAATCGTAAGACAAATTGATCGTAAGATCAATCGTAATTCTTTTTAAATGGCTTTAACGTCACAGAGTGATTTTATTCCCGTCGACCGGGGGGGGGGGGGGGGGGTGTTAAATCTTTCCAGGAGAGTCAACTTTAACACTTGAAATGCAATTTGTACTTTCTCCTAACCTCCAGTGATCTGGGTAGTTGTGTTATCTGGAAGAGAAGTTCGGGAGATTGCGTTTGTTTCCTCATGAATCCAGTACACAGCCATCTCAACAGGATCAAATACCGCGACAGCGCTTGTCATTGAGGGCGCTATCCACTTATATGTACTCCACTTGCCAAAGACTGGAAAGTCTGCTAGTGTGACGTAAGCTGAGAGAAACGAATTGGTCTTCGATATTACTGCGTAAGAGCGTTCCATCAGTGGCGAATCTAGCATAAAGCAGATGTGGAATTAAAGTGATTCTAGATGACTAAATGCGACAAATTATACATAACACTGGGCAACAATTTTTAATTTTTTGAATGTTTTCTTGATTTCTACAACTGATTTAGGGTAATTTTGTAGTGCTGAATCAGGAAATGGCATCCGTTTCTCTCCATCAGGTCAAGTTTTTGTGTTAACCCTTTGAATACTCAATTCTGTAATTCCCATAGACTTTGTACAGGGACCACTCGGTTCAAGTGGCCAACAGGTTAAGATGATTTGAAAAAAAAAAAATTAGATCTTGTGACAAAATTGATTACATTTTTGTGGTATTATCAGCTGATTTTTGTCACATATATCACCCTAAATATATTTTTAAGAGAAAAAATGTTGTTCCAACAACATTTATTGATTACCTGATCTTAGAAACATCAATTACTGTAAACTGAATGGTGGGCATTGATAAAGGTAAGTACACGTAAATTGCAATGTTGCTTCACCATTGTTCAAACTTCAGGGCTTGAACTTCCGTTTCTTCGAACTCCTGGAATGCTCAGCATCAGGGAGGTCTCTCTTCAGAGTCCAACAGTAGTTAGCCATCATGACTGCGTCCCAGCGACCCTGATACCTGGTCTCCATCTCTTTCATGTCCCGATCACTCCCCCTGCTCGTCACTCATTGAACCCAGGTTCTCAGGAAACCGGTCCATATGTGAAAATAGGTAGTGCATCTTGATGCTCATGTTGCAGCCAAGGTTTCTGAAAGCAGTCAGCATGTTGTTAACAAGTTCTGCGTAGTTTCTGGCTTTAATGTTGCCAAGAAAGTTCTTCACTTCCAGAACATGCTTTCCATGCTTCCAGTTCCACTTCATTCATTGAGTTTTCGAACTCTGGATCTCTGATGAGATGACGGATCTGAGGACCATCAAAGATGCCAGCTTTCTTTTTCTCCATGGACAATCCTGGAAAAGCCTGGCACAAGTAAGTGAAGCAGTCACCATCCTTGTCCAGAGCCTCGGTGAACTGCTTGATTAAGCCGAGCTTGATGTGCAGCGGTGGGAAGAGTATTCTGTCACGGTCCACCAGAGGGTCATTGATGACATTCCTTTCTTTGCAAGGCACCAATTCCTCTTCTACAGGCCAGTCCTTTTTCGTGTAATGCTTAGCACGGTCCCTACTATCCCACATGCACAGAAAACATGGGTACTTGGTGAAGCCACTCTGTTGTCCCAACAAAAAGTTCACCATCTTCAGGTCAACACAAATAAACCACTTATGCTGATCATAACCAATTTTCTCCAGCACATACTTCACCGCTTCATACTTCTCCTTCAGTGTAGTTGAGTGAGCGATGGGTACAGAGGCAAACTGGTTGCCGTTGTGTAGCAAAACACATTTCAGTGATCGGTTGCTGCTGTCGATGAAAAGTCTCCAATCTCCGGGTTCGTACTGTGGCACTTCAAGCTTGAGCAGAAGCTGCGCAATATCTAAACAATACACCAAGTCCTTCTCTTCAGTGAAAAAAACGGAGGTGCTCTTGATGCCTGTTGCGGAAGAAGCTGATGCGAGCACTGTCAGAGAGGAGGTTTTTTTCCTTCAATCTGGATGCCAACAGTTCGGCAATTAATCAAAATGGCATTTTACCCCCACCGACTTCTTCTAAAATGCTCCACACATGCGTTAATGTGAACAAAAACGTAAAAAACGACATGTGGCCGTAGCTCAAAAAACTTGACCTGATTGAGCAAAACCAGTGTGATTTTTGGATTCAGCGCATCAGGTTTACCCTAAATCAGCTGAAAAAACGCAGACAACAAATTTGTTGTTGGCCAGTGTAGTAGGGCATACAGTAGTTAGTACGCGAACTCGCATCTCACGAAGATTTAGGTATGAGTTACCTGAGGCTTCTAACCAGACGGAGCCAGGAGACAGTAGAGCAAAAGAGCAAAAAACAAACAAACAAATAAACAAACAAACAAACATAAAATACAATGAATAATGGAAGTCACCTGACATTCTTCAAGGCAGAATATATTAAGTTCACCAGATTTGCAAACATTGCACAAAATATATTCTATGTGTATTCGACCCATACATATATCAGGTGATTTACACATTTTGTAAGATCCTACTGCGAAAATGATTTTTACAAAATATGCGTTGATTTCATACGACAGCCAAGGGGGAAAAATGATACATATTCTGTTGGTATCTTAGCCATTTTCAACTATTTTTTTCTCTAATGCAAGCGCAATCTATGTACGACATTCTGGATCAGTAAATGTTGACATTTCCATTCCACCTGCTAACGAAGTTCAAAGAGCCATCTTTCCAGCTACCAACCTTCCGCTTTAAAGCCCTTATGCCACGTACCCATCTATCAAACCACCTACTATTTCTGAGACATCTAACCTTTTGTCTCACAGAGGACCCACTGTGTTGACGCCGTTCCTGCTGACTCTGAAGACGAGTTCTTCGCCACAAGCTGCACGATATGTCCATCTGCCACCATCCTTCCCTTGCCGCAGGTGGTCAGAATTTCATTGCACTGCTGTGAGGCTTCTCATTTATGCCATAAAAAGACCAATATAATTTATGAATTAAGAAAATTAATGATGATAATATTCAAATACCGATAAACTATAGCGTTATTGTCATAACAATGCATTTCCCTTTACTAAATTTTTACTCCCTCGCCTCGTGTGGATTATAAAGCTCTTCATGCGCCCATACCCCTAGTAGATCCGAATTTGTCAAACTCTGTCATCACTATTCGATTCATCCAAAAAGATCTGTTTAGGTATAGCGCCCTCTCTCAGAACTAACAATGTGCCTAAAACTTGGGGGATATAGGGGATTGGATACTCTCCTTTAATTTAGAATTAAATCTTGTTTACACGAGGGAAGTAGTCTCACCTTCACTTCAATTGCTGGGCTCGGCCATGTTATTTTGGGAGTTTAAACAGTAGACGTGTCTTACATACGCTTGCCTTATGCTCTATGTATAATATTATTTTGACTCAATGATTTACACCGACAAATCGGGGACCTGCCAGCGGCCGAGCTTAACTTTCTCAATCCCGCCGTAGTGGCGCGCCTTTAGTAATGCGGGAATATCTTTAACACGATTCTCACAATTCATCTATGTATACCTTTTCAAAATTGCTCGCGTGTAAATAATTCGATGAAAACTGGGTCTATTAATACTGGTGTCTGCCTCAAATCCCTCTCTCCCTCTCGTTCTCCAAGCGTAGCTATCAAGTGCATATCACTCTCCGCTGTTTTTAATCAAGACTTACAGCACATGGAGATAGCGTCTGAGAAAGGGACCATCACAAATATATATCAAAGTTTTTCGCTTAACGTTTATTTGTTGGTAAAGGATTTGAAAACAGAAATGAATCATGCGAAGATGATGCACACTGTACAATGCAATGCACTGGATCAAGTGCGAGATTACTATATTCCGGTGTCAGGTAATATCCGTGGTAATAAGCATCAACTGTTAAATTGTGTGAAGCAGAAATGTCAGAGGTAAAATTGTAAAGGGTAAGATTATGGGGTAAAGCTGCCAGGAAAAAAAAATGTCAGTCTCAATATGTTTAAAAGAAGGAAAGAAATCACGTGTTCAAAATTTGAGTTCAACAAAAAAAAATAAAGGAAATTGATATCTGGACAAAGCTATATTACCTTTGGTAAAAAAACGTAGGTGTAGTGCGTCATTACGATGTGATTTGTTTTTTTTTCAGATTTTTTGTTTGTTTGTTTGTTGGTTGGTTTTTTTCATTCTTAGATATGTCGTTACTCCGAAAACGAAAGGATCTCACTAGGTTTGCTAGTCTGAGACTATACGTTCTGAATCGCTAGATGTCTATCTATATGTCTATATTATATTGTATTAAACCTTTAAGTGTTTTTGAACCGCGATGGTAGCAAGTGATATGTAGAAGTCAGGCATACCTCTCACAAAACAGAGGTCGTTAGATCGGGCCATCTTCCCCCACTTAACATGCTTAAGCCAAGATTTGTCGTAAAACAAGGGGAAAAAAGCTAGGCTTCATTTTTTGTGCCTCTTTTGGCAACATTGTTTGACATAAAATACAATAATGCAAAGCATACCCAACGCCATTGCAGCTCTAAATTATTGAAAACTGTAGGCGTTAAGTGCACATAAAATTGAATCAGAAGTACAATATACATCCCCATAAAAACACAAGAAACAAGAAAGTCCGAAAAAATGGCAAGAAAAGACTACTTTGACACGCCTAGGGTTTCTGTCAGCTTCACACTTGTCAAATATTGAAGCTATTCCCCGACGTAACATCAAAATCAACTCATTATTGCAGTTTAATACGAAACTTAAAACTACCATAAAATAATTCAATGACGAAATTGGATTCGAGATAATTATGTATGCTTTTCTTTTCACTTTTTTTTTAAGGGCAGGGAGCGCGGAACGTGGGGGAAGGGGCGTATCCGCAGACAAATAAAAAATAAATGAAATAATCCCTGCTGGAAAGAAGACAGTGTCCCACAGTGTGAAACACAATGTGAACCACAGTGTGGACACACTGTAAACACAGTGCGAACGCAGTGTACAAATCTTTACACTGTTAAGTTCGAGCGTATTCACATAGCCAACTGTGTACACACAATGTGGACACACTTTGAACACACTGTTTGATACAGCAAAACCATGACTTTCTAAGGGTTCCTCCCGAAATTCTTGCTATTAAAAATTTTTCAAGAATATTGACCCTTGCGCAACAACGAAAAACTAAACTACTACTTTTCTACTTTTCATATACCCTAAAGCAATCATCGGTTGCTGCATTGTATCTGTTTGAATTCGTTTCTTTTTAGGTATAGATTTCCCGGGTTACATTTTGCACTTTAGTGCCTGAAAAGGTAGAGATATGTCATTCCTTTCCGCACATTGTGCATAATAATGTAAAAATAAGTCATTGGACTTGGCATTTTTAGCAGCGAAAATCTCAAGTCAGCATTCATATTTGCCATATGACTACCAATGAAGGTTGACAAGCAGCGTTCACATTCATACATGCTGTCACCAACTACACTCGTAAAATTCCGAGCTATGGAAGTAGATTCATTATTTCGCCATATGCCAACCAATAATGCAAAAAGTAATTGCTATCCAACACATAAAATTTGTATTCTATATATCCTAAAACTTTTCTCAAGTTACTACATTTTTTTTTTTCTGAATGATTTCACATTTCTTTTTTAAAGGGGGGGGGGGGGAACTCATGTGATCTTTTGTATACAGTCAGTCGCGGCTTAACAAAAGAAAGAAGAAGAAGATGTCATGTCTATCAGAAAACCTAATCAGGAAACTGTTCACACTGCTTTAACATCCTAATCTAATATTGCTTCACACAGTGTTATTGCCAGCATTGGTATATCACTCCATGCATATGTAAATACTTGTGTTACACTGCTGAATTGAATGTTTTAGTACGAATATGTATACCTTTAGACACTATAAAAATGCTTGAACTCCAGTCACGTGTCCTCTAGTCCAATAGACTAGAAGAACTATGGCGAAAATAAAAATGGTATTTTGCTTTCCCTGATATTTATCCAGTTGTCTGTAACATCTCAACTGCTGGTCTAAATTGAACATTGAAACATGTCGGAAAAGGAAGGGGTAGGACTCGAATCTGTCATCTATAAAAATGTTTTCCGGGGAGCGGCACTACCACGAGGCTATAGCACTGGCTGTGACTCGATAAATTTGGAACAAATACCCAGGCTCCAAAATTCCAACAATCTTATATCAAATAGTTCAGGGCCGGCAAGGCTTGTTAAATGAACGACAGAGAATATTAACGCTCAGGGGTGTAATTTGATTTGTTATACATGTAATATGAGGGAATGCTATATCTTTCACAAAAACGTCTTCTTAATAGATTAGACTATACGGTCATATTGACCAGCCTGTATAGGAGAGTGACTAATTATCGTATGCACCAGATGGTAGTTTGGTCAAGTAGTTTTGATCTGACACGTTTAAAGGGGATGGCTAGTAACTGATCAGTGGGAATATGTTGGAGGATGATTGTTCCAATCCTTGTGGGATTCATTTAAGAGTACATTATATATCACTGTTGTGTGGAAATTATTTGCTTTAGAGTGGTCTTATATTCAAGTAATGTGCAGTTTAATGTTTCCAGGTTAGCGTGCCCGGTTAGTGTTGGGGCATTAAACTGCACAGCAAATAATAAACTGAAGCAAATAATTTTCACACAACAGTAGATATATAATGTACTCTCAAATGAATCCCACAAGGATTGGAACAATCATCCCTCAGCATTCCCACTGATTCCCACTGATCGGTTACTAGCCATCTAGTCCATGGGCCAGGCCAGATATTGGTACCATCTGAGGTGGCAAAACCTTTTTGGTGTCATTTTGTTTGTCGGGCATAGATATGCTTATCAAGCTATGATAGCATTTCCGAATGAGTAGCTTAGTCATAGTAAATGAATTTTTAACCAATTTGGTCTCGTTGTTATATCCCTATACTTCTGAATCGAAACTAACCGCCATACAAAGAAGAGCACTGTCTTCTGTATGTTCCATAGAGCTGTAAAATGCAGCTCTATGGTATGTTCACAGGTGTTCTGTTGTAAACGCGGTGCGCTTAGTCTTTATTCAAGGCAGCGAAGGGAATATCCAAAGGTTATGATGTCCACAGCGCTTAGTCTTTATTCTAGACGGCGAAGGGAATGTCCAAAGCGTATGATACAGTGTATATCCTTTTATCTAAAAACAACAACAACAACAACAACAAAAGCAATTCCTCGTGAATTTTACCGTATCTTTCAATTATTCATCATTTTCCGGCGAAAACGCTACGGTGAAAACGTTGATACCACGCCAATGTCGCTTTATTTCCCTCCAACAATGAAAGATAATGCAAAAACAATGTACCGATACGCTACAATACATTATAATAAATAACATTGTAAATGAACAGTGTGATTTTTGTTTAAAACTGATGTATTTGTTGATAGGGTGGTATAAAAACAGTATAGATAATCCCTTTAATGAGGAACTTTAGATATGATAACGGTACATTGGTCTGGTTAAAGAACTAAGCGCACCGCGTCACAGCTGCGGACATCATAACCCTTTGGATATTCCCTTCGCTGCCTTGAATAAAGACTAAGCGCACCGCGTTTACAACAGAACACCTGTGGACATACAGAAGGCAGTGTTCTTCTTTGTATAGCGGTTTAGTTTCGATTCAGAAGTACAGGGATGTAAATACGAGACCAAATTGGTTAAAAATTCATTTATTATGACTAAGCTACTCATTTGGAAATGCTATCATAGCTTGATAAGCATATCTATGCCCGACAAACAAAATGACACCAAAAAGGTTGTGCCACCTCAGATGGTACCAACAACCCATTTTTCGGGTCTTGGCCCATGGACTAATCCCCTTTAACTCTATGTGTGCCACGTTCGCACGTCCGACTCAGTCGACGGCGTGCAAACTTCGCATGTTCTGCTCAACAAACAAAGCCGCCAAAACCGATCGATAAATCGCTAATCCCGCGGTACAATCAAAGCGTTTCTCGCCCTTTTGTTCCTCTCATATACGGCTTTCATTCTATGTGGTGATTGACTATCAAGCGGTGTTCCAAACTAAATTTCCGTGTACATTCTAAGTTTCTGTCACTATTTTATGTGCAAAAGTCATGCCTTTACAGCAATGTAGCAACTGGTAATTCAAAAGAAAAATTGAAAATAGAATTGTCATTACATTGTATATGGAAGCAAAGTTTGGTATTCCTCTTTAACTTTGCTTTCTATTATGTCCAGCTTAACAGAAATTTGTAGAAGTTATACAAATTGTAAAAACAAAATTCTTTCTCAAAGCATGACTACCTTCGTGTCTCAGAATAACGTGGCACACAGGGGGTTTCCACCATCATGACCATGGCACATAAAGAGTTAAGTGATATGTCCATGTATGAAGACATTAATGTGCTTATAAAAGCAATAAAAAGAGATAATGTCTCCCATTGTCCTGAAAAGAATCCAATGTTTTCCACAGTCCATAGCTGTCTCTTAAAAATTTGTCTGACCATTACAGTCCAAAGTCGAGCGACTGCGTAGTATGTCATGCATTTGAATGCAACACGAAAAAAAAAATAATTTATACAATGCGTTTCCCAATTCAAAATGAATTCTAACATACTGCTTTCTATCATCTTCAAACAAAACAAAACCAAGAAATATTATTTGGGATGGAATTTCATTTCATTTCATTTCATTATTTCCACATAATTTATGAAGGCGAGATTCATCAAAACGAGGTGGATAAAACCGGAATTTATAACATATCTTTATCAACAAGAAACAATTCATCACTTCTTTTAAACACTGACAGTCTATTAGACGACTTTATTAGGTTTGGCAAATCATTCCATAAAATAGGCCGGGTATATTTGAAAGTGTATCTTAGACATGACTGCATGTAACGCAGTATTTAAATTTGGGTATATACAATTATTAAATTTCATGCATCTGTCTAGTATTATAATTGTTCTTATTTAGGACGAAGGAAATATCAAGAAACTTTGGCAGAATGTTGTTCATGATATGTACATACAAACAGAATCAAAGATGATTAATTAAAATTGCGTTCCTTAGCGGGGTCAACCCACCAGCAAGACAGCAATAAGTCGTACAACCCATAAGCTAAAAGACATTGTAAAAAGGTTGACGAGTAACAGAGAAACCAGTCATACAGCCACACCTAGACACCAAGTAAAACAGACCCACAGTTATGTGTAGACACATATATTATAAACTAAAATAGGCCTCGAGCTAGACGAATCCATAATTATCCCATTTTATTTTGTAAGAATATGCATGTATTTATTTTTTCTTGCAGTAGTCGATTTTTTATACAGTGTTTGTCTGTTTATTCTCTTTTTGTACGATCACTGTATAACGATAACTGTTTGTGTTTTATGACCTGAATGTTTGTTTCCTTGACATGCTTGAAACGTTCCATTCGAAGCTACATGAATGTACTTATGTTGTTAAGATGTTTCACTAGCGAACGTTTGACAGAACCTTATTTCAATAGCATACTTTTAACATAACGTGGACAAATAAAGAAATGAAATGAAATAAGGCCCAGGACCTCATCGCTTGCCAAAAAAGAAAAGAAAAACAAATTGCTTCACACTTACAAACATTCAGGTCTGTGATGTAATGTCGCGCTTGTGGGCAACTTATCATGTTTATTGCCTATTGTCTACCTCATGGGCCTTATTGATGCCTAATAATTATCCGGCGCGTGTCGAGATTGTGCGTTCAATGCAGCGACATTGGTCAATACAGTGGACTCCCGTTGTAACGAACTCCTCGGGAGCGGCAGTTTTCTCTCTTTATAACGAAATTTCGTTATAACCGAATAAATAAACAATAGAAATACAAAGAGTGGATAATGTTGCGGCCTGAATTTTTACTTCGTTGCAACCGGAATTTTTTTGTAACCTTGTTCGTTATAATGGGAGTGCACTGTACGTCTATCGATGAAATATCCAGATAACTCACCAGAGAGCTCGAATAACATCACAATCATTACGAGTCCTGCCTTCATGGTGAAGGAGTTTGCCTTCACGACGGCCAGCTTCAAAATGAGGAAGCGAAGAACTTCTAACCAATATAACAAGAAATTACTGGGACTGATACAAATAGATCTCAAAGAGCCAATTTTACCACTTTGGATCATGAATAGTTAATACGTATGCTCACATTTCTCCACCTGATCACACGTTAGGAAGGAGACATGCTCCGAATTTTTCACGAATCTGATCTTTCCTGGACAGTGGCGGATCCAGATCGGGCGCACGTGTGCCCCCTCTCTATTTTTGTTAGAACAAAAGAACTAAAAAGAAAAAAAATGGGGACTCTTGTGCCCCCCCCCCCCCTTTGATTTTGTAAAGGCGCCTCCCCTTTACGGAGATCCTGGAGCCGCCCCTGCTGGATGTCGCAAAACTGCTGAAAGTGCATATAATATGAGTACTAATGAGTAATAACTTGATCGTATTGTGGCTTCCTGTGAAGATGTGGCCCATTGATATGCCACTATAAAATTCTAACTGTCAATCTGTGTGCTAGAATATTCATCATTTCCAATTTACCTCTGGTGTAAGTTGCCATTTTGTAAATGAAATTTCCATCCCACGTGGTTTATCGTGTACATGCTACAGATGTCGCTAAAAGGTCGTCCTTTAGCATTGCTGTCATAAAACGGGCACTGTGCTTGCAAGCACTCTCGATGAGATACAATCATCGCAAAAAAAAAGTGCCCTATCCATTATGCAATGTTCATTGCAGAGACAAAACTCGCTTGTCTTTTGAGAAAAAAAAAAAATTGAGAAAAAAAAAAAAGAATCCAAGATTCGATATTGAATTGATTTAGCTTCCTTCTTTTCTGAAGATTTTTGAGATAAATGGAATTGGCATTTCAATTACGCTATCGTCACTTAAACTATCGTCAGGAGGTGGACTGTTTGGAGATTCTGTTTCACCCACTTCCATACGCGATTTCCGATGTCGGCACAAATCAACTATTAGTATCTTGTCTCAGTCTGATTACCATTCGATTATTGACCGATTAGTTGGACTGGGGTAATGCGATATAGACGGAAGTGTTGGGTCAGTGTCAGATCATCCTCCAATTACAATCAGATAAGTGACAGATATCGGGAGACTACCAGCCTTTGATCTCATAATCCCGATTCACGTCAGGTCTTTGTTAGATTTGCAGAAAAAAAATCACATAACAAAACAAAACAAAAAAAAAACACACACACACACACAAAAGATTACTAAAAAAAAAAAAATCAGAAAGTAAAATTAGCACTTTGGGAATCAGATGAGACTCCGATGACAAATGGAATGGAGCCCTTGGTTCACCATCAGGCAGTCTTTCGAAGTCGAATTAGTGTCGGATGACTAAGTGTGATTTGTGTGTCAGAGTTGTGTCTTGCAGCTATCGAGCATGTCTGGCTGATGTCCGATAACAATCTGCGAAGATTCCAATGATCGCTTTAATAGTCCATGGGCCAGGCCAGACATTGGTACCACCTGAGGTGGCAAAACCTTTTTGGTGTCATTTTGTTTGTCAGGTATAGATATGCTTATCAAGCAGCATTAAAAGCTTAGTCATGATAAATGAATTTTTAACCAATTTGGTCTCGTTATATCCCTATACTTCTGAATCGAGACTAGCCGCTATACAAAGAAGAGCACCGTCTAATGTATGTCCACAGGTGTTCTGTTGTAAACGAGGTGCTCTTAGTCTTTATTCAAGGCAGCGAAGGGAATATCCAAAGGGTTATGGTGTCCACAGCGCTTAGTCTTTATTCAAGACGGTGAAGGGAATATCCAAAGCTTATGAGACGGCGTGTTTCCCTTTATCTAAAAAAAAAAAGCAATTCCTCGTGGATTTTGCCGTATTTCTCAATTATTCGTCATTTTCCGGTGAAAATGCTACGGTGAAAACGCTAATTCCATGCCAATGTCGCTTTATTTCCACCCAACAATGAAAGATAATGCAAAAACAATGTACCGGTACACTGCAATACATTATAATAGATAATATTGTAAATGAACAGAGTGATTTTTTGTTTGAAACTTGTGTATTTGTTGAGAGGGTTGTAAAAACAGTATAGATAATCCCTTTTATTAGGAACTTTAGATATGAAAACGGTAGGCCCCTACATTATTTTGTTTGGGTTTTTTTTTTGGCAGTGTTTAACAGAATATTGTTGTTAATCAGGCAAAAAACAAAAACCAAACACACACACACACATACACGCACACACACGCAGACACGGAAACAATTGTCAAATAATGTAAAGACGCAGTATTGTAGCAGAAATTAAGAACACATTGACAGGACAATGAAGGTCAAAGAGACAAAACAAGGGGGTGAGAAGAAAGAAAGAGAGATCTGATGCCACGCTACTCCATCACCAGCTGGAAGTCGTCCCAGAGATCAAGGTGAGTTGTTACATTTCACTGTGCTTCTGTTTTAACATAAGCGGTGAAATTTTGATGGTGTCATTGTTAAGAGCATCATAATTATGCTGAATATATGTGCCAAATTTCAGAGGAACGGGTTTAAAAACCTTAAGATTCTCAAAGGTCACACTCTGCCTGTCTTTGATCAAAGAGCGTCAAAAAAAAAATAGTGTTGGTCGAGTTAATGGCTGAAATCTATGACTTAGCTACTACTCTGGAAATGCTATCATATCAAAATATAATCCTAACAGATAATTATGCCATTTCAAAATGCACAACTAGAACTTGCCACCTAAAGTGGTCCCAATTACCCATTCTTCGGGTCTTGGCCCATGGACTAATTATGTGAAAATTGTTTCCGTGTGTGTGTTTTGTTTTGTTTTGTTTGTTTGTTTTGTTTTGTTTTTTTTTTTGCCTGCTTAAAAACAATATTCTGGTAAACACTGCTGAAAAGAAAAAAAAAATCTGTACTGATCTATATTACCCTTTCAACAAATACATCAGTTTTAAGAAAAATATCACTGTTCATTTACAATATTATTCATTATTATGTATTGTAGTGTACTGGTACATTGCTTTGCATTATCTTTCATTCTTGGATGGAAGTAAAGCGACATTGGCGTTTTCACCGTAGCGTTTTCACCGGAAAATGATGAATAATTGAAAAATACGGCAAAATTCACGAGGAATTGTTTTTCTTTTTGTTTTTCTTTTTTAGATAAAGGGATATACACTGTATCATAAGCTTTGGATATTCCCTTCACCGTCTTGAATAAAGACTAGGCGCACCGCGTGACAGCTGTGGACATCATAACCCTTTGGATATTCCCTTCGCTGCCTTGAATAAAGACTAAGCGCACCTCGTTTACAACAGAACACCTGTGGACATACAGAATACAGTGCTCTTCTTTGTATAGCGGTTAGTTTCGGTTCAGAAGTATAGGGATATAACAACGAGAACAAATTGGTTAAAAATTCATTTATTTTGACTATTAAAGCTACTCATTTGAAAATGCCATCATAGCTTGATAAGAATATATATGCCCGACAAACAAAATGACACCAAAAAAGGTTTTGCCACCTCATGTGGTACCAATAACCCATTTTTCGGGTCTTGACCCATAGACTATAATCGGGGGCCCATCTAATACCAATCTGCCTCTCCCCATCCAGCATAAACTCAACACTCATCAAAATGTAAACGATATTCTGTATCGTGCCACTTTAACAAGCCATCGTAAGATAGAAAGGTTAATAGCTCATCAACTTAACTGTCACCCGACACTCATCGCATAAACCTAGTGACATTTGATGGCCAACGGTCTATAAAATGAAGGTGATCTCAGTGACAGCCAACCGACTTTGCAGACTTTTATCGGACAATATCTGCGTGTGCATAAAGATCCTGGATGTAAAGATTAGTTAATGAAACAATGTTATGAGAGGCAAAAGACCCAATGCACATACATTCTCTTGGTAGTTGAAGGCCAAGATAAATCCCCTTCACAGTTTAAGAGGGAAACAAAACCTTCATTACGTATAATTATTATAACATGTATGTAATGCAGAATCATAGCAGAACACGTGGTTAAAGTTGTAGGAAAAGCGGACGATCCGTTCACAAGTTATGATCTTTTGGTCCATGTAACATTGAAGAATGCTTATAAATAATGTTTTCTTCTGTTGCTATTGTTCCAAGAATATTAGAAACCGATTTAATGTGTCTCTGTTATATTTTTTTTTCATTTCTACGTTGTAATAGAATTTTACCTGTCCATACAGCTGTGATTTATCATTTCTTTTTTATATTTACACATCAGAGTCTTCATTGTGTTATTTTTACTCCTTGTGAAGTAAACGGCAGTTCAGCTTATTGGCTTCTATGTTTAACTGTATAGGTGTGTGTGTGTGTGTGTGTGTGTGTTTGAATAATTATAAGCCACTTCAATTATATTCAATTCTGTTCAATTGAATTCAATTCGATTTAAAAGATAATGCCTCCGGTGGACGCATAAAACATAATGCGTACGTTTTTGAAGATGGCTATTACCTTGAGAGTGCTTGTCTGCAAAATGCACGTTTCATGGCAGCGATTTTATTGGATCTACCTTTAACAACATCTGCCATTAACGCAGTAATACCACGTCGTTTTGGGGATTCCTTAACAAAATGACAACTTACCCCAAGTTAAAAATCGGAATGAATAAGTATTCAAACACACGGATTGGCAATTAGGATTTTATGGGCATTTCAATGGCCCAACTCTAAAAGGAATATCACATAATCATCATTGTTACATGCTGCATTTTCCGTTATCAAGACAGATTCATGGAATATTCAGAGACGTCTCCCGTTTAACGTGTTATCAGATGAAGGAATATAAGAATTGGTATCAAACATTCATGATCCAAAGCTGTGAGCTTGGCGCCTTGGGTTCTTTTTATATCTCCCCCAGACGGTAGAAGTATTTCACATCCTTGCTTGGAAGCTGGCCGTCATGAACAAAAACTGGTGTGGTATGAAGGGCGGACTCTTAATACTTGTCATGCTATTTCATCTCAGTGGTGAGTTTTCTTGATATTTTATTTTTCGTCTCTGAGCAGATGGGTTACCGACGTCAATTTGCGTTGCGTTTGCTATTCCCCATTTTGCTCCTTGCAAGCGACATCAAAATGCATGAAAATAATTATTCACTCCTAACCCTATGGCAAATCGTTGGCTATTGTTTAGAGTTACTTTGATTTAAAGTTGGTGTGATGATAAGCCTATGCTGAACGCTGGTTTTTGTAAAGAATGGAAGTTTAATGGGATAATAGTAACAGAAAGGACTTTTGACCGAAAGATGAATTTTGGTGAACAGTCATGAAAATACAAGTGCGGTCCAAACAAAGAAAATGCATTCATACTGTAATGACTGGAAGGCAAGACGTGGGGACAAGAGTATTTACGTCAATATGAAACATAAACCTAATAGAAAGCCTTTTCTCAGCGTTATTAACGAAACTTTTAATGCCAGTCTTCAATATTATTATATTTGTTATACATGTAACTGATAAGAATAAAAATCCTTTGTTTAAAATAACTCCATTGAGAGCTGTATTAACTAAAATGCAGATAATGTAGGCCTATAAGAAAGTAGAACTAAAGAGGCATTCATTAACTACAAATCAAATGAGTTTTCTTGAAATATCTGGAAGCAAGACTTATATAATATTGACTGGCCCTGAGGGAGGTACCAGAAAATATTGCCCAAACTGAAAGCATATTGCCCGAGTCGAAGACGAGGGCAATATGTTTTCAGTGCGGGCAATTTTATCTGGTACCTCCCGAAAGAAAGGTCAGTCAATATCATAATAATTACCTATCCCCCTATGTAAATCAAGAAAATATGTAAATACGGCTATACACTATATATGATACAGATCAAGCCACATTTGACTACCTGTAGACCATCAACCTGTTGAATAATTGCAAAATTGTTCATCAATATATATCATTATGCTTTCAGTTTGGGCAATATTTTCTGGTACCTCCCTCAGGGCCAGTCAATATTATATAATTATCCAACACTTGCTTAATATTTAGTGAAAATAAGTGCATGTTATTCTTGAATATAAGAATTTAGACTATTGTTGACAGGAATATTACATGAACAGATAACAGAAAACTTGCTACCAGAATATCTTCCAAAGGAGGATTTTAAGAAAAATGCAAACTTTGTGAAATATTGATATCTTAAACCAGAAAGTATATGTTTTGGCAAAAGAGTTGTTGCATGAGTGTTTTGAAAGAAAAGGAAAGTAACAATAACAGGAATAATAATAATAATACGTGGTCAAGTGTTCGTGATAATCGAGATTAAGCTTCTCATGTCCAGATTTCTGAAGGTTGTTTTAAAACTTTACGTTTTTGTTTTTTGTTTTTTAATCTGAGTCACGAGTGGTATCAGTACTGGTATTATGATGATCGAGACATTGTGAGCAGATAATTTAGGAAATGTTGCCATACTTTTAAGGATAAGTGTGGATAACTTAGAATTCTGGAGTGACTGCATGTACTTCATAAACTAAGAGCTTACAACACAAAACCAAACATGGATCTTTAGGTAAGGACAGATTCTAAAAGAGAAGACTCTAGGTTTTTAATCGATATAGAACTCAATTCAACCTGACCTTTCTATATATAACTTGTATAAATTCTGCAAATTACACACTCTGGAAAGTGCTCAGGGAGAAAAAAAAAGGTTATTAAGTTTCAAGTCAATTCAACAGCTTTAACTCACCAAGCACTGATTTGTGCAAGGGATGGGACCAAAAAAATTATAATAATGATAGTAAATCCTTGATAACCATAATGTCGGGATGGCCAAACTAAAAAGCTTATTTTGTTTCTGTACTTGTTTCATACATTCTATTATATCCATGACTGATACCAACTTCAAAAAGAGTAGCACTATCCTTTCAAAAGTTATCAGAGTTGAAGTTGAGGAGTTTCTAAAGTTTTCTTTTTTAATTGAAATAAAACGGGACCTCCATAAGATATACCAATTTCTTGTGCTCTAAAACTACGAAAAATACATTTGCCCAGTCATTTTATAAATCCACACCCTAAAATGACATCGAAGAAGACTTACTCTTTCAAATAAACAAAAAAGATTTTCAGGGTTCACCAATATGCCCTATTTTGAGTTACCCCACAAAATCGGGCGCGCGAACTTGTGAATGCCATATAGTGTGCAGAGAGACTCGCTTGATGCCTTCATGACATGGGCGTAAATCCGGGGGGGGGGGGGGGGGTGGGTGGGGGATATATCTACCCTGGTAGGGAGGAGGGGGAGATGACCTGTACAATCACCCCCCCCCCCCCCCCCCTGAAATTTGAGAAAAAAATGGAGGAAGCAGAAATGTGACTGTATCATTTTTGTCACATTGCATGACGTTCGTACGCCGTAACAGAGCTGAACAGTATTCTATGTTGAAGGATAATGTATACATAATTTTCCCAAGCGCTCGCTCGCTTCGCTCGCTCGCGAAGAAATTAATATCGACATAAGGCATGGTCCAGACGTTGACAACGTCAAATATCATTGGCTTACATGTAAACATGCTATGAAGCGAGCAACTCGGGACCATCTGCAAATTATGTACGAAAACAAACAAACAAAAACTATACCGCCGTAATTGAACCCCCCCCCCCCCTCCATTTCCTGCATCATTCGTGAAACGATGATGACTCTGATACATCTATGGGCATATACCCAGGGATGATCAGGGGCGTCGAATCTATCTCGGAGGGGGGAAGGGGGGGGGGGGGGGGGGTAAGGGGCATTTGCCCCGCCCCTACGGAAATGTTGGGGGCAGACAAATAATTTGTTCTCCAAGCAATTCCCGAGATTCTATATGGAAAATTGGACAAGTACCGCCAGAATTATGCAGCGGATCGCTGAATTGCAATCATGAATATGCAAAAGATCCGCTACTGGGTCCCTTTCAATAGACTTTGTACACTTTTGAGATTGACGTTTTATTTCCTTATATTTATCAAAGAGTGTGCAGCGGATCTTTCACCTACAAAAGCTCCCTCATATGCAGAGGCGTAGATGGAGGTGGAGGGGGATGGTTCCCCCATACAAGTATTGGGGACAAACAGATCATTTTGCTCCTCCTCGTAACTCCCGAGATGTGGAAATGTTCTTACTTTTTTTGATAGAAGACTGTCTAAATATTTCACCCAAAGATGGCTGAATTTCAATTCTGAAAATACAAAATCTCCCTCGCGTAAGAGGGGGGGGGGGGGGGTAGGCCTTACCCCTCCCATACCCTCCCCGTTCAGTCATTTCTACTTGATACACTTTAGATCGACAGATTTCAAAATGTTTCATCTAAAGTGTGCACCAGGTCTGTTACTTCGGTTTAAAAAAATGTAAATGTTCCTTGGGTTGAAGGAAATATAGGATATTTTCAATTAACGGAGGGTTACGGCAGTTGCGCCCGGTGCGACCCCCCCCCCCCCCCTTAATTTTCAAAGCGAAAAAAAATAAAGCTACATGCGGCCGTTTTGGGACTGTACAATATCACAATTTTCAAGCTCGCTTGCTTCGCTCGCTCGCATTTAACCGCTATGCCATTCTCCTGATGTTGCTGCCGGGTAATTGCCAGCAGTTGCGCCCGGTGCGTCTCCCTTAATTTCCTAAGCGGAAAACATATAGCTACAAACGGCCGTATTCGGACTGTACAATGTCAAAATTCATGATCGCGTTCATGATCTTCAGTGTAAGAATTAATACAAGAAGTTTCGCTAAATGATACCATTTTATAAGCAAAATTGTTCAATAATAATCTACGTAAAATGTACTGCTACCTTAAACATGTTTGACTGTTTCAAGTCGATAAAACACGCAAAAAAAAATGCATCAAATTGCACCATTTACAACATCTATATGCAAAAAAGTTCTCACTGTGACCCCCCTCCCACACCCTCCCCCCTCGCTCGCATCACTCCCTCGCATCTAACCGCTCCCCCTAAGATCAAATCCTGGCTACGCCGGTGATAGGCCCCACTATTTAGTAAGCCTTCACAGTGATGTCGCACGGGCGGAGCAAGAGCTGAATACCACGATGTAATCATTCAATTATCTATGAATATTTTTTCTTACTATTTTATAGGAAAAGAATCCCAAATTTCACCAAAAGTGTGCACTAAATGGCTGAATTTCAGATCTGAAAATGCCAAATTTTCCTTGTGTGGGAGGGGGATAACCCCCTCCCACCCCCCCCCCCCCCCAGGCCGCTCCGCTCCCTCGCACAGATATTCAAATTCCAAGTCCCTCCCCTACCCCCCATCATTAAAATGGAAAGATGCCCCTGGGATAATTGCTTTACTGACTTAAATCAAGAAAATTGAGAATACAATTAATAGCTACAGGAAAATATCTACTACGTTATTACATACAAAAGAATTAATATCCATAATATATTAGCATTTTATTGAAATTATTTGGGCGTTATTCAGGGCTGCGCTACGTATTTGAAAGGGAGGTTTATAAGTGTCTAAATCGCCTGTTAGTCAAGAAGAAAGAAGATCAAAAGACAAGAGAAACACCAACAAAAAAGTCTTCATACTATTAATATCTGATTTTCCGCCAAAAGTCGGCTGACAAGCAAAAAAACAAACAAAAAAACAAATAAAAACAGGAACAAAAAGTCTTCATATTTTTGCTGCCACTTTCTTCCCACTTTGCATGGAAAAGAGTGGGACATTTGATCCCATCCCCACATTGATTTGTAAAGTGTGTGTGTGTGGGGGGGGGGGGGGGGGGGCAAGCTTCTCCCCCCCCCCCCCCCCGGGCTGCGCCCAACCGGTTAGGGGCTTGTAATCGTGGTGATGGTGGATATTGCTGATCATCGCCCCCCCCCCCCCCACTCCTCAGCACGGATTTACGCCGTTGCTTCATGACTCTGTATATTTTTTTTTTTCAAAGGAAACATGAAACAGGCAGAATGTACCGTCGGTGATTGCTAGAGTATCAAATAAAAAAAAAGAAATACAAAGCCTCAGTCTGAGAAAGATGGATCAAGGGTCAATTCTTTCGGATACCTTGAATGGTAAGACGGATTCTCTAGAGGAACCTTTGGAAAGTCGTGGCATTTCTTCTGACTTTTACCTGTTCCATTTTTTTTCCTACGGTTTCAACCCCACAAAGATTCTACAAAAACTTATGCATCGAATCAGTTAATCATTAACATCCTTATGAAAATTTTAAGTTATGCACTGAACTGGAAGGATGCGCATTTTTTAATCACCTTCCAGAAAAGTGTTTTTAACATTTTACAGGCTTAAGACGTACGCCCGTGTCGTGACAAATCGTGAATTTCTCTTGTCATATCAGATTTTACGTTACTGTTTTGCATTTGTTTGTTTCTTATGCCTGTTGTTTTTATTTAGGGGGCGGCAGGAAGTAAACGTTGTACATGCTTCTCGTTCGATTTTAGGCACATCTAGGGAAACAAGTGACTACCGCTTTTCATTCTTAAATTGCTTCAAAGACAATAGATAAATTCCACGCTATCATTTTTATCATCACTTTTATTACATGCCGAAAGCATTAACTCTTTCTTGTTTTACGGCAAAGTTTGATAAAGTGCCTGAAGATAGCCTCATCTGCTGGTCTTCGTATAGATTACGCTTGAGAGGCACACTTACGTGGATTTAATGGTAATGATAAAACTTGGCTAGTTCATGTGAGCTGCAAAATCATGATACTATCTGTCAACTTTAATCCATATGCGCATCTTTACTTCCTTTTAAGTTTGCGGAGAACGGGAAAGAAGGTTATGCATTCCTTCTCCAACACGAAGGGGCTTTCGCACTGTAAGAATCAAAAGTCTGCGATCTCGTGATGTGATGAAAAGAAAAATGAGAATAACCTTATTTACCTTTAAAAAACAAGGGGCGGGGGAACGGTCTCCCAGAATATCCTAGGAAAATTCGATGGCGGTCTCGTCTACTCCCCTTCCCCCTCCCCTCCCCTGAGGCTCCCCCCCCCCCCCCCCGATTATCGCCTGTGCATTACTTGGTGTAATAGTATGCGCCGGGCACAACATTTGCGTATGGTATATAAAACGTGTGTAGGGCGGGGTAAGACGTCAACGTATTGGATCACAAAGGACTTTCATTTAATATTCAAACATATTTATTTTAAAGTTACATTTTGGAATAGTGTGTATATGATGCTAATAATAAATATTATTATGCTCTTTTGTAAAAGTGGACCATTCAAACTTTCTTTTCAGGGGCGCCGCAGGTGTGTACTCCTGCCAGGGATCTACTAAAAGCTACGTGAGGGAATTATTGAGCTAAACCCCCCCCCCCCCAAAAAAAAAAAAAAAAAAATAATAATAATAATAATAATAATAATAATAAAATAAAATAAAATAAAAATAAAAAAAAATACATTGATGCCGACAATAAATGTACAGTTTAACAGTATTTGTATTTTGTTGTTTTTAAATCTCTATCCGACTTTTTATGACATGACTGTGTAGCCTCGCAGCAGTGCGGTGAAATTCTGACTATCTGCGGTAAGAGAAGGATGGCTGATGAACGTATCGTGCAGCTAGTGGTTAAAGGCTCAACTTCAAGGCCAGCGGGGACGGCCTTTACATTGGCTTCGCCTATAAAACAGTGGGTCCTCTGCGAGGAAAAGTGTAAGATATCTCAGATAAACATAAATGGTTTTGGGAAAGGTTGGTTTGATGGTAAAAGCAGACGATCAATAGTGGGAAAAGAGGGTGCTTTGGATATTTGACTGTATTTCTTTATAATTTGCACGAGGAAATGGAAATTGCATGCTTATACTGGCGTGGTTTGTTTCATTTCGAACATTAAAAAAAAAAAAAATCCCGAAACGTGCGAGACAAGTGACGCGAATTTAAGTTCTGTAAATATCTTATATTCTTACAGCGATCCATCACATTTCTTGTAGGTAGTCAACTAGAATTCTCCTCATTCCACATCTGCTTTTGTACGCTAGATTCGCCACTGATGGAACGCTCTTACGCAGTTATCTCTAAGGCCGATTCATTTCTCTCAGCTCACGTCACATTGGCACATTCAACTCCAGTCTTTCGCAAGTGGAGTACATATAAGTGGATAGCGCCGTCACCGACACCCCCTGTCGCTGTATTTGACCCTGTTGAGACGGCTGTGTACTGGATTCATGAGGAAACAAATGCGATCTTCCGGAGTTCTCTTGTAGACAACAAAACCACCCACATCACTGGAGGTAAGGATAAAGTAAAAACTTGCTTTAAAAAGCCCCTCTACTATGCTGCACAGTTAGTAAGTTTTGACACCCTCACCCACCCCCTTCCACCCCCCCCACCCCCACTTGAATTCAGTGGTGGCATAAAGTCTCAAGTTGCATTTCGTTTTTCTTTTGTTGTTGTTGCTGAATATATTATGTTTTCATTATCATTATGTCTCTTTTTTCACTGGTCTGATTAGTATGGAATTTAGAAATACAATACAATACAAATTAATGCAATTAATGCTTTATTCTGTGAGGCTGAGAGTGCTCAAAAAAAATATGGAATAAAGGGAAACTTTATCCCAATGTAGAAATTATAAATCAAAAGGTGTTTTTTGTCAACATTTGAAATATCATTATTGGATAGAGTACAGTAGGTCCACACAAGCACATACTGTACGCATATCATTTGCACATTTTCTTTTCTGGAATCTTCGCAATAATACCACATACACGATCGAATTAACGAACCTGTAGGCATGCTAGGTATACGGAGTTTGTGTGTGTGTGTGTGTGTGTGTGTGTGTGTGAGTGTGTGTGTGTTAATATAAAGAACCTTCAAAATAACGAACTTTATTTTATTTTTTTTTTTTTACGAACAAACTTTTGGAACAACGAAAATCACCAATCGTTTGAAGGTCTACCGGGCAAAGGAGTCTCCATTAATCTTGACCACTCTAATCAACGCATCTATGTGCTTAATTATGACAAATACGGTGATACCTCGACGGTTTTGTGTACTGGAATGAGAAGGGGTCCAATACGTACTCTCCAGAGACTTCCTAGTCGAGGCATGATCCCAAAAATGCTTCTTCACGCCATGAACAGGTGACTCCAAGTTTTTGTCTACGTTTTTTTTTCTTCCTTAAGCTATGAAGCCAACTAGTTGATACTGATCGTTATTTTATCATGATTAATTAAAATGACATTTGAGCAAGTAATATCTGCGTTATCACCAGCAATTGACTTTTATAATCTGCTTTATTACACAATTCGGATCCAGTAGATTGAAGATATTAAGAGAAAAAAACCCAATAATTCTAGCAAATGAAAAGTTGAAAAAAGAAAAAAGAAAAATTGGAATATACCACTCCCAATTGGAGACATGATTATAAAATGGAAGGGATACGCATTGAATAATATGACTTGTGATATTGTGTAGAGCATTTCATATCAAAAGGTCAATTATGCCCTAACAGTCAAAAGAGGAATCATATTACGTCACTTCATATTTTCCTTCTTTTGTCTTTTATATTATGTACTTTTAATCTTGTACATTGTGAGAGATCATAAAATTCGCTTGAAGCCGCCTTTGACTGCTGCTTTAATATTTTCCTATTTTTCTATTATTCATTTGCTATATCACGTGTACTTAAGTTTAATAAAGTAGGGCAAATAACATATTACATGAAAGGTTAAAGCGTAATGAACTCAAATATGTCAAAAAGAAACAACAAAAAATACCGTGATGACTTTTCACTTAAATTTTGTTCGATTTCTGCAGAAAGAAAGAAAGAAATGAAGGGTTTGACCACAAAACGTCTTTGAGTTATACTCTGGTTTGTTTTTGTTTTTGTTTTGTTTTTTCAATTTAAGTTGTTACAAAGAAAAAATAAAGAGAAAATATCCGGCATTTGTCAACATTTTTTTTTTTTTCGAGAATATGTCATGTTATATTACAAGTTGAATGTCACTGAACAGGTTTTATGTTGCTCTATGTAATGATGGACTTTAAACTTACAGTCGGCTCTTAGCTTGTTTTACGATCTAACTCTCCGAATCGTATTATCCACTAACCACAATTATTAACCACATCATCAGGACGGTTTTCCTGGTCTTTAGTAACACGATCATTGGAGTGACATTCAACGGACGCATCAAGCATGAGATCCTTGTAACATCGATAGGGTTCGATTACAGCATTGAAATAAAAAGTAAGAAATAAAGTCATTCGAGAATGATTCAATTTTACACACCATGCTCAATGAATCGAAATATGTAATGCAAATACATTTGCATCGATTCATTCCACCGTGCATGATCATTATTTTTTTAAGACCAAAGAAATATCAGAATATCTGCCCTGCATTTTTTCCAACAAAAAAAAATCTACTGTTCTTTCAGATTTATTGGTTGTATACATTATTTAGACAAATAAACTAATGTAATGAAATAGATTTTGCAAATGAATATCATCAAAAAAGCTAAACTAAAAAAGTCTTAACAAAGAATCAGCCAGGAACATCATTTAATCACTGGTATTAAGTATTAATATCATTAAGAAAAGACATTAAGAAATACACTTTCCCCTAGACCGAGCATAATTTTACTTCCAAAAAAAAAAAAAATTCTTTAGGCGTATAATATCCAAGAATTAATATGAAATATATCATCGATGTAAAGGTGCACTTATGAAGAAAGCGTCTGTTGATTTAATATGACTGAGTGATTTTGTGATATGTGCAAGTGATGAGTCACAGCATGAACGAAGAATTTGAACCTAGATTGGATTATGCTTCTTTTTCAACATTACAAGGTAATCTATCATCCAATATCTAGATCTAAATGAAAAAAAAAAAATAAATCTAGTGAAACTTCACATGTTGCACAACACTGAGTATTCTTGACGTTATGAAATATTCCATATGTTCTTATTTTCTTTGTTTTAGTAGATTTAAACGTAAATACTGCAAGGGGCAAGAATGGAATCGAACTCTTTGACGATCAAACTTTTTCAAGTTATATAAAAAAAAATATCTAAAAACACTTCAATGTTCTCTTTTTTATATGCTATACAGATATGAAAGTGTATCGGTGCACTTCGCCCTACGGTAAAGTGCGAGTCTACATAACTGGACCTGATGGAGGGGAAGGGATGATGTTTTTCTCCAATTCCGGAGTTTCATGGTGTTTCATTTGCCATTTTCGGAGCCAATTTCTCCTCTTGTTAACTAATAAATCCATGATGAGTATGCGTAAATATTCCAGCGCAAAATATATATATGAGACACACAATATCATTGTTAAGGGTGGTACAAACAACCCCGCTCTTTTTGAAAATGTGGACAAATTTGATGTTGTAAATGTGTTTATTTAATTGTCATGCAGGATTTATTTCTCAATGGAAGGGTGTTTATAGACTTCTGGATAGAAAGTAATATTGGCATCCCCCATGCATAGAAAGCTTTAAAGTGAAAATTTCTTTCATGTCGACAGTTCGATATCATTGTGAAGATGAAATTTGTTTATGTCAACTCTCATTCTCACAAAACAGTGTTAAACACACCTTAAATCTCTTGCAACTTGATTCCAACGACAATACTTGGTAAACCTTCATAATAGTTTTAAAATCTTATCTGTGGACCGATTGATTCCTGTATGTGTACAGCGGCCTCCCGTTGAATGCCTCAGAGTGACAGGCAACAATGAATACTTTATCGGAAATTTACAACCATACCCCTCTCCTCGTGCACTTAGTGTCGTGTCACACATACAATATTTCTAAAATTCTTTATTTCAAAAGTTCGTTTATCTGTAGATGAAACAAAAAAAAATAGTCCGCAGATTTGGTAATTAGATGAAAATAAAGTTATAATCGATATATATATATATATATATATATATATATATATATATACATATGTGAGCGTGCATCACAAAACGAACAAAAAGTGGCACCCTTGATTTTACGCGAAGACTAAAAAAAGCTGAAATGGGTCAACCTAGTCAATCTTGAGGTTTTTCATATTTTCTGAAAGAACTTTCCTTCTGCTGCGTTATTCTTAAGTTTAGAATAATAACATGATTGGGAAAAACTGTTTTTGCGCAGTTTTTCTACAATCCTGTTATGGGGGAGAGTAGAATGATCAGGTACGCCGTAGGTGCCCCTTTTCATTTCTTGAAATCCTTTGCATACTCTTCACTTTCAAATCTAACTTTTGAAAAGATAATGCTACTGCTTTGATAGTTGGCATAAATCAAAATGTGTTAATAGGGCAAACGGAATTTCAGCTCAATCTCATAATCTCTTCATTGTTGTTACTCCGGTTGTTTACATCCTGTGTTTGGTCCGTTTCAGCACACAGCTACGACGGCTTGGTATAAAGATTAAGCGCTTGAATAGACTCTGCATTTCAGAGCCTCTTTTCTCAGTTCAAACTTTCCAGAGTGTGTGCTTTCTTTCTATTATTTAGATAGGTTAGGGGAGTCCATTTGAATTGAGTTATACATCATTTAAAATCTTAGAGTCTGGTCTTTCAGAATCTGACCTTAACTAAGAATCCATGTCTGGCGACTTTTTGTTGGTTTTGTGATGCAGGGTCACATATATATCAAAATATGACCGTGCAGCACAAAGTGAACAAAAAAAGTCGCACCCCTTGATTTTACGTGAGGACTCACAAAAGGTAAAATAAAAAGGTACAACCGAATCAATCTAGAGTTTTTCATATTTTGTAAAAGAGCTATCCTTCGTCTACATTATGATTTAGTTTGGGATCATAAAATAAATGGGAAAGTGTGTTTTCAGCAGTTTTTCTACAACCTTTTTTTTTTCTTGCGAGAGAATAGAATAATCAGGAATGTCTTAGAGTCTCCTTTTTCATTTTTTGCAATCATTTACACACTCTTAACTTTCAAGTCAAATAACTTTTGAAATGATAATTCTGCTGCTTTGAAAGTTGGCATTAATCATGGACATAATGTTTTCATAAAACACGATTAATTTCAGCTTAATCTGATAATCCCTTCATTGTTGTTGCTCCGGAGGTCTACATCCTGTGTTTTGTTCCTTCATTGCACAGCTAGCACGACTTGTTAACTCTTTATGTACCAAGTTCGCACGTCCGACTCAGACGACGGCTTGCCAACTTCCCATATTCTGCTCAACAAACAAAGCCGCCGAAACCGATCGATAAATCGCTAATCCCCCGGTAAAATGAAAGCGTTTCTCGCGCTTTTGTTCCTCTCACTTACGGCTTGCAGTCTATGTGGTGGTTAACTATCAAGCGGTGTTCCTAAATAGATTTGCGTTTACATTCTAAGTTTCTGTCATGGTTTTATGTGCAAAAGTCATGCCATTACAGTAATGTCGCAACTGGTCATTTAAAAGAAATATTTAAAATAGATTTGTCATACAATGTATATCGAAGCAAAGTTTGGCATTCCTCAAACACTTTGCTCACTATTATGTACAACTTAACAGAAATTTGAAGAAATTATACAAAGTGCAAACAGAATTCTTTCTCAAAGCATGACTACCTTTGTGTCTCAGAATAACGTGGCACACAGGGGGTTTCCACCATGGCACATAAAGAGTTAAAGATTAAGCGCTTGAATAGACCCTGTACTTCAGAGCCTCTTTTCTCAGTTCTCACTTTTCCGGAGTGTGTGTTTTCTTTTTAATATTTAGATAGATTAGGGGAGTCCATTTGAATTGAGTCATATATCATTTTAAAGCTTAGGGTCTGTTCTGTAAGAATCTGCCTTGAAACTAAAAATCCATGCCAGGAGTTTGTTTTGTTTTGTTTTGTTTTGTTTTGTTTTTGTGTTTTTTTTTTGGGGGGGGGGGTTGTGATGCACGGTCAACTAAAGAAAGTTAACACTTCTTCAAGCTCATATTTCTCATAGAATATTTGGATAGATTTTTATGTTTTATACACCATGTTAATGGTAATTGAAAGGGACATTCCAGGCGATTTTTCATAATTTTACATCGTGTAGTACAAATATCAAGAGCTCCATGTATAAATTTGTGGAATTTATCGTGGTTCTTGAGCAGAAAAGCAATGCTTTAAAAAACCTTAAATAAATCACACTGAATAAGGATAATGACATATAGCAGGCTCACATACTTCAGACATGTAGCAGCGTAATTCCATTAACCCTATAAAGCCCGGGGGGGGCACAATGTGCCCCCCTACCATATTTTCGTTTGCCACTCCTACACCCTTTACCCGATTTCAACCAAATTTGGTGACTTTTCCTAAAATCTTATTGGGAACATTTTGATGTATAATTTAGCTATGTCCTATATTGCTGGTTCCATGGCAACCGTAAACTGACAACCATGTTCGTCAGATTTTGCATGATTTTCTGTTCCAATTTCAGTTAACAATATAATAATTGATGAAATGGGAGTTTTCTTGGCTGTAATTTGCTGAAGGACCAAATAGTGAAGTAATTATGGTTGTGAATTACTCTGAAATGTTTTTTTTTTCAATTATTTCCTTTTTTTATATGACATAGGCATCAAACAAAAATACGGCATTTTCCAAAGACTACCCTTTTATTTTGTGTTATCTTCACGCACGCTTTACCTGTGATAATTTGTTTATCATATCATCAATCTGCAAACTCAAAATTTCAATATTTTGGAAATATGAAATGTGACACCAATATATGTATCCATTCCAAGCAATACATCATAGATTTCATATATTTCTTTATATTGTAATAAATAGCGCCCCCATATGTTGACCTTGAGAAATTTTAACCATAACAAATAGTGGAGGTCGACTTCCGTTTCCTTTGTGGTAAATATTAAAATGTGCTGCTTCTTTGAGCACCAACTCATGCATTCTTATGGTGACCCTGCCATGTTATCATCCTTATTCATTGCAATTTGTTATAAATTTCGTATATTCTTATTCTTCATCCTAATCATCATAAATTCTGAGTATTCCTTAGTACAGCTAATTTATGGTTGTGCCAATGTAAAAATCTGAAAATCATCCGGAGGTCTCCTTTTAATTGGCTATCACCCTGATAGGTTAGTACAAAAATAAAAACTTTAGGCATGAGTGAACACATGTGTTTTTCTCTTTCAAGGCACAAAAGTAAATATGACAAAAATGGACAAGTTCTCATTCATTCGTATGTGTTCTTCCATATACTTATGAGAGCTAAACACAAGTTTAACATGATCAGATCCACGAATTAATTTACAGAATCACCCACTGATCTCTATAATGTCTTTTAAGCCTCCAAAAATAAAGAAAGGCCAAAAGAAATATGTGAGAAAATGAAGAAATATTAACAAAAATCGTATAAATATGAAAATGTAATTTAAATTTGAGATAATTGAAAATGAAATTTGGTTCTTGAATTTGACTCATAAATTCTTAAATTCCTTAATCAAAAGAATGAAATACAGAAATTCCTTTATTTCTTCCCCTTTGCGGCTTACTCCATACGTCATTTGAATTTGAGCGGACAAAAAGCTTTTTTCCCCTGTATTTTCCCTTTTTGTTTTTTATGTGATGATAGAAAGAGAATCTATAAGGGAACAAAAACTTTTTGAAATGCTTATCTTTTTTTTTTCTTTCTTTTAAGCGAGGAAAATGAGGCCTGAGACATCTTATGTTAAAAAAAACCAATGAAAACTTTTTAATACTTATTTAGCAAAACAGCCTATAACAGAAACTGTCTGATGAAAAAGGACACTTGTACAAAATTATTCATTGAATAAGAACAATATGTCAGAAAAATGTAGGTCGGCAAATGGCGGAGTCAAGGGGAATCATGCACTAAAATATGTCCTCCTTAGCACTTATATAGTCTAATTATGTATGATGTTACACTTTCACTGTAAGTGGCATATACATGTGATTCGCTGATTGTGGGCTATGTATACGTAGTTAGAGATTTCTTTTTCATTCTGCGTTGTTTAGTTTTCTCGTCAATTTGTTGAAATAAAATGAAATGAAATAAATGAATGGAATTACGAGTCCAATTTCAAAGATGATCACACAACTCTGACTCAACTGGGATATTTTCCTTTCAGCCCACTTGTAGAAATATCTGTAATGTGTACACGTATGGTTATTATAGTACATTTCATAGAAATGTATGTATACCGATATATATATATATATATATATATATATATATGTATATTTATATATAATTACTGAAGAGTTTTATCCCAGGAATGAGCTAACTCTCTCCTTGTTAAAAGGATTTTTTTAATAGAAAAATAGGATGTTTTTACCATAACTTCTAGAATATTCCTTGTTACGTCGCAAGTGAGGCATTAATGGAGAGGTTTGATTTTGTTCTGATGATGAACTTACTTTAAAATGTTTAAAATTGGCAAAAGGAAGCAAGTTACAATCATGTCATTAGGATGTCACTTGCTTCCTTTTGCCGGAGTATTTTAATTTGTGTGCAAATTTAAATAATTTGGCAAAAGGAAGCAAGGGACAATCATATCATGAGGTTGTAACTTGCTTCCTTTTGCCAAAGTATTTGAGATTCTTAGTGAACATGAAAAATCTGGTAAAAAGAAGCAAGGACAATCATATCATGAGAATGTTATACTTTCTTCCTTTTGCCAAAGTATTATAAATTTGTAACAAACATTAAAAAATTGGCAAAGGGAAGCAAGTGACAATCACATCATAAGGATGTTACTTGCTCCTTTTTGCCAAAGTATTTTAGATCGTGTGTGAATACAAATGATTTGGCAAAGGGAAGCAAGGGACAGTCATATCATGAGGTTGTAACTTGCTTCCTGTTGCCATTTTTATGCAATTTTCTGCACTTGCTTCTTTTTGCCACTCGAATATTTCAGAAATGCGCTAACATTGTAACTTCTGGAATTTTCAGTCAGATAGAGCATGCCTCAAAGATGTAATCAATAAAAAACGTCAATATCCATGAAACTGTCACTTGTTTCCTTACTCCAAAGTAGGACAGAATAGTTCAAATTCTTTTTTTTTTCTTGAAATACTATCAGACATATAATTTTATGAAAAAAAATAATGAATATCTTATAAATCATTATACCCATATGTCTTTTTTCATTAAGGCATTCAAGAGATTCACAGTCAAAAATATGAATAAACAATAAACACGTTGGACAGAATTAAAATGACACGGAGTTACTCTCATGGTTGGAATTTGTCCAGTAACTTACTATTAAATATATAACCGTTAAAGCGTTTGTGTGTGTGTGTTTTAAGAATGCGTATATGTGACCGTGCACCTCAAAACGAACATAAAGTCGCACACACTGATTTTGCGTGAGGACTGAAACTATTAAGTGAAATGGGTCAACCTATAGCCGAACTTGACTTTTTCATATTTTCTAAAAGAGCGGGTCTTCTTTTACATTATGCTAAAATTTGGTATCATAAAACGGGCAGGAAAGTGTGTTTTTTTAGCAGTTTATCTCGAACATTGCTTTAGAGTCCCCTATTCATTTCTGAAAAAAAAAATTGTACACACTCTTCACTTTCAACTTTAATAACTATTAAAAGGATAATGCTACTGCTTTGAAAGTTGGCATTGATTATCGACAGAGTATGTGTTAATGAGAAATACTCAATTTCAGTTTAATCTGATAATCCCTTTATTGTTGTTACTCTGGTGGTTTACTGTTTTTTTTTTTTTTGTCCCATTCATCGCACAGCCAGCACGGTTTGGTAAAGATTAAGCGCTTGAATAGACACTGCACTTCAGAGCCTCTTTTCTCAGTTCACACTTTTCATGAGTTTGTACTTTCTTTCCAATATTTAGATAGGTTAGGAGAGTCCATTTGATTTGAGTTATACATCATTTTAAAGCTTAAAGTCTGCTCTTTCAGAATATGGTCTTAACTAAAAATTCACATTTGGCGACCTTTTGTTTGTTTTGAGGTGCAGGGTCACATATATAGTTTTGGTTGAGATGTGGCATTGGATTTGTATGTGTGTGTGTATGCGTGAGAGAGAGATATTGAGAAACTAGTTAAGAAATGTGAAAGAGCATATTCTAAAAAAGAAATCAAAGTTTGTCTGATGATAATTGGCTTTGGAATATCAAAAAACAAGGCGGTTCAAAATGTGACCGTGCACCTCAAAACGAACATAAACTCGCACACACTGATTTTGCGTGAGGACTGAAAATAAGTGAAATGGGTCAACCTAGCCGAACTTGACTTTTTCATATTTTCTAAAAGAGCGGGTCTTCTTTTGCATTATGCTAAAATTTGGTATCATAAAACGGGCAGGCAAGTGTGTTTTTTAGCAGTTTATCTCGAACATTTTTGGTAGAATAGTGTGATTAGGTGTGTCTTTAGAATCGCTTTTTCATTTCTGAAAAACCTTGTCCACACTCTTCACTTTCAACTCTAATAACTTTTGAAAGGATAGTGCTGCTGCTTTGAAAGTTGGCATTAATTGATGACAGAATGTGTTAATGAGGCATGCTTAATTTCAGTTTAATCTAATAATCCCTTCATTGTTGTTACTCTGGTGGTTTACGTCCTGTTTTTTGTCCCATTCATCGCACAGCCAGCACGGTTTGGTAAAGATTAAGCGCTTGAATAGACACTGTACTTCAGAGCCTCTTTTCTCAGTTCACATTTTTCCTGAGTTTGTGCTTTCTTTCCAATATTTAGAAAGGTTAGGAGAGTCCATTTGATTTGAGTTATACATCATTTTAAAGCTTAAAGTCTGCTCTTTCAGAATGTGGTCTTAACTAAAAATTCATATCTGGCGACTTTTTGTTTGTTTTGAGGTGCAGTGTCACCAATAATGTTTGCGCTCAACTTTTATTAGGACGTCATTCTTAGACATTTCCAAAGTGATTAAAAAAACTTATGAAATATTAAGCGTACAATTAAAGAGATTCAAAGTTCGTTTTGATCAAAATCGGTGAAATGGCCGAGATATCCAAAATACAGAGTGGTCTAAATAAAAGGTAAGGCCCACCTTTTTTAGGACTTCCTTTAGGAGTTGAGTATATGAATATAAGAACGACCCAAGTCCATGGAAGACCATTTCAAGTAAACTAAAAAAAACTTCATATCTTTTTTGTTTGTCCAATAATATTCTATTTAACTGTGATGGGAAGGCAACATTGTAAATACAAATTAGAACATATATTATTATGACAATTAACATTATCATTAATTGTGGAGAGGCCATTTTGTGTGATGGACTTGGGTTGTTCTTTGATTCATATGGACTTGGGTCGTTCTTTGATTCATATACATGATATTCTGCTATAGAGATGAGAGAAGGACGAGAGAGGGCGCTATAATATGAATGTAAGAATGACCCAAGTCCTTCATTCTTACATTCATATGAGATTTAACTCATTTATTTCAGGCACTTCCGGGGGCAATTAGGATTTATCATTTATACACAAGATGGGTCCATGCATAAGCTACAATTTCCCATGTCAAACTGAATTTGGCCAAAAATTGGACTTGGGTCGTTTTTATATTCATATACTCAGTTCCTCTTAAAATTGTCAATAAATTGAAATTACCTTGACGGTTCTACGTTATGTTGAAGGTGCAAATCGGAATGTGTTTCATTCAACACTTGCATTTTTGAGGAGTTTGAGAGATTCAAGAGTTTTATAGGCTATTTTGGATGCCATTGTGATTTGACTATTCAAAGGTTTATCTTTAACTCTTTATGTGCCACGTTCGCACGTCCGGCTCAGTCGACGGCGTGCCAACTTCGCATATTCTGCTCAACAAACAAAGCCGCCAAAACCGATCGATAAAACGCTAATTACTGCTAATCCCGCGGCACAATGAAAGCGTTTCTCGTGCTTTTGTTCCTCTCATGTATATACGGCTTGCATTCTATGTAGTGATCGACTATTAAGCGGTGTTCCCAACTAGATTTGCTCGTATATTCTAAGTTTCTTTCACAGTTTTATGTGCAAAAGTCATGTCTTTACAGTAATGTAGCAACTGGTCATTCAAAAGAAAAAATGAAATTAGAGTCGTCTTACAATTTATATCGAAACAAAGCTTGGCATTCCTCTTTAACTTTGCCTACTATTATGTTCATCTTAACAGAAATTTGTAGAAGTTAGACAAATTGGAAAAACAGAATTCTTTCTCGAAGCATGACTACTTTCGTGTCTCAAAATAACGTGGCACACAGGGGGTTTCCACCATGGCCCATAAAGAGTTAGGTGATCAATGTAGGAGCAGTGTCTGGTAACCTTGCATTTGTGAACAACTCCATTCAATGTCGTTATTTCTTTATTATTAAGACTCATCATTAAAGGGTTATAATAGAGACCTATGACATAGCGAAGACACACGCGCATGACAGAAGAAGAAAGGTGTACAACGCTTCATAGTCATTCAATTTTACCCTGATTGTTCATCCTCTTGCTTTTCATTTGATTTTTTTTTTCCAAGCTACAACTATGACACTAACTTACACAGGATCGTTGAATTCTAAAGCAATTCATCTTAAATAGGTCTATAACCCCCCCCCCTTTTTTCCCGAATTTTCTTCTACCGCTCTGCGTTTACATAATGAGACTTCCAAATCAGCTTATGAGAAAATAACGCAACAGTTTTCCAGAATACATTCGTTTGTGGCTTTTCATGTTCTCAGTAGGAAAATGAACAAACAAACAAAATGAAAGGAAGATGCATTGTAATTATTTTTTTAAACACGGAATATCAAATGTATTAATAACAGAAAATCTCCCTGAAGGCATTTTTTAATTTATGTGTGTGTCTGTTATTTGTGTGTGTGTGTGTTTAATATTTCATTTCTTTATCCATGTATATACATTGTATCCGCATGTTTTTAGGAATATTTTATTGTATATACTATAATATGTGCTTTGTAAGAAGCGAATAAAGAGTTTAATAAATAATTAAGAACCTTTGGAAGGAGAAGCCTTATTTCATTGTCGAACCTTCGACATATCGAACTGTAACCGATACTGGATAAGTAAAAACCTTTAATATCTTAGGCAAGTAAATCACAAGTTTTATAAGCTTTTGGATGATACATTGTTGAAATGGGCATCCATTGATCCATTTCCAATCACTCGGGATGTCATTGCCATGATATTACATTCACAAAGGGGCAATATGAACTGCGGCCTAAAAAGCGGTCAGTATCTTTATGCATATTTGTCTTTGCTTCACGTAGAGATTGAGTACGAAATTAATTGAGCGATTAGCAAAATAACGTGTGTTTTTTTCTCTCTCTCTACTTAGTAGGAGATCGCATTGAATTTTAATGGAGATGATTATAACATTCATATGATGTCATTTTTGGTTTCTGCAAAATTATCCTGAAAAAAGTTTACAAAGAAAAAAAAAACATATTCATCAAAACATCAAAATGAAACGAAGGGTAAGTCTTGGCATCGAGATATTACATCACGGAGGATTTACATTTATCATATATGTAGAATATATATATATATATATATATATATATATATATATATATATTATGTTCTAATGATAAGATTACCCATTGCAATTTTAGTTCTTACCCAATTCCGATACAACAAAACAGACGCAAGCACAGAGACATAATTTTCAGCTTTCAAATAAATCAACACATTTTTATTATGTGCAGCTTTAGTCTCTACGCTCTAATTGTTTTCATTTCACATAGCTTAGCCATACTCTGCTTATTGAAAGTAGTCTCATTTGGTAATTGGCACGATTAACTAGTAGAGATTCAGGACAGTTATGAAGACGTTTCTTCGTTACTGAAGGAGCAGCTGATTCTTAGTATCAATGATTTAAAACAAAGATTTGAAAAATGCTAAATATACACTTATGAATGTAATCGATGAATTCATTTTCGTATTAACACTATTGACATTCTTGTAACCTAATTTCTTTTGTCAATTTAATAGCCAATGTGATGTATATACTATAAATATACATATATGAAGAGTTTGTGCGCAAAAACCGATAAGTCCATATTTGCCAAATGGAGATATTTGCGATTAAAGCTCAAGAAAAATAAAGAGAATAATAAGAAAATTCTTGCTTTTTTTTACCATAACTTCCAAAAAAGTACCTTTATATGTAGTGACCAATATATCATTTAAAAGGTATTATTTTGTACTTAATGACAGAAACCGTACTTCAAAATCTTCAAAAATGGATTTTATCGGTTTTTGAAGATTTTGAGTTAAGGTCCCTGTCATAATGTACAAAACAATATCTTTTAAATGATATATTGGTCACTACATATAAAGGTAAATTTTTGAAGTTATGGTCAAAAGAAGCAAAATTTTTCTTATTTTTCTCTTTATTTTTTTTTACCTCTAATCGCAAATATCTCCATTTCGCAAATATGGACTTAAACAAACTCTTCATATATATATATATGATATTTATGCACATAATCGAATACATTTTTCTGTATAGCTAGGCATACGCACTCGACAATAAATTATCATTCATTAACATAATTTTTACAAGTTTGCTTAAAACATGTAATCAAAGCGTTGAGTCAAAGTTGTTTGCTTTGTGTTGAAATTCGAGTTTTTAACCTAGTACGTTTATTTCATTTCATTTCCACAACTTGATGTAAAGAAAAAACATCAACACAAAGTATAAAGCATGTACAATGGAAGAGTTTGTTCGCAAACACCGATAAGTCCATATTTGCCAAATGGAGATATTTGCGATTAAAGATCAAGAAAAATAAATAGAATAATAATAAAAAAAGTTTTTGCTTCTTTTGACCATAACTTCAAAAATGTACCTTATTATGTGGTGACCAATATATCATTTAAAAGGTGTTGTTTTGTACTTTATGACAGAGACCGTACTTCAAAATCTTCAAAAATGGTCTTATCGGCTTTTGCGAACAAACTCTTCAATTTCTTTTTTTTTTACATAAAACAGATAACTGCTACACTTTACACGAGCAAAGAAACGCCAGCGACTAGACGTTTCATTTACATAATTGTATTCTCTGGGTTCCACCATTTGCTCATCAATTTTTTTCTGACGCATTTTTTTTTTCAGCCACTGTTTAACCATCCATTTTGTTAAAGTGATTTGATTATTAATGAGGATAGTTAACTCATGAGCTTTATTGCTTTGAAATATTCAATAGCTCTCCGTATTTTTTATGGGTGTGGACAAAGATGTATGTGATCCTAATCTCTTCTCGCGAGAAAAACACACCAACCTTTCAAATACGTAGTGAAATTACTTCGTTAGATTGACTTGGTAGCATTTAGAAGTAGAGAATTTGCTTTATATTTTTCGGGTGGGTAACAAACAGCGTTGAAATTGCATGTGTATGGAAACAGGGTGGGATCAGGGGGGCGTTTCATCAACGTTTGTCCGCGCTGACAATCACCAATAGTAACAGTCAGTGACCAGAGCATCTCATCCAATCAAAACCAACGGTTTTGCTGAAATTGTCAGCGCTGACAAACGTTGATAACACACCCCCCTGGTCAACGTATGGTCGATCCACCACCGCTCTAACCGTTCCTATCATCCGCGGACTTGTCGGATGATAGAAAGCTTTATATTCCCTGATTAAAAGGTACATCGCCGCTTACATGGTATTACCCCTTAATGCCATAACAACGCTAAATATCAAATGGGTTATTCAAAGCCGTTTAGTGATTGGCTAAACACATTCACGTAACGGAGGTACATTCGTTATGTTCGTCCATGGGCGAACATTCTAGTAATGTTCTCACAGCATTTTTCACGTAACAAATGACAGAGGCCTAGGACCGCGCTCACAGTGAATATAGCTCTGCGCAATGCGCGAGCGAGCAATCGAGTGCGTTGTGCTGGTGGTTGTCCTTGACGTATTTGACGTATATGACTAACCCATATTACATAACAGATGATGATTTTTGTTGGAGGGAACATGTACGAAACATTCCACCCGAAGGGTTTGAAATGCTATTTCGGGAGGCTATAAGTCCCGAGACGAAGTCAAGGGACTTATAGCCTCCCTCAATAGCATTTCCAACCCTTCGGGTGGAAAATTCGGTATGTTCCCTCCCCCGCCAGTGACGTCATTACCTATATAATGTAATGATGTAACCTTAAATGTAATATCAACCGTAGTATTGTAATACATTTTAATCCAAGATGGAACACTTACCGTGTACTACATTTCAACCTTGAATGTAGTATCAACCGTAGTATTGTAATACATTTTAAATCTGCATGGAACAGTAACCGTGTCCTACATTTTAACCCTGAATGTTATATCAACGCTAACTAAGTTTCAACTCTAAAGATTTAGTGTTAAACGTGCCTTCTAATTTGAGGTACATGTTATCCGTAGATGTAACATCATTACACAAGACAGACCCATGCCCCCATGCCCGCACTAACAGTGGCTGGAAGAGAGAGTATAGTGTCCAACATTGTGTCCACAGTGTGGTCACATAGTCGGCTATGTGAAAACGCTCGAATTCAACAGTGTGAAGAGATTTCACACTGTGTTTCTCACGTTGTGAACACAATGTGTTCACAATGTGTTCACATTGTGTTAAGACAGTGTTTCTTACACTTTGAATACACTGTGTTCACAATGTGTTTACTTTGTGTTCACATTGTGTTCACACTGTGTTTCTCACACTGTGGTACACTGTGTTCTTTCCATCAGGGTTATTCAAGCCGTGTTGGTGTGCAAATGGTAGGACCTCTTGCTCTAATAATTCATGTATCAGAAAATGAAACAAGATTCATTATCCAGAAGATTATTCCGAAACTGACATAGCTCGTCAATAGGAAAACAAAAACAAGGTGCACACCACCTACCTTCGAAATTATAAACCGTATTGATACCTTTAATCCAGATAAAAGAATCTTCAACAAACCTTTCGGGTTTTTCTCGCAATTTTCTTTCTAAAGGACAAGTTCACCCTCATAAACATAAGGATTGAGAGAATGAAGCAATATTAGGAGAACACGTCATTGAAAGTTTGAGGAAAATCGGACAACCCGTTCAAAAGTTATGAATTTTTGAAGTTTTTGTGTAGTAACCGCTGGATGAGAAGACTACTGCAGTGTATGAATAACTTAGATGTCACATGCGTACAACAATATAAGGAAAATATAAAGAGAATTTCACAAAATTCCATCTTTTGAAAAAAGTACATATTCCCTTGACTCGTATACTCGTACTCATATGTTAGGGGTAATTCCCCCTGCTTTTAGAAAGAGACAAGTCAAGTGCTCTTTTATTATGCGAAAAAAGTGAAAATATGTTGAATTTTCTTTACATTTTCTTTATCCTGTTGTACGCATATGACTCACAAGCTGTAGTAGTCTCCTCATCCAGCGGTTCCAACACAAAAGTTTTATAAATTCATAACTTTTGCATCGATTGTCCAATTTTCCTCAAACTTTCACTGATGTGTTCTACTAATATTGTTGCATTTTCTCAATCCTTATGTTTATGATGGTGAACTTGTCCTTTAACGAACCTTCGCAATAAAAAATCTTTGAAATTGATGAATCTTCGGAATAATCTATCTGTAGCCTAGGGAGAGGAGGAGAATGATTGTTACCTTGTGATCAGTCCTTCTTCGTTACCTGCCACTGTGTAGTGTTAAATGGGATGACACAAAACAGATACTAGACTTAAAGGGTTCACAATGACATGAACCAAAAAGTAAATGTGACCCGCTACAACAAAAGGATCCTAAAGTCGCTGACGGGTGAGCTGAGAAAATCGAGTTTGAAGTCAGATCAGCAAAATCTGTCAAAACGTTCGGATTTCTGTTTTACATAATTTTGTAGTCTAATGTATCTTCTATCATCTGCCGAAATTTCGAAGTTAAATGATCAAAGGAAAGGCCTGAAAATAGCATTTTTCTGGGTTATGCTCGGCTCACCCGTCAGCGACTTTAGGATCCTTTTGTTGTAGCGGGTCACAAATATTTGTTGCTGTGACGATTCACCCGGAGATGTTTCAGGTATATCTTCTGTTACGCAACAATTTTCATTTTTAGTATAGATTCATAACTTGACACTTCGATTTACAGATTATAATTGTGTAGGTCAACCGGGGGCATCCCACGAGACCGACACCCACGAGTCATACGGTCCACGAGACCGACATCAATAATAGGTCCATGAGTCATACAGCCCATGAGTTCGACACTACGCACAAAAGGCTCATGAGACCGACACTAAGCAAACATAGCCCACGAGACCGACACTAAGCAATAAAGGCTCATGAGACCGACACTACGCAAAGAAAACCCACGAGACCGACAGTAGGCAAAAAAGACCCACGAGACCGACACTATGCTAAAAAGGCTCACGAGACCGACACTAAGCAAAGAAAGCCCACGAGACCGACAGTAGGCAAAGAAGGCCCACGAGACCGACAGGATAAACAGCGCCATCTACACGTCAATCTCCTGTACAGGGTGTTCCATGAACGGAAAAATAACATACTGGCGGGTGTAATTCCGTAACGCTATCAATTAAAAGATATTGACCATCTACATAATTATGAACGACATCAAATATGTATTTCTACATACTTCGGAGGGGGGGGGGGGGCAAGTGTGTCAGGGAGCGACATTGTTATCAAGTAGAAACATTGAATTGTATTCTTCATGCCCCTAAAAAGAGACAAAAACACAAATGAATTTAAAAGAGGACAATAACGATGTATGGATTAATTTTAAAGCTTTGATAATGCCATCGTGCTATTTCTAATAGCCTTTTTCAGTTTTTAGCTAGAAGATGGACAAGATATAAATTTTACCTCTTCTCTTTCCTGATTCACTAGTTACTTATTCAATTTTAGATATTCTACCCTCCTGCTTTGACGTTTTGCAGTAAGATCTATTTGTAATTTACTCTGTAACTATAATGTAATTCTACTGATTAAAACGTTTTATATCGCAGGGATTCACCTCAATTTTGTGGCTTGTGTTATTCTCCTCCGAACAGTACATTTTATCGTTAAATACATAGCTGTTTTCATGGATGCATCTGGTTTTTTCAGAATTCCCAACGATTCCGTTATTTTTTTATTTTTAATTAATACTTAATCAACACCCTCGGAGGTTTATTGTGGAAAGATCTGTTACACACTTTTACAGTACTTTGTTCATTTTTTGGGTCACAAACACACACCCATGCAAACACAATTAAAGATCCTGATCATTTCGGGGGGGGGGGGGGGGGGGGCAACTGATGGGGAACACCCTGCCGGAAATGGCAACTCTTCTTTTCCATCTCTCATATCTTCCTATGCTATTATCAGGACACCCTATATAATTTATTGGTCTATAGGTGGCGCTGTTAATCCTGTCGGTCTCGTGGGCCTTCTTTGCTTAGTGTCGGTCTCGTGAACCTCTTTTGCGTACTGTCGGTCTCGTGAGCCTTGTATGCGTAGTGTCGGTCTCGTGGGCTTTGTTTGCTTACTGTCGGTCTTATGAGCCTTTTGTGTGTAGTGTCGGTCTCGTGAGCCGTATAACTCCTGGGCTTATTTTACTTGATGTCGAACTCGTGGGCTTTCTTTACTCAGTGTCGAACTCGTGGGCTGTATAACTGGTGGGCTGTATGACTTGTGAGCTGTATGACTCGTGGGCTGTATGACTTGTGATCTGTATAACTTTTGGGCTGTATGACTCGTGGGTGTCGGTCTCGTGACGTGCACCCGGTCAACCAGGTATTGCTATTGGAACGGAGCTGCAGGTGATAAAATATTTTGTTTGTTTCTGCTTTGTGAGGATGAGAGTTTAAGATTTATAAACGAAATTCATCTTTTTACAATCCGAACAACATGAAATACATTTTCAATCTAAAACTTTCCATCCAGGGGCAACACCACATAATCTACTATCAGTTTTTCTACGTATAGGCATGTTAACAGCAATGAATTGAGTTTGAGAAATAAATCCGAAATGACGATTAAATGAACACTTTAACGACATCAAAATGTAGCACATTTTCAAAAAGGGCAGGGTTTTCTGCAGTAATCCTGCGAATGACATTACGTGTGTTATATATAGATTTTTTGAAGGATAATGCCTTCATGTCCATCATGGCATTGCTCGTGAACAGTAGAAAATGTGGGCCCCGAACGTGACGAACGAAACACCATGAAACTCCGCCATTGTCGAAAAACATACGCCCTTCATGTCCATCAGAACCAATCATGTAGATCCGTATTTTATCTTTGGACGCTCTGCACCGGTACACTTGCATATCTGTATAGCATGTAAGATGGAAGGACATACGATGAATATACATATTTTGATTAATATAGCTTGAAGAGTTTGATCGCAAAAGGAGTTATCTCTATTCTTGTCCCTTTTTGGATATACATGTATATTAGAATATCAGGCAATACAAAAATATGGACTATTTCTTACAGCGTCAAGAATACTCGGCGATAATCAACAATTATGTTATCACTGTCTAGAGAAGTTTTTTTATGTAATTTAAAAAAATTCGTGATGGACGATTACTTGAAACTGTTCAAATGGTGCATAATCCGTATTGCGATCAAAACGTCAGTTTATTTTTTTTTTATTACAGAAATCATTCAGTCATTTAAATCGAGCAATCCTTTGGTCACAAGTTAGTGTCCCTTCATATCCATGATATTAAGTGCGGTGTCATTAGTGTGTAATAAGTCTGAAGAACTGAATGATTGTGCTCATGGGTTATATGATAAACTAAACCGCAAACCTAGAGTAGTGACAGCCGTTACAACAATGCCATACTTACAATTAAGTAACATCTCATTCCAAAGGGAAACGAGAAAAGTGATAACAAACAAACACGAACAACAATAAACCCTTATTTTTAACCTATTTTATAGATTTCTCCTTTGCAAATCAAATTGTTTGAAAATCCTATACACGAATTTAAAAGAAAGAGGGTTTAGAAGTTGCTGGGTAGTCCCCCTCCCCCTGCGTTTCAAATCTGCTTTGAACCCTGTCTTCAAGGTTATTATTCGATGAAAATCAGTTTTGAAATGGTTTAGACATCCAAAAAACAAAGTAAAACAAAATGTTTGTAATAAAATGTGGGTCCCACTTTCTTAGGTTCGCTCTGTTTTGAATATCTTAGCTATTTCAAAAACCAATTTTCATCAAATAAACATTGGATGACTCTTGGAATTATAGATCTTTTATATTTCATAAAAGGTTTCTCATTATCTCCAAAAAAAAAAAAATGTTAGAAACCTGAAGTTAGGTCTCAACCAAAACTACACGATCCCTTTGACACTGATGCATGTGGGCTTACTAACCCCATTCTCCTATTTAGTGTGTCCGGTTTATTCTGCTTGTAATATGATGTACATTTTTCTCACAAAAGCTATTATTTGAAGAGTTTGTTCGCAAAAATCCATTTTTGAAGATTTTGAAGTACTGTCTCTGTCATAAAGTACAAAATAATACCTTTTAAATGATATATTGGTCACTACATAAAGGTAAATTTTTGAAGTTATGGCCAAAAGAAGCCAAAATTTTCTTATTATTATCTTTATTTTTCTTGACCTTTAATAGCAAATATCTCCATTTGGCAGATATGGAATTATCGGGTTTTGCAAACAAACTCTTCATTCATTTTTCTTTCAAATAACCTTTTAAAGTCATAAACCTTTACACACAAACAGTGATAGAAACCTAGAATATACTCGTAAATCAAATAAGGAATACCGCTTGATATTCAAACACCACATAAAGCAAACTATAGTACTCTTGACAGGAATGGAATTGCGAAGGGACATCTCATTGTACTGAGGCATATAAGGCGATTTATCGATTGACTTTGGCGGGTTTGTACGTTCGAGCAATATCATGCGAACGTATAAACTTGCGAGCTCCACTAAGTCGAAAGTGCACAGATATAGTTCATTTGGTATAATTATATCGTAGAAATTAATGTAGACTTTGTTGATACATGATAATCTAAACGTATCACTTATGTGACCGAATAGATTTCTTCAGATTACTAAGACATGGATATAGTACGCTTATACTAATACAAGATTGCCTTTTGGAACTGATTTCATGCTAGGTTTAGGGTGAGGTGTATTCTCGTGTCGTTTGTTAATAATATCTATTCTATAGGAATGATGTATAGATTATCTTACTGACAGATTCTTGGTTTTGACCCCTTTTTGTTGTGCTGTTGAGGTATTCAAATAAAAAAGATAATTATTGAAAAAAATATAGGGCATGATTTATATTCAAATATTTCTTTTTTTCCTTTGATGATCTGGGTATAATGAATCAATTCAAGTCAGCGTGCATCTGCACTGCATACTTTCTTTGATTTCACATCAGGCATATTATTTAAGATTTAAGATAATCATCCTCTAATATGTTCTGTTTCTCACCTTTTATTATTTCAATGCTGTAATCGGGCGATATCAATGTTGGATAAATCGTATTCTTGTTACGTCCGTTCAATGACGCTCCTATGATCTTGTTATGAAAGACCACATAAACCATCCTGATGATGTAGATACAAAAATCAAAGCAAACGGAATACAACAAGAGGACGTCAATAAAGCCAATAAGACACTTCGAAGAGCTGGATGAATGAGCTATGAGCCAATTTTAAGCATCCCATAGTAGGTTCGTTGTACAAGACAGAGCAACATACAACCTTTCCAGTGAATCCTCATTTGTGATAGGGGAATTTTTGAGGAAAAAAAATCCGAAGCTTTGTCCGTTTGTACAGCTGACATTAAAAAATAACTGAACTAGATGTACATCAAGTTAACTTGTTTAGAGATCAAACTCTTCATTCATTATTGCAGACATTGAATGTGAACATTATATATCTATTTATGTATATGCTATTCGGAGATCCATTTATGAATTTACGTTTCAATTTGTCATTTATTGGAATTCCTGAATAAATTTCTCCTCTTATTTGCGATCTATTGGAACGAATGCTGTACTTGAAAGAAGACGACCTTAAGAGGGTAAATTTTTGGTTTTATTCGTAACCAAAGGCATTGGTTGCAAAAAGAAATGATAACAATGTCAATAAATATCTGCGAATTGGCTTCATAATCAAACTAAACACAACATACCAAACACAAAGTACTTAAAAGTCACCTGTTCGCAGCGTCAAGATGCATTGTGATCACACCACGGTTATCAACCCTCAGAATAGCACGTGTTGGACCCCTTTTCTTTCCAGAACGCAAAACTGCTGAAGTATTACTGGTTTTGTCGTAATTGAGCACATAGATGTGATGGTTATAGTGATCAAGATTTATGGAGAGTCCTCGGCCAAGAAAACCTTGAAACGATGGGTGATGTTCGTTATTCCAAAGGTGCCATTTACACACAAAAAAATGTATATTTTGTAAGGTTAGTTTATATTCCGAAGATATTTTCTTTCATTTAGAAATACACAAACTCCGTATACCTAGCACACCTAGATTTTTTTTTTTTTTAGTATGAACGATAGTTTGTAATGCAAAATTAATCGTGAACATGAATTGTGTACAATGTAATATCCCTGTGTGGACATATTGTGGTGTCCAATTATTAATGATGGATTCAAAGTTTTTTATTCACCATTTTCTTCACTTATCTCTGTAATATTCTAAGCGCTCTAAGACTCAATTGGAAATGCGTATATCAAACAATAATTTCATTTCTTCTATTGAATAGTGTTGTATTATATTGTATTTCTGAAAATGATAGATTAATTCATGTCTGATGAAAAAGAGACATCATGATAAAAAGGATAAATTAAACCACAAAAAACAGTAAAAAAACAACAACAAAGAAATAGGACTTCAAGTTTTGTGCCACCATTGAATGGTGGGGGGGGGGGGGGCGGTGTCAAACGTTAATAGGAGAGGTAAAGACCTGTGTTATGCAAATTCATACTTTCTCCTTACCTTCGGTGATCTGGAAAGTTGTGTTGTCTACAAACGAAGTCCGGTAGATAGAGTTATCTTGACCGTGAATCCAATACACACTCGTCTCAACTGGATCGAATACGGCAACAGATGAAGGCCGTATCCATGTATGTGTACTCCATTTCCCAAACGCTGTGGACTCGAAATCTACCACTGGGACGTCAGCTGACAGAAACGAATTGCTCTTATAGATCACTGCATAAACGCGTTCCGTCCCTGGTGAATCTACCATTAACAGATGAACGATAAAAACTTAGTGAACACGTCGTAACTCATCAATTCACAGTGTTTAACGGAAAATCATTATCTTAATGCTCAGTGAAAAATCAAATCACAGTGTGGAATAATCTTCACACTGCTAAATGCGAACTTTTTTTTCACATAGCTTACTATGTTAACACAGTCTGAAAACACCTTGGGATACTGTGTTCTTTCTAAGCAAAGTTTGAGTATACCTGAGACATCTTACCCTTTTCCTGGCAGAGGACCCACTGTTTCATAGGCGAGGCCGATGTTAAGGCCGTCCCTGCTGGCCTTGAAATGGAACTTTTCGCTACTAGTTGCACCACACGTTCATCAGCCATCATTCTCTTGCCGCAGATAGTGCTAATTTCTTTGCACTTCTGCGAGGCTATTGTAAAAAAAAAAAAAAAAAAAAAAAATCGGATAGACATTCAAAAAGAACGAAATGCATATAAAGTTAAATTCTACAGTAATGCATTTTTTTTTCACAAGTATTCCGTAACGTCATGCCGTAGCCATGCATGCGTGTAAACCCGGCGCACAGCCTTTAAAAAATGGGGGAAATATGAAAGTTCCATTTTTCAAAACAACTTATTTAATAATGATAACATACCAACTACTCCAATGTGTAACATAAAAATTGTTTGAGTAATGAATGAAACACCTTTGTACGTTTATGCACGCAGCATGTGCAAACCGACCACACATGTTTTAAAGGCGAATATTCTCATTTACTTTTCTTTCCTTTTTTATTATTTTTTTTTCATCGGCAAAGCTACTTAAACCACTGCAAAAAAAGAGTGAAAATAATCGAATTAAGTGTGCAGCACGTGGGCACAAGTTTGCGCCGACTTTTAAAGGAATTATCTATTAATTTCGGATGAAAGAATAGCCCAGCTTTAGAGCTTTCTAAAATATGCGTTAGGGATAGAAACAGCCGATGCAACAATTTGAATCCGTGTAATTAATGGTAAGTATTGTTAAATACCCAAAGTATGAACACTAGTTATAATAAGAATGTTTCAAAACTAAATCGTCTATATGGTATGGTTTCATAGAGAAAAAATTCCATATATTTTAGGTTTTATTGCGAAATTTTTAAATACTGTCATGTTTATCCCGTTGAAAAGAACACAGTGTCCCATAGTGTAAGAAATATAAGGTCAAACACAGTGTGAACACGTTGTAACATCTCTTCACATTGTTACATTCGAACGTTTTAACAGTGTGAAGAGAAACACGGTGGGAAACACAGTATAAACACATTGTGAAATCTCTTCACACTGTTGAATCCGAGCGTTTTAGCAGTATGAACACAATGTGAGCCGTCAATTCACAGTGTGAAACAACTATGTGAACACTCTGTGAAAACCATTTCACATCATCTTCACACTCTTAAATTCGATCGTTTTCACATATAGTCGACTATGTGACCACATTGTGAACTCACTGTGGAACACCGTGTTCTTTCCAGTATAGGGTTGTGATACAACTTACCTACACTTAGATGCATCAAATGTGATATCTCGAACATCATTTTTTTTTCTGAAATTACTGCTCCCAATTGTAAACGGTACTTTGAATTCTAAAAATCAAAAAAATCTTACAAAAAAGTCCCTCGTGTTGGATGAGGAATTCACAATCCCCCTTCTCTTTCCCTTCCTAAATCTATGGTGAGGACACACATGAGGATGCACAACATGCCCCTCCACTTTGAGCTTCATAGGGTTAATGCAAAAGCTTCCTCATGTGCGAGGGGACACCTCATGAGCTTTATATTGACAGCACAGTCCGACCTCTCCTATCCGGCCTCCCTTTAGTCACATCTCCCTATTATCCGGACGCGACCTCGCCATGTTTTTTTTTTTTCCAATCTGATAATTACGGGGGAAGGGGGATTCCAATCTCAGATAAAAGAAAAAAATCCTCCATTATGTGACATCATTATTATTCTTTAAATGAGTTTTACATCTTTACATGATTAAAACACATTCTCATGAATTAATTGTCATCAAAATAGCATACATTCAGACATTCACTACTCCCATCTACATCGCAGAAGAACATTGACAGAACATTTTTTTTTTTTCGGTTAATCAGGGCTCGGTAGGGCCTACAGGCCATCCTTCGTTGAGCAAATCATCAGAAAATCAGAAAGCAGACCAGCTGAAGATGAGGACGTGACATCTTTACGTAAAACAAATACATGTGCATGTAGCTTCCATCGGGTAGGCAGCTGTGTATGTTATCCGGCCAAATCCCTTATCCGGATGAGCGCCGGTCCAGACATGTCCGGATAAGAGAGGTCGGACTGTAACACCACTCAGTTATTCATTTGTCAATAAATGTTCATTTTCTTTACGTGCTTTTACTTGAATTTCTGCAAATGTTTTACCAAAATTATGGTTACCATCAAACCAACACACCCCAGCCCCTCCTCAGCGGGCCGTATCACAAACTATGATTAAACATTCTGAATGTTATTATTATTATTATTATTATTATTATTATTATTATTATTATTATTATTATTATCATTATTATCATTATTATTATTATTATTATTATTATCATTATTATCATTATTATCATTATTATTACTATTATTTTTATTGTTATCATCATCATCATCGTTATTATAATTATTATTATTACATATACTGCTGAAAAATCTTGGCTATGGGATTGTCGATTGCAACATGCGCCCGGGCATTCACGCGAGCTTGTCAAGTTGTTCATGATTTATAATTCCATTTAAGTGTGCTTCTCATCCATAATTTATAATATCGGAGGCTATTAGTTCCGGCTATCTTCAGGCACTTGGCCAAACTTTGTTATAAAAGATTTTCTAAATGGAATGGCGTAAATTTTATGCCTTGTATCCAGCATCTTTGATGCAACTTAAAAGGAAAAGCGGTAGTCACCTACTTCCACAAGAGTGTATAAAGTCGAATTAGAAATATTGTTTAGGCCGACAGCTTTTACCTTGCACCCCCTCCCCAAGAAAAGACGAAGAAACACAAAGGACAAATAAATAAAAAACAATTCGAAAAAAAATATGATTTTGAGGGATAAATCCACGTTATCAAAAAGTGTACTTTAAATCTGTAAGACCTTACAAAGATTCTCCAACAACGAAAGTAATAAAAAACAAATAACCCCATAAACTTTTTTCGCTCAGGTTTAATGAGAAATTCTAACCTGCCATAAAATGATTAAATGGCTGCAACGCATCCGATGGTTAGGCCTTCTTAAAGCAGAAGCCGGGAAACGTTGGCGGCCGGGGGAGGGGGGGGGGGGGGGTGGAGTCGCAGAAAAAAAAAAAGGTGACATAGAACATATGAAAATCAAATAAGCAACTACTTACCTCTCCCAATCGAATTCTCATTGGCCCTTGACGCAACTATGTCAAACTTATACACTGTGGGTTTATTTTTCAGTTGATAACTTAGCAATCATCTGACGGTATATTGTTTCTGTTTTGATTTGTTTTTCTGAGATTATGGGTTTCCCCATTTTGATATCCCTCTTCAGTTCATAAAAAGTATGTAAAGGAATTTTTTTCCGCACATAGTAAATGCAATATGTATATATATATATATATATATATATATATATATAAGACTAATATTTATTTACCTTGGTCAACACTGTTCTCATTCTTCGAAATTTCAAGTTTGAGCAAAAATGGCTATGTAGACTTTTTTCCGTTAGGAAGAGCAGGATGAAGTAAGTTTCTTAGATTCTTAAAGAAATTTAAAGGGATAAGGCAGATATCAATAATGATTAAAGAGCGTTGGGAAATGATTTGGAGTATGATACACAGATCAAGCGATGTAAATGAGTGGTAATGGCAGAAATAAACCAAAACGAACCGCAACTGTAATGTCATGTAATTTGTTCACAATAAACTCTATTTCGATCCAAAGTCTTTGTATAATAATAATTATAACCTCATTCCATGTTATCAAAATTTCTTTCCTTACAAATACCTACGGATCGTATGCTTGTCATTGCACCATCAATTTTCAATTAAAGTCTAATGTACCACCTTCAAAATGATACATGTGGATTTGTGAATTCAGCGATATCAGTAGAACACATCATTGAGAGTTTGATGAAAATCGGACAATCCGTTCAAATGTACCCGGTTACTGATACATGGAAAGACTATAACAGTGCATGGTGCCACAAGCTTAGAAAGGCATAAGGAAAATATAGAGAGAATTTCACAAAATTATACCTTTTGAAAAAGGTGTGCATTATTTTTCCTCGACTTATCGCTGACGCATGTTAAAGATAATCTTATTCCCCCTGCCTTCTAAAAGAGGCAATTCACGCGTTAATTCATCATTCGAGAAAAGTGAAAATTGTTAATTTGTCCTTATATGTTACAGTGCATCACAAAACGAACAAAAGGTCGCACGCACTGATTTGGTCAATTTGGTCAATCTTGTCATTTTTATATTTTCTGAAAGAGCAAGTCTTTTTCTACATTATGCTAAAATTTGGTACAATAAAATGAACAGGAAAGTGTGTATTTTAGCAGTTTATCTCCAGCACTTTTTCTAGAATAGTGTGGTAAGGTGTGTCTTTAGAGTCCCCTTTCATTTCTTAAAAACACCGTTAACACTCTTCACTGTCAACTCTAATAACTTCAGATAGGATGATGCTACTGCTTTGAAAATTTGGATTTAACATGGACAGAATGTGTTAGTAGAATGTGCTCAATTTCAGCTTAATCTGATAATCCCTTCATTGTGGTTAAACAGGTGGTTTTCATCCTGTTTTTTTTTACCAATTCATTACACAGTTAGCACAGCTTGGCAAAGATTAAACCCTTGAATACACCCTGTGCTTCAGAGCCTCTTTTCTCAGTTCACTCTTTCTGGAGTGTTCTTTCCAATAATATTTAGATAGGTTAGGAGAGTCCAATTTTGATTTGAGTTATACATCATTTTAAAGCTTGAAGTCTCCTCTTTCAGAATCTGCTCTTAACTAAAAATCCATGTCTGGCGACTTTTTGTTTGTTTTGTGGTGCAGGGTCACATAATCTGTTCTCCACGTTGTTCTACACAATGCGACCTTACATTCAAGTCGTAGCAGTCTTCTCATCCAGCAATGACTGAGCAGAAACCTCAGTAATCAGTAACTTTTGAACGCATTGTTCGATTTTCCTCAAACTCTGTCTGATATGCTCTACTAATACTGCTGCATTCACTCAACTCACATGTCTATGAAGGCGAACTTGTCGCCTTGATTTATTCTTGGCAGTGTCCACTTGTTTTGAAGAAAATAGAGAATAACACACGCACCATACAGTGCAGTGACATAGGCCTATACGTCTATCAATGAATTGATATGAAGATAACTTACCAGTGAAATCAAATAGCATGACAATTATTAAGAGTCCTTCCTTCATACTAGAAGAGTTTGCCTTCATGACGGCCAGCTTCTAAACGAAGAAGTGAAGAGCTATAACTCTTGAAGGACTAATATATAAGGAGGGGCGCCAAGCTGGCCACTTTGGCTGTTGAATATTTAATACATTCTCATATGCCTTCACCTGATTGGATAAGAGACGCCTCTAAATATTCCATAGATCTGATCCGTCTCGATGGGGCGATAGCACGGGGATAACATGATGTGGTATTCTTTGGAGGTGTGAGGCATTGAGATGCCTGTAAAATCCAAATTGCCGACCTGTATGTTTTAATATTTATTATTTCCCATTTTTCGCTGGGGTAACTTGCTATTTTTTACTGTATACATGCCAGACGTGGTAAAAAAAAAAAAAAAAAAAAGCGGATCTGATAAAATCGCTACCATAAAAAGCACACTTTAATGACAAGCACTCTCAGTTTAATAAAAATCTTTACAAAAACATGTATCCTTTTATCCCTATGCCGAAGGCATTATCTTTTCGTGTTGTCCATAGGTCCTTCCGTCCGTGATCGATTCTGTGAACGATGTAGCCTAAGGATCGCTTGAAGTATCCAAATGTTGCCAGTTGATGTATGAGTGCATGAAGCTGTGCCTATCACCTTTAAGGGATTACTCTCTTAAAGAAATGCCACAGTTCAACGTCAAATGCAAAAAAAAAAAAAAAAAAATCCCTATTCTATTAAGTTTAAGATTCTTTTGCAAATTTGGCAGGTTTTATAACCAGTATGATACAGACACATATAGACCATGCTGCTCTGAAGTTCTCCATGCCTTATACCTCCCCATTCCTTGATTGCTCTGTTCTATGTAGTACTGCAAGAATACAATATTCATGGATGTTGAAGGTGGGATATGCAGGTGTGCGCTATAGACCCCTGGACACTGTTTGATCTCTTCTTCTGTTATTGACTTTCTGATTAAGAAAGAAAAAGACTGCATATCACCTAGCAATCATCAAGCTACCACTAAAACAAATGTACTCTTGGGACTATCCCACATCCGGAATCAAATAATTGTCTTTTTGATATCAATGCTGAAAATATTCTCATTGCACCAAAATTAGTGATGTAAATACCATGAATACGTATATGTTTTCAATACATATAGCAATGAGATGAAATGAAAAATCATATACTTTTTATCATGTGATGTGTGCGTGTATATGAAGGGTTTGTTTGCAAAAACCGATAAGTCCATTTTTGAAGATTTTGAAGTACGATATCTGTTATAAAGTACAAAATAGTACCTTTCAAATAATATATTGGTCACTACATATAAAGGTATATTTTTTAAGTTATGGTCAAAAGAAGCAAAAAAAATTCTTATTATTCTCTTTATTTTTCTTGACCTTTAATCGCAAATATCTCCATTTGGTAAATATGGACTTATCGGTTTTTTGCAAACTAATAAACAAACTCTTCATATATATACATGTACATATGAAGAGTTTGTTTGCAAAAACCATATTTGTCAAATGGAGATATTTGAGATTAAAGGTCAAGAAAAATAAGGAGAATAATAAGAAAATTTTTGCTTCTTTTGACCATAACTTCAAAAATGTACCTTTATATGTAGTGACCAAAATATCATTTAAAAGGTATTATTTTGAACTTTATGACAGCGACCGTACTTCAAAATCTTCGAAAATGGACTTATCGGTTTTTGCAAATAAACTCTTCATATATATGTATGTGCATACATATATATATATATATATATATATATATATACATATATTGTGGGGGAGAAAAATGTGTATGATGTTTTGGTATTAAGAACTATTTAAAATATGCACTGTGTGGGTTTTTATGTATCTTTATACCGACCCATGTACTCAGGGATATTTGCTTACCATTTACAATACACATGTATATGAAAGAAATCTGAATATATATTATAAACGTATGTTTTGCGTTAATGCCGATATAATAGGAGATTTTCCATTGCACATTTGTGTTCTAACCTAATTCCGATACAAGGAAACAGATATATCATTTGCAGCGTTATAAATAAGCAATTTATTAACATTTTCCGACATTTCTTTAGACTTTTTTTATCTCTCTCTCTCTTTACTCATTAAGTCACGTCTGCCTAATCTGTCTGAATTTGTCATACGCAGAAGAAATGTGTTGGAATTATCCATGTTGACACCGTTTTTGGTATTAATACATTAAGGTATGATATTTACATACATTTCTTTGTTACTGAGAAAGCAGCTGAATCTTAAGTTCTGTCCAACATCGGAAAAAAAAATGACCATTATACTAAGATGTTTTCATGAGTATTAAGCAAACAGAGTGCAGTAACAATATTTTCTTTTCCTATAATTTGAATGTTATATCGATCATTAAATAACGTGTTCTGCTACTATTTTGTTTTTAACTTATGGTATAAGAAAAAAGCAGTAAGGAACATTAACACACCTACACACAATGGACACAATTTCGTGAATAATTCAACGCAAATAAATAGACAAGGATAATTCTACACAGATAAATGTGATATAAGAAAAGTCAAAGTTTTGCAGCTTTTACTTCCATTTCCTTGAGCAGCAACAGCTTTAGCATGCAAACTAAATGCAGATATTTTTTTCTTCTTTTCTGCGTGGCTTTGACAAAACTAATATTAGAATTAGATGAGAACAAATAAGACTCCAATCTTACATAGCTTGTTCGTTACATGTGTGATTTTGTTGCATATCATATTATTTATAATTCTCTTCATCTAATTATGCTCTATTTTGATGTACTCAGCCTGAATTTTTTGTGGACTTTGACGTTATTGTACAAATAAACCGCTCTCCGTTTTCAAGTTGACTTCAGTGTCGTAACAGGCAATCAGGCAAACACAACAGTGAAAATCAAATGGTTAAACGTAAGTTTAAAAGTAAATCTATAGCATCAAGTGTTAACATAATTTGGGATCGTCCTTTCAGTATATTGCATAATTATGATAATGCAGTGATATCCATGACTGCCACATGTGCAAAGTCAATGACGTAACGGGGAGACCCCCTGTGAAGTCGGCTTACGCACGAGCTTTAGAACGTCACAACTACAGAGGCAATGCCACTGTTACTAAAGTCTTCACAATGAAATGTATGGGTTTTTGCAATGTTTACTCCTTGGGAGGTAAATGGACAACTGGGAGAGGATGATATCTGTACGTCTCCTAATCTGTATAATTTGGGATTGTACCCGACACCATTGCGGAAACAATAGAAATCTTAAATGCCATCCTTTTTAACCATTCAGTCTCTTTGGCTCTACTCTCAACTTACAGCCTTAGGTGTAACTTTCCTTTAAGCACGCATAGATCTATCCCATATAAACTTAATTTTTACTACAGTCAACAAAATTCAAGTGCACAGTCTTACTGAACCGCCAATGTTACAACGGACAACATTACCTCTAGCTTCTCTTGGAACAGAGAACGAGTACACAGTGACTCCTCTAAGACCAACACATCGCCTTATCACCCACGTTAATTCAAACACGTGTTGGTTTTTGCTGTTGTTTATTATCAGTGGGTGGTTTTGAAGATATGTCATTCAAGACTCAGTAAAGTCCCTAAAATCGCCAGTCTACTGCAAACAAGCTAATTGTTCTCTCTCAAACTCTTTCTAAATATTTCAAATAATTATGTTCTAAACGTTGGAAGGTAATGAAATCGTTCATGTTCATGTTTATATCATTTAAGGGACGATTCATTATCGTCAACAATTTTGTCAAACTCAGCATGCGGACATTTCTTTCTGTTGCAATGATTTCTACATTATACAAGGACTTTCATATTTTTTTTTTTTATATGACATGTCAGTGGCACAGACAGCTAACAGATCCTTATCACCCATCACAGTTCGTGGCGCCATGACAATGTGAATGCAGTGGTTTTACGAGCTCCCTGTCGAGTGCTGGAAAAAATAAGATTGACGGAAACACAAACCGGAAGCGAAAAAATGGAATAAAACGAGATATCTGCTTTTTTCGGTATATTCTTAAATCACCAGGGTGGAGATGATATTCATGGTATGGGGAGCTGCAATGTTTGAACATCCTTTACGTTTGACACGTCTCAACTTAACTCAAGCTCTGTGTTTCCCCATACCATTTAGCATTGTCTGAATATCGACCTTTTCCCGGTACCAGTGTAGTGGTTGCCCGCTCCGTTAGGCGTCCAAAATTGTGTTGAGACAGACTCATATCAGTTGTCAATATTATTGTAGTTACGGGTATGATAGTCGCACTTAAATTACTCAGATTTGCCGTTCTTCGAGCTGAGAGTTATCTACCGCAGAGCGGAAGGCGGATACAATTGAGCAGACTGCTGCTGTCTGGGAAGGCGCTGAAATGGAAGCCAAAGTCGTGTTTCGTGGTTGGATTCTCCCCTTTGCCGAACTCGACGCAGATGAAGCGCACCTCCGGACACGTACCGACGCGGAACTCGTAGCGGATGCCTCGCAGCATTACCGGAGTACCGTACGTGTGTTTCTTCATCCGCTGCCGCTCATTGAGCGCCTGTTCGAGAACGCCCTGCGGGCTACCCCCGTCCGGCTTTCGGCTCGTCCACACGGACAGCTTCCAGAGGTCAGTGCCGGACACGCTCGTGGTCTCAAAGGTCTCCATGAAGGACACGTTCACGTGCAGGATCACCTGTGTCATCTGACCAATGACCAATTTGGCCGGAGCGGAAAGAATAGTCGGAGACACTGCGTCGACGATCACGTCTGCAAAGAGATTAAAGTGGAGAAAACTGTTATAAAGGAATGTTGCTCTCTGGGTTTCTTTCCGCATATTATTTCGACTGAAGTTAGATAATTATATCCTTAGCCACGGTCACACTGACAAAACTTCTCGATGTTTAAACTCTTGACATTTTTATTTCTTGTGAAGTTTTACCAGTACGACCGTAACTACTGTATTGTAACAACTTTTTAGCGTAAGATTATGTTTTGTTCTCCTTTTTTCATTCCTTTGTCTTCTCTTTCATGTATTTCTATTTTTTTATTGAATGTTTTATTATATCCGTTTTCTTATTCTCCTTCTACACCTCATTTTTCTGCGTCCTAACAATATTGAATTTTGCATAGCGTTGTTAGGTTGAATGTAATACTTTGACTTCAATCGATACGTAGTGTTGACCAAAGTAGCAGCCAAGGGTCCGTTTCATGAAGTCATCACATCAAAATCTTTCCGCAAATCTCAGAATTGGCCTGGGTCGCTTATATGTAGCTATTAAAGATTTTCAGAGAGAAATAAACTCAATTTCATGAAGCCTCTTTGATAAGTGTGTCATATGAGGGAAAAGTCTCTTATTAATCTTCATGGAATGGACCCGGGACCAGGGCCCCGTTTCATAAAACTTGTTATCAGTGACAACTGCAACATTTGTATGACAAATTTGCTCTCAGCCGATCAGATGCAAGGATTTCAGTACCTTGTCACAACTATAACAACTTTTCACTGATAACAAGTTTTATGAAACGGGGCCCAGGACTGCAATCATAGCTGACTCACTTGGAGGACAGATAGGACAGCAGGATCCTTCCCGGAAAATCGGATCGAAGCAGAAATATGGCGGACAACTCTTGATGACACAGCGGATATTGGCGTCGTTGCATTGGCACCGCGTGCACGGATCCATCCGCCATTTCTCCATATGCCGATATTCTGTGACGCGCGTGAAGCACGGCCGGGGTCCGCGTTCCTGATCCGGTCTCTGGGGGCGCCCCACAGTTCCCCCTCCTCCTCCTGTTCCACCACCTCCGCCAGTGCCGCGGTCCGGCTGCCAGTCTCCTCCGGTCACCTCGTTTCCTGTTGTCTGACCGCGGCCTACCCCTGACGGATCTCGTCCAGTAGGTATCTCGTTCACGTCGGTCTCTGTGCCACGCGGTCGACCGCGAGTCGTAGCCGGTAGCGACGTTGTGACCACAGGTACTGGGAAGGAAGACTCCGATGCGACGTCCAGCATGTCATCGGCTGTGACGCATAAACCAAAAAGTTTACATTGGCTAAGATTGTTGTAGTGCAAAACATGCTTCCCAATCCTAAAATTAGGACTATGAAAATAATATTTATTATCATTTGAAAAGTATGAACATGACGTTGTAAGTATTTGAAAAGTTTACCAAATATACAATGTTGTCCCCCGTTCTGTACAGCAGAATATTAAATGTTTGTTTTTTATGAATGAACATGACCAGTATCATGCTGGTCAATACACTTCTAAATAGGATGGTATTTTAAACACATTTGTATTAACGTTTTATTCACCATTTATTACATGTCTCTTTTTCCCATTTTTTCTTCTTTTTTTCGTGGGGGAGATCCTGTTTGACGAGGAACATGGGAAGATTCATGATATTTCACGGCACATTTCATTAATCGCTATCTATTGCTGTAAGTCTTCAGATTGTCATGTGAAAAGAATATCATCAAGACAGATATTTTTTCCCTGTTATAAAAAAAAAACAAAACAAAAACAAATCGTCGTTACTAAGGTGACACTCACGGAGACATTGCTCGGAATTCACGCACGTAACGGCACTGGAAGTGAAACCCCTGACCTCGAACGGAAGTCCGAATCTTGGCGCAGGGTTATCGCCTTTTGAGAATGCGAAGCAGAAGAACCGTAGCTGTTCGCACTCGTAGTCCTTGAGGGTGAAAGTGATACCTTGTGGAATCCATAAGAATAATAAGTAGATTATGGATAACGAGAATGTTATAAAGCAATATATATTGCAGGCAGTAAATACTAGGTGTTACCAAAAAAAAAATCCCAATTTTGATACTTAGTAGTTAAAATATTTATTATATCTGATAACACTGACACTGATACGAGCAATAGCTGAATAGTGTACAATTTTGTTGGAGGCAATTTCAAAATGACAGCATAATTCAGTTTCATAATATTAAACATTAATTCTTTCAGTTAGGTTTCACATATTGCTCTATTTTAAACCCTCTGCACAAAACTTTAACTTTGCACAGAAGTCAATTGGTGTGTATGGGAGTGTGTAGTTGACACCCAGACAATGGTCCTGGACAATGACCAAGATTTGAAAGCTCCATTATTTATTCATGAGAAATTCCACTATCACAGCTAGTCTTTATTCATTCTGAAATGTGGTGTATGCAAGCACTGGGAAACATGTGCATGCATTTCACCCTTTGCTGTGAATTCAGACTAGCAGGGCCCAGGGCAATCCATCATGAATAATAAATGAAGCATTCATGTGCCTTGGAGCAGAGCTCTAAACAGGTGGTACCCAGGTCCATTGTTCAGAGTCATACTAGTACGTATAAGTACACACTCACATACACATCATTAGTTCCTGTGTAAAGTTCAGGTTTTGTACAGAGGGTTAAAATTTGACCAAAATCTGGAGCCTAACTTTGAAATTAATCATGGATTTCTTGAAATTGATGTAGGTTTTCATATTTAAATCACCTCCAACTAAATTGTACACTATTCAGCAATTACTCACATCAATGACAGTTTATTCTTATATATAGTTTTTGAGTTATTAAGCATCAAAAGTGGGAAATGTTTTTTGTAACACCTAGTATCACTACACAAATATCTATACTGGAAAATAATCACGAAAGTTGTTGAATGAAATAAAGAGTGTTGAACATGTGTCAGATAAGCTCAATGCCTGGCACCCTACTCTTGGTCACTGAAAACACACACACAGACACAAAAAGTTTAAATTGCAACTTTTATTAAAGTAGAGCTTATTGCTGACACACATCCTTCCGAATCATATAAAGGAATTAACCCCACCGTGTTTAGTTTGACTTAGAAGAATCCCGTAAAGTTAAACAGACTTGGTTGAAGTTTTATGAAAATTGAACGAGAAGCTTTGGAAACGTAAAATTGAAATACTGCTGGTTGGAACCACGTATGCAAATTAGGTGAACCATATGAATATAGGGACCTTTAAAAAAAAAAAAAAAACACTTTTATATACTTGAGGACCGATTATGATGAACTATTGACACTTCTCTTTGTCTAATTTCTCCCCACATCGTATTCATTAACGTTAACTTGGACATGATGAGACAAATCAAGCATATAAGCGACGGACTGGGCAAAGCAAAGGCAAAAATTTTGCTCGCAGGCTAATTATTATATAGCGATGTAGGCCCCACCTGATATGCGAAATGTTTCTCCCGGAACGAAAGGGGTCGAGCTCTGAGCGTCATTCAGCAAGTTATCGACGAACATCAGTCGGCGTCCGCCCCCGTCGTTGTTGTAACTCCCCCACCCGCTGAGCTTCCACAAACGCTCCCCTTCCACCGCGGTCGACCGCTTGTCCCTGAACGAGGCTTCCATCTGCACGATTACCTGGTTCAGACGACCTGTCACGTAGTTATACGAGCCGGAGAGCTGAAAACCGATGCCCCTCCCGGAAACAGCTGTTGTAGTATGACAGTAATGATAAAAAAATGATGATGATAATGGTCATACAAATGAAAATTCATCGACATTAAAAGTACCAACATTGTTCAAAGAACACTTATAAAAACAAAAATGACAATAATATTATTGTCATATTGATACTGACAGCAGATTCTCCAAAATGTCACAGTCATGACCATTACCACCGTTACTTCCAGGACACCTTTGGGACAAGATGGCATAATGAGATAGTAGTCACCGAAGGAACGAATGATTGCAAGAGTCACCTTTACATGACTGGAGAATGAGAATGTTGTGTCAGCCAAAGTGTGCGTCAGGTTATATTAAGTTAGAAATATTCAAGTCTTTAATTTTATTCACATTGTTAGATCATTCATTTAGTGATTCGTGCATTCATTCATTCATTCATGCATTCATTCAAGCATTCAGTAATTCTTTCAATCAACTATTTCAGCAATTAATTAATCATTCGTACCTTCAATCACTCTTTTCAGTCTTCTTATTTTTGTTGTTCAATCACTACATCATTCATTTATTCGCTTATCTTTTATTTGTTTATTCAACTTATTATTCATTCATTCATCCATCCATTCATTCTTTCATCCCTCCATTCATTCATTCATTCATTCATTCATTCAAATATACATCCAATCAAAATTCCAATTAATCGGACATTCAATCCTTCAATAATTTTTCAGTCATCTAATATTTCGTTCAACTACTCATTCATTCATTCATCCTTGATACGTTTAAACATCTACTCATTCACTAAGGCATTCATTCAGTCAATCAGTCATTTATCCATTCATTCATTTTGTATCCGGAAGGGCGCCACAACTTACTGTAGGGACATTTCCTGCAGCACTGGCCCTCGACAACCCTTGGACTCGCACACTGTGGCGTCTCACATTCCTCGGTGTCGCACGACGAGCGGCCCGCATTGCAGCGGCACGTTGTGCACTCGTCCGTCTGCCACGTTTCGCCGTCCTCGTACACCTTTCCCGCCGCTCGGCAACTCTCCCGGGCCGCCCCCGTCTCGGTTAAAGACTTGGGAGGGATGGGCCTTTCTTCTGCGTAAGTGGATGGAATGGCACAAAGCCATAGAACGAGAGAGAAATACACACACAGAAGGGGGGGGGGGGGGATAGACAGAGATGATGACCCTGCTTCGTGGGAGATCACTCAGAGAATGGCATCCTCTAAAAATAACAGTAACACGACGACTATCTGAAGAATTCTAATGTTTACTGTGTATGGAATTTACGAATGAATTAGTACGTTACAAATATTTGAATCGTCATGCGTGTCGCCACAATTTTTCATGGTAATAACAAATGCTTGCGAGTTACATGCTTGTTAAGGCAGCGCTGATCTCGTAATAGGAAGCTGAGTGACAATTGAGAAGAATTCAATCTGACCAAGGACTGAAGTAGGACAATAGATATTATCTGATTGAGGATTTCACCCATAAGCCATGCCAAGACTCTGCACCTGTTAAACTGATTCCCCAAAAAACTTAAAGAAGCCATCATGAGAAAGACCGATTCTCACAGCCAGTCAATTACTTTTTATTCCCAAAAGCAGGTCGGCGTAAATTTTGTTCCAGCTGCATGCGCCAATAACATCAGATATCTGATATCCATCCCATATGATGTTGTCAGTAATGCTTTCTAAGTGGCCTTGGCCTACCTTCGAGACATTCTGGAGCAGAGAAGCAGGTTACGACGTTGTTGCTGTCTGGGATGGGTCCTGAAAAGACGAAGTCAAGCCCCGACTTGGTGGCGGGGTTGTCGCCCCTGGTAAAACCTAAGCAGATGTGCCTAAAAGCCGGGCAGTTAGTTGGGACGAGGTTCAGTGAAATTCTGTTGATGGTGAACGGCGCGTCCTTCTGGTACGCGCGTGATGCCTGGCGCGTGGACAGAATTTGGTCTTGGTAGCTGTGCCGGGCTCCCCCGCCGTCCGATGAGGTGCTTCCCCAAGCGCTCATTTTCCACAAATTCGTTCCAGAAACACCGGTTGTCTGGGAATATTCCTCAAAGGGAACCTCGAGGTCAAAAGTCATGGTGAAGGGTTGATTGACCATCATGGTGTCATCAATCGAACCGATATTTACGTGTAGCCTGCTGGCAACAACGTCTATTGGGAGAGAAAGTAATTAAAAGCATGGACATAGAATGAAGGACAATTGAAACTTTAACGCCAAAAAGACTTAGGATAGATCAAACGCCTACAATATTGATAACAAGATTACTGCCAATGATGTGATAATGAAAGATACGCTGACAATAGCCTTTTTTTTCAATATTCCTAAAGAAGTAAAATCGTTCAGGACTATATTGAAGCGAATTTATGTACACTGTCACGAAAGTTATATCTATCTCTTTTCAGAACGACCGATGCGGAATTTATTAAGGTCAAGTTAAAGAAGCATATTGTTGCTTTAAAACTACTTTGAAAAGAAGGCATTAAGGAATTACAAGAGTGGATAATGTCTAGCCTATAAAGGTATTTAAGAGCCAAATCTGTGCTTTATTTTGATAAGTATTAAACATAGGCACGTCATGATAGTAGTAATCAAAATTAGTAGACATACACTGATAACACAATTGTTATGATGTTAAATATTCACACTGTGATTGTAATGGTTGTGATTATGAGCGATACCATCTTTATCATTATCATTTATCTCATAATCATGATTGCATGTATACATTATTATAATGTCCCTATTTTCAGGCATTTGTGTTGACATTTTCAAACTAAAAGTAGTTATTTTCCGCGATTGTGTTATTAACACGTGTTATATGTGGTACAAAATTAGGAAAGTATAAAGAGGAGAGTAAACACAATACCTTCCAAGGAGTTCTTTGATGTCGGCACAAGCGACTTCCATATTTAACGAAGGCGTCTGGACTAGAGTTATTTTTGTCTTTATATCGAAATTTCGTCAAACCGAACAAAGTAAGAATATCAAGATATACAGATTATAATTTTGGGAACGGGATGTTCACTTCCTTGTACAGGGGACTTCGTTATAACTGCGTTCCTTAGGAGTTCACTGTGTTAAGATATCATCAGTTTTCATTTTTAACTACTGGTATTCCCTTTGCATCACTCAATTATTCTGGCAAACATAATTATGATAATTATACTTACTGTGCTGACACAATATGCACCGTTCCTCCTTCACATCGATCGGTTTGTCGCAGTCCAAATAAGGGCACGTCATGACGTCACAAACGACTTCGCTGTCGTCACACTGGCAGCTAGTGTCCTGGTCGACGGTCCACGTGTCTCCGTGGTTGAAGACCTCGCCGCTATAGACGCAAGGCATTAGCTGCGGGTCTTCGCTGCTCCATTCCGACTCTATACTGGCGCTGTCCCAGTCTATTTCCACAAACAAGTGATGATAATAATAGTAATAATGATGATAATAACGATAATAATGATAACAATGATAATTGTTATCATTATTGATATTATTATCATAATTATTATTATTATCATTAATGTCATGATAATTATGATAATAATGATAATAACAACATGTAAAAGTAGAAGAAGAAGAAGAATATATAATATGTAATTTATAAGGTGCCAAATTCATCCAATACATAAATGCTGATGGCGCAACTTGTGAAATTATGAATTATATACACAGTGAAACAGTAGGCTAGGTTTTGGGGAGAGGTGATGATAAAAGTCAATTAAAAAAAATACTCCTCAAAGAATTTTCTGTAGCTTTGTACAGTACGAGGGTTAATTATGCATATTGTGGACACTGCATAATTGATTATCATGGAATGGTTTTGACCTGTAAAATGCACTGCTCTGTATCTTGGGATATTTAAATATATCAATGAATCCTGGTCATATTTCACGACCATCAATGTTATGGAAATCCCAAATGGCATAATGGAAGCATAATTAATGTTTTCTCGAGCCATAGATACCGATTACGGTGATGCATCCCTGGATCAAATTTTTAGTGATTCACGTCTTTTCAAGCTCTGCTTTCAAGCTCATTCTTTCCCATCGGCGTAAATCCCGGGGGGGGGGGGGTGGATGGGGGATATATCCCCCCCCCTGAAATGGAGGAGGGGGGGATGGCCTGTACAATCATCCCCCCCCCCTGAATTTTGAAAAAAAAATGGAGGAAGCAGAAATGTGATTGTATCAATTTTGGCATATTGCGTGACGTTTGTACGCCGGCCTTCAGACAGGTAACAGAGCTGAACAGTATTCTATCTTGTAGGAAAATGTATACATAATTTTCTCAAGCGCTCGCTCGCTTCGCTCGCTCGCGAAGAAAGTAACATCGACATAACCGTCGGCCTTATGCCAAAAGGGCCTTAACACCATAGACTTTGTACACTATTAGTGCCCTTATGCCAAAAGGGCCTTAACACCATAGACTTTGTACACTATTAGTGCCCTTTTGGCATGAGGCCGACGATACTGTACAATGTAAGGTATGGCTCAGACGTTGACAACGTCACATAGTATAGGCCTAAATGTAAACATGCTATGACGCGAGTAACTTGGGACCATCTGCAAAATATGTACGAAAACAAACAAACAAACAATAAAAAAAAACTATATCGCCATAATTGAACCCCCTCCATTTCCTGAATCATTCCTGAGAAACGACAGTGACTGGTGACTCAGTCAGGATACATCTATGGGCATACCCAGGGAAGATCAGGGGCGTCGAATCTATCTCGGGGGGGGGGGGGGGGGGCAAAGGGGCATCTGCCCGCCCCTACGAAAGTGTTTAGGCAGACAAACCATTAATCCCCCAAGCAATTCCCGAAATGAGGACAAATCTCGAACCTTCTTAATGGAAAATTGTCCAAATATCGCCAGAACTATGCACCAGATAGTTGTATTGCAATCTTAAACATGCAAAAGCTCCGCTATACAGGATCCCTTTCGATAGACTTTGTACACTTTTGAGATTGACGTATATTTCCCTAATTTATCAAAGAGTGTGCAGCAGATCTTTCACTTAACAAAAGCACCCTCATATGCAGAGGCGTCGATGGGGGGGGGGGGGGGGGGCGGGGAATGGTTCCCCCATAAAAGTGGGACAAACAAAAGCGAAAAATATAGCCATAAACGGCAGTTTTTGGAGTGTAAAATGTCAAAATTTTAAAGCTCACTCGCTCCGCTCGCTCGCATTTAATCGCTATGCCATTCTCCTGATGTTGCTGCCAGTGACTGACAGCAGTTGTGCCCGGTGCGCCCCCTTAATTTCCAAAGCGAAATATATAGCTACAAACGACAGTTTTTGGACTGTAAAATGTCAAATTTTGAAGCTCGCTCGCATTTAATCATTATACCATTCTCCTGATGTTGCAGCCAGTAATTGCCAGCAGTTTTCACCCGATGCGCCCCCCTTAATTTCCCAAGCGAAAAATATAGCTACAAACGGCAGTTTTTCGACTGTAAAATGTCAAAATTTTGAAGCTCGCTCGCTTCGCTCGCTCGCATTTAATCATGCCATTTTCCTGGTGTTGCTGCTAGTAATTGCCAGTAGTTTTCGCCCGGTGCGCCTCCGTAATTTCAAAAGCGAAAAAATACAGCCACAAACGACAGTTTTGGGGACTGTAAAATGTCAAAATTTTCAAGCTCACTCGCATTTAATCATTATGCCATTCTCCTGATGTTGCTGGCAGTAACTGCCAGCAGTTTTCACCTGGTGCGCCCCCCTTGATTTCCAAAGCGAAATAATACAGCCACAAAGGACAGTTTTTGGGACTGTAAAATATCAAAATTTTCAAGCTCACTCGCTTCGCTCGCTCGCATTTAATCGCTATGCCATTCTCCTGATGTTGCTGCCAATAATTGCCGGTGTCACAGGCGATCCGTTCCGGCCAGTCGATAAGTTCCGCCGGAACTTATCGGCGGACTTTGGCCGGTATATCAGATCCCCCAGATCCAATCGGCGGGATTTTTGCCTCACCGCCGATAAGATCCCCCACCGCCGATTCGATCCGGGTCTCTTCCGTATACAATGTATACAAAGTGGTAATGGGGAAACACCCCTTCAGTAAAATGTACTTTTCCAGTCTCCCTCTACAGCCAATGAACTTCTCCAAATCTCTCTGACCAGCCAACCGAACAAAGTTGCCAATTTGAAACCCGGACTACAAAGCGATTCCCTTTTTTCCCCCTCCCTTATCTCTTTCGACGTCATGGTGGCCATGGTACAGTCACAGAACTCTGCTTTGTAGAGTTCTGCACGATGTGACGTTGGTCATGCCAACCTCTCTCTGATTTGAATAATTTTGAACAGAATAACCAAATGAGTTACTGTAATTGGGATGTTCGGCATGCTCATGTTAACTACTGTAATACAAGGAGCTTCATATTAAGCATACTATGAGCTCAAATAGTCCACCTTCGTTTTAATGTCTATTTTCGGGGCACAGAGTCTAATCATTTTAGTGCGATATAACGACCAAAATAATCGCCAACGTCATACATGCATGTTCGTTTGGTTCATTATTTTTTCAGTTGTAACAACTAAAGATGACGGGATGAATTTTGTTTTTGTGTGTTCAGTTGTCTTTATTATATCTTGTGTCCGTGTGTATGTGCATATAGATGTGTGTGTGTGTGTTTGTGTGTGTGTGTGTGTGTGTGTTTCTCTTTTGGGGAGGCGGTCTATCAATACACAGAGATTACTTCAAACAGGCAAGGTATTCTAAAGAGATACAGTATAGTTTTGGTTGAGATGGGCGATTGAAAATTTAACGTTTTGCAAGATAATTAGAAAGCACATTTGAAATAGAGAGCATACGATTCTAAGAGAAATTGAAAGTACATTATACAAAATCGGTTTGGACTGAAAAAAAGAAAATGCATGTGTAGTGGGCAGATAAGGTGGAGAGTCTCTGTTTATACAGTGCGTATAAAAAAAACGCGCAACAAGATTTGATTTCAAATTTGTGAAGATTGTGTTAACTTTACACCAAAGTGAGTAGCAACATCTTAAAACCATATAATACTCCTCTTCAAAATGATATTTATGCATATACACGGTCATGGATGGCTAAGTAATCATTCTTTTTAGACAATGGGTAAATTGGACTTGGGACCAAGTTTAGACACTGCAAGAATCAATGCACCTTATCAGAAATTCAGTTAACAAATGGAATAATGAAATTAATAATCACAACTTACCATTGTTTTTTTTTTTCCGGATATCTCTTTTTAAAATTACATCCCATGCCCCTGAACACGGCCACCATTCCTTCCCACACAGAGATTAGCTCTTTTCTACATCTCACGCACTGCCCTACGAATCATTTTGGCTTGATGGCGTAGAGCTTCAATTTCATCAGTGATTCTTTGTCTCAGAGTTGCAATGTCAGGTTGAGGGATAATGAACACTTTGCTCTTGAGATAACCCTAAAGAAAAAAAAAATCGCAAGAAGTTAGATCCAGAGATTCTGGTGGCCAATCCACATCATGATACAAGGCAATCACCCGATTTCCAAATACCTCAGGCAATCTGTTTCTTACTGCAACTAGTCGATGGGCTGGTGCGATATACTGTGCCCACCATAGGCGTCTGAACACACCACTTTGTTGCACAGGAAAATTTTCCATTAATTCAGGAATGACAAGTTCATTTAAAATTTGTAAGCATCCATTTTCGTTGCGGTTGTTTTCAAAGAAGAAGGGCCCTAGGTATGTCTCACCAGTCTGAACATTAAAAAAAAAAAGGTGAATTGAAAAGGATTTATGCTGGTCTCACTAACTGAAACTTGGTCCCAAGTCCAATTTGACCCATTGTCCAAAAAGAATGATTACTCAGCCATCCATGACCGTGTAAGAATAAATAAGATGTTCAGTTCAAATTTCATATTTGCATTTTCTCAATGATGAGATTACAAAATTATTGACAATAAAACAAGAATACCAAATATTATATACAATCATGTCTTTTGATTGAAGAAGAAGAAAAAAAAATCTTGACACAAATGTACATGGTCATATCATAATATGTCACAAATAAGTATCAGAAATATGATGGGGCCTATACATAAAAAGCTTTAACGCTTGTAAAACTGTAGGTTCCCAAATTCATAGGCATTTAATTATACGGAGAACGGATATGTTTGTCTTGACCAACTAAAATTATATCAGTACAAAAATCGATAAAGAATAAAGTAATGAACCACATAGATATCGCACAAACCAGACTGTATACGGATCTCGCTTGTTTGAAAAGGAATGCTATGTATTAAAAAATGTATCGGTACCATTAAATAACTTTAATAACTTGAAGCTGCGGACAAGGACAAAAGACTCATAATATGTCACAAATAAGTATCAGAAATATGATGGGGCCTATACATAAAAAGCTTTAACGCTTGTAAAACTGTAGGTTCCCAAATTCATAGGCATTTAATTATACGGAGAACGGATATGTTTGTCTTGACCAACTAAAATTATATCAGTACAAAAATCGATAAAGAATAAAGTAATGAACCACATAGATATCGCACAAACCAGACTGTATACGGATCTCGCTTGTTTGAAAAGGAATGCTATGTATTAAAAAATGTATCGGTACCATTAAATAACTTTAATAACTTGAAGCTGCGGACAAGGACAAAAGACTGGGAGTATCAAAAAAAAAAGTTGCTAAACACTTGGAAGTGTGTATGCACTAAGTAATAACTGTTTTAATTTGCGTTTGAAGGTGAATAAAGACAAAGAAGAAGTAATATCTTGAGGGAGGTCATTCCAATATCTGGGTCCAGTAAATACAATTGTTTTCTTTGCAAAAATAGTGATAGGTGATAGGCGTCACTCTGGCAAGTGGGATAACAGTGGACAGAGCGATTCCTTTTGAACATGTGGATAAAAACAGATGGTAATTCGTTAGTTGAAGAAGAATGATGGTCAAGGTAAACAAGATAATGACCGATTTAACACACCGTCTGTACGGTTACTATTGCCTGAACAGATCAGGTATCAGACTCTGTCCTCCTCGCACAAAGCGTACCCGTTTTAGAAGTGCTTTTGTCCCGGATTCCATTCACACGTATAATGCCAGAGTAATTAGATAAGTTGTAATGATTAGTTTTTGGTGTATTTATTATTATCATTATTATTATGCTCCCGCATATCCAAAGAGTATAAGAAGGTATACAGGAATTGTGTGTGGTTGGTCGAGCGGTCGGGCGGTTCGTCGCAAAGTTTACGTCGCGAACTTTTCTACAGCTCTGAATTAATTCTGATGAAATCTGGAGTATAATTATTATGGTGATATTGAGGGATTATCTTTATACTGTTGAAGTAATTGAGTTCAAATTTGGTGATGATGAAAGTGAGGTGTAGATTTGTAGGATATATGTTTCTCGTGTGTGTTTGATAGAGAAAGCATTGTTATGGTAATCTTATTTTTTTTAATATTTTTTTTTGTTTTTATTCCCACACTATTTAAGTTATGTAATTTTAAATTTGGAATATGTAATGATTTACAGGTGTACATGCAAGACACATTTGGTGTTATTTTGTTAAGGCGCTGCCATGGTAATCATTATTATTATTATCATTTTATACACACACACACACACACACGCACACACACACACACACACACACATATATATATATATATATATATATATATATATATTGGAATTTTTTGGAGTGAATTATACAAATATATTGGGATATGTGGTGATATAATTGTTTGGTGTAGAATGATGATGTATGAAAGGATATTATCAAATACATTTATGAGTGGAATAATTATATGAAAGTGATATACAGCTGTATATTAATAGCTTTTGTATACATAAGTGTAGTTGTAAATGTCGGGTTAATGTATTATGTTATTATGGTGCATACGTTACTGTATGTTAATGTGAGTGAGTTTCATTTTATACTCAATGACATGTCTGATTGTGGTGTACCCGTAATGTATTGAATGTTAATTTTGTTGCGATACCCAAAGTATGAAAAATTCCAGAGTGGATAATTTGAGTAATCAATCAATAAATCTCCTCTTCCGTTTATCCTGTTCAGCGTGTAGGCATTCTCTCTCTCTCTCTCTTTCTCTCCTTCTTCCTTTAATTTTGTTTTTGCTCTAATCCTTTCATTCGTATATTCCCCTCAGTTTAGTCATGTCACGTTGTTGTGTCTGTGTTGTTTGTTTCATTTTGTCTTATATTTTTTGCATTATGCATAATTACGTTCTTGTAATTATAATAAGTATTTTAAAGATATTTTAGAGTGGTCTAAAATCTACAAGCAATGCTCCTGGTCAGAGAAGAAGAGAAGAACAGACGACAAGTGTATGCAGGGTAGTTCTCATTTTTACCCTGCAAACATAACTTTGTAATTCCAGTATGTGTGCATATCTTTATTAGTTTGTTAATTACCATTGAATGTCATACTTTGTTTAATGTATGTTTGCTTATGATTGCATTTTTGATTTACTTTGTGTTATGTTTTGTTGAAAGAAAAATTAGAATAAAATAAATAAATGAAATGAAATCCACATGCATAGCTCCATTTTACTCCCCTGCATACACAATTTGTTTGCAGACTATTAGACCAACATTCTTTTTCGTTTTGAAGTACAGCTGAACAATGATTGTCTTATCAGAACAAAGCTCACCGAAAAAAAAAAAAAAACATGTTTATCCTTGCTGTACCCTACCAGCAAAACCTCCCTCTCTCCTCCTTCCCACTTCAAGCAGTCTCTTATAAATGTAGGACTTTATAACTATAGTATTATCGTGCTCTTTCGTTGAACTGTTCTTTGAAGTTTTGTCTATAAATAAAGGCTAATCGCACACTGTCTGTGCAACGGCTCCAGATGATCGACTAGTACGTATTATACAACACCTCAGAATGATGTCGAATTGTGATTGGCCAAGAACATGTCACATGACATTCAATAGAAAATACCTATCAAACTCATTGAGAGTGACAGCCATACAATAGGCCCCTGGCATGGGGCCTATTGCACGGCTCGAAGGTACTATAGCACGGCTTCGCGGGGGGCTACTAATGCATGGCCGCTCACAGCTAGAGTTCTGTGGCTCACACCCGTAGCAAAGCGCCAGCAAACTACATTGTACGTGCTGGCCGGCTGCGCTGCGCTGCCGGTAAGAAATAAGTCTCACAGACCAGGCGCGGCGGAGTACTGCAACGTTAACGTGTACGTGTACGCGCAGCTACTTTACCTAGCTAGTTGCATGTATCGCGCGGCCTTTTATACCTACTGCTGTGTTTTTATTTTTGACTCCGATCTGCTACGTGGACCACAGTGATCCCAAAATCAAGACTTCATTTCAAGTTGAGAAACCGTAATTTGATTATTTTTCTGTGTTTTTATACAAAATCATTTTCGGAAATAGACAAAGTCTAGACCTACTATAGATCTACCGACATCTCAGATCGGCCTTAACTCGATCTAACGTTAGCGTAGAATGGGTATAGACCCTGCGGAGTTTGTGATTCCTGTGACTGTGTGGTCGAATCATGACGATTGTTTGAAAGCAGTACACAGGGTGGTTTACAATTCTCTGCCTAATTGTTACATTTATTTTTGGGCCTTCCTGAGTTGGCGGTCACTAATTTAGTACTGTGATTGTGGACAAGGTGTTGTATAAAACGAATAATTTATGATTTTGTTCGTGCATTGGGGCACGTAATACCGCACTCGGCGCGAGATTCGCCACTGGTCTATTCAACGCGGCGCTACGCGCCTTGTTGAATAGACCAGTGGCTTATCTCGCGCCTCGTGCGATATTCGTGCCCTATGCACTCACAACTCATAAATTATTCGTATATTTGTGCATGCTACTTAGCTAATACATTGTAAGCCCTACAGTGATTCATTTCTTCGCGCCACTTGTACGAGGCTATAATATGATTCATTTAAAGGGAAATTATCAGAACGTAAAAACAGGTTTGTCCTTGATATCATTTTAAAAATGAAGAAATAGCTTTCTTAGATTTTTGGCTTCGGTATAGGCATCCACAATAAACAGATATCATTTTGTTTTTAATGAGGCCTACTCGCACAACCCGGATAGGATCGACGGTTGCGGAACGTTTCTGCGTACTGCCTATTGTGCGGTATATTCGTTCCGCGGAACTAATCGACTGGATTCAGCCGGTATATCGGTTCCCCCGGAACCCGGAACGGATCGACTGTGACACCGGCAGTTGGCCCGGCGTGCCCCCCCCCCCCTTAATTTCCAAAGCGAAAAAATACAACCACAAACGGCACTTTGGGGACTGTAAAATGTCAAAATTTTCAAACTCGCTCGCTTCGCTTGCTCGCATTCAATCGTCATGCCATTCTCCTGATGTTGCATACTGCCAGTAATTGCCAGCACTTGTGCCCGGTACGCCCCCCCCCCCCCCCTTAATTTCCAAAGCGAAATATATAGCTACAAACGACAGTTTTGGGACTGTAAAAAGTCAAAATTTTCAAGCTCACTCGCTTCGCTCGCTCGCATTTAATCATTATGCCACCCCCCTGATGTTGATGCCAGTAATTGCCGGCAGTTGGCCCGGTGTGCCCCCCCCCCTTAATTTTCAAAGCGAAAAAATACAGCCACGAACGGCACTTTGGGGACTGTAAAATGTCAAAATTTTCAAACTAGCTCGCTTCGCTTGCTCGCATTCAATCGTTATGCCATTCTCCTGATGTTGCATGCTGCCAGTAATTGCCAGCAGTAGTGTTGTGCCCGGTGCGCCCCCCTTAATTTCCAAAGCGAAGAATATAGCTACAAACGACAGTTTTGGGACTGTAAAATATCAAAATTTTCAAGCTCACTCGCTTCGCTCGCTCGCATTTAATCGTTATACCATTCCCCTGATGTTGCTGCCAGTAACTGCCAGCAGTTGCGCCCGGTGCGCCCCCCCCCCCCCCCCTTAATTTCCAAAGCGAAAAAATACAGCCAAAAACGGCAGTTTTTGGACTGTAAAATGTCAAGATTTTCAAGCTCGCTTGCTTCACTCGCTCGCATTCCATTGTTATGCCATTCTCCTGATGTTGCCGCCAGTAATTGCCAGCAGTTGCACCCGGTGCGCCCCCCCCCTTAATTTCCAAAGCAAAAAAAAAAAAAAAAAAAGACAGCCACAAACGGCAGTTTTTGGACTGTAAAATGCTAACATTTTTAAACTCGCTCGCATTTAATCGCTACACCATTCTCCTGATGTTGCTGCCAGTGATTGACAGCAGTTGCGCCCGGTGCGGCGCCCGGTGCAGCACCCCTTAATTCCCAAAGCGAAGAAGTATATCTACAAACGGCAGTTTTTAGACTGTAAAAGTATTATGTCAAAATTTTCAAGCTCGCTCGCTCCGCTCGCTCGCATTTAATCGCTATGCCATTCGCCTGATGTTGCTGCCAGTGATTGACAGCAGTTGCGCCGGTGTGCCCCCCCCCCCCCCTTAGTTTCCAAAGCGAAGAATATAGCTACAAACGGCAGTTTTTGGACAGTGAAATGTCAAAATTTTCAATGTAAAAAGATTTCACCGTGGGAGGGGAAACCCCCCAACCATACCCTCCCCCCCCTTGCTTGCTTCGCTCCCTCACGATCTCATAACCGCTCCCCCTGAGATCAAATCCTGTCTACGCCGGTGATAGGCCCCACTATTTAGTAGGCCTTCGCAGTGATGTCGCACAGGCGGAGCAAGAGCTGAAATACCACGATTTAGTCATTCAATAATATATTGTGAATATTTCATTTTCCATTGGGTTTTTTTAAGAAAAAAAACACAAAAATTTCACCAAACGTGTGCACCAGATCGCTGAATTTCAGGTCTTAAAATGCAAAATCTTCCTCGTGTGGGAGAGGGATACAACCCCCCCCCCCCCCCCCCATACACACCCTCCCCCCGTTCGGTCGCTCCGCTCCCTCTCACAGATATTTCAAAAACAAACTGATTTTCCCCAGAAAGTCATCTGACAAGCAAAAAAAAAGCAACAACAAGAACAAAAAGTCTTCATATTTTTGCTGCCATTCTCCTCCCACTTTATATTTCTGCAAAAGAGTGGGACATCCGATCCCTGTATAGTGTGTGTGTGGGGGGGGGGGGGGGGAGGGGAAGGGGGCGCAAAGCTTCCCCCCCCCCCCCCCCCCAAGGCTGCGCCGGTCCGGTTATGGGCTTGTGATCGTGGTGATGGTGACCATCCCCCCCCCCCCCACTCCTCAGTACGGATTTACGCCGTTGCCAATCACTATAGTAATTACTTTTTCGTAATCCTTGTAAAGTATGCATGGTTCTCTCCTTATATACACAAATGTGTATGTACATTTTGTATCATACTCAATATCTTTGGATAATAATAAAATAAATATATTTGGACATATTACAAATTGTCATAACAATGATGTATATTTTGTCAAATGTCTCTCTCGTGATACGCACACTTGTATGTACATTCTGCATCATACTTGATGACTTAACTTGGACATTGAATCTTACAACTTTTCGTAATTATCATGTTTTATCAAAATCAATGTGTATAATAAGATGTATTTTGGTATCATTGTATTACCTCTTTGTTGGATGGTATAACTGACTTAAAATGAATAAACGTAACATGTATGAACCCTAAATATAGTGAGACGTCAATTTCTGGGCATCGTTTCATGAAACTTGTCAGTCACTGGCAACAGTTTTTAAGCTACTGAAATCCTTGCATCTGATTGGCTGAGAGCAAATTTGTCAGTGGAAATAACCGACAAAACACTTGACAAATGCCCCCTTGTTATGACGTTACGGCTGCATTGCAAAACTGACGGACTGGTGTGCAGATTTTCCATCACCAAGAAGAAGAAAAAAAAAGACATGAATGTGCTGTATCAACAAAACGTAGGGGGTCACACAGGCTTGTGGCCCAAGACACCACATTTTGATACAACGTTCATTTTGCCAACTTTAGTTTCATCTGGTCGATACCATGCCATTTATGTAATTTGCATTGTGTAGATTATTGAATATTTTTGTCATCATTTTCAATCGAATCGTTATCAAAAAGTTGTCCAGCATTTTTATTTTTTTTCGCGAATTCATGATTCGTAAAGTGCAATATCTTTTAAGCTCATTTCCCAATAATATCGTATTTGAGTAAGGTCCCATATAGCATGTTTAAACACAATGTAGACCTATTTACAAAGCAGCCGCCTCAGTAAGAATAGCATATTCTCTAGAATTTAAACATTAGCCGTATTGTAAATCTCGAGCATTCCTGGGTTTCAGTTTTATATATCTCGGAGTTCCGCTGTTGAAAAATACATACATTTTATCTTCGTTCTGCCTTTGTTTTTTTATTATTACTTTTTCAATTTCTTGTGATTTGTATGCTAATTTTGTAACAATCATTGGTAAATGATGTAATTCCTCATGATTTTTCAATAAAAAGAAAATTGAAAAAAAAGCATATTCTCGAACAAATTTAAATTTATAGTATGCTATTTACATCATAGGAATGTTTGGCTTTATTTGAGATGAGTTATCGAATTACACTTTATCTCTTTTTCATATGATTTACAGGGGAACAATATAAAAACGATAAGTTAAAAACGTGTTTGTTAGTATCATTTTCTGGGTTCTTTATAGATCCGTGTCTTTTACCGTTGCGTCTCACACCTTATAGCATTAAAACAGTTTTCAATAAACCTTTTTAATATAAGTGCAATACACAGTCGTATATAGATATATGCATAGATATATACATTTGATAAACAATTTATTATGTAAACATACCTGTATACATCTTTATATATACATACCTGATAGGCCTAATGTATTGACAAAATTATATTCCCCTTGCAATAAAACCGTTTTCTCTTTCGTGTATCTGTTATTTCTTCCGAACAATGAAACAGGATTAAAAAAAAAAACAAAACAAAACAAAAAAACGAAGAAGTAAGTTCTGGTGTAGGGAAGGAACTCACATAATTTCGACCGATTTCGACCGCCTCTCGGAAAACTGGAACCTCTTAATTTCAACGATATCTATGACGGCTTCACGAACAGAACAAAACACATACAAAGCAAATGATCGGGTTTTTTTTCCTCTTATCGTTCTTAGCTCACCACCTAATACTGCCAAATTTAATAGAACTTTTGTGCAGAAGAGTTTCCAAACACTGCTTTCATATTTACAGACATCATTTTTAAAGATGTATGGTGCTTGTTCAACATCATGACTGAAGAGTGAAACAGATTTTTCATGACGTCATTCTGCTAGTTTCTGATGACAATTCTGAAAGCGATTGCATATGCTTGGTAGACACATACCTCCCGTGTGCGCCGATCGGAAGCAAAAAGAAACGATGAATCCGCCCAGGAAAATATTGAACAAGTATCCCGCCATACCTCCTCGAGAGTATTTACTCCCCAAATCCATGCCTTCTGCCTTCTCCTGTCTGTTTGTACACGTTGGGTTGCAAATCTCCTCTCCTCTGTACTTGATTGCAGTTGATAGGTGAAAAGGGGGAAAAAACAGATTGACAGGGGATGATCAAGCCCCTCACGTCTACTCAAGACCAAATCTCAAAAAGGTTCTGAGACCTAGGGCAACGACGGGTGGCGGTCGCGACTTTTCCGCGAGACAATAACAGCGTCTCCGGGAGATGGGATAAGTTTAAACCTCTCTCAACCCCTCCCACCTTCCTTCTCTCTCTCTCTCTCTCTCTCTCTCTCTTTCTCTCTTCTCTGTCTTTCTCACTTTCTTTCTTCTCTATATCTTCGTCTTTAACGTTCTGCCCTTTTGGCCTATCACAGTGACACAAGATCTTTTCTAAATTTCCACACATCCATCTCCGTCTCTTTCTTTCTCCCTATTTCTTTCTCCCTGCCTGTCGATTTTTCTGCCTAGATGTCGACCTGTATTTCACTACTCCGCTCTGTATTCGAAAACACTATGTTCCGACTGACCTATTTTCTTAGCTGGAGGTTATATACCTCCTATGGGTATTCATTTTCGTACTTCTAAGCAATCTCTTTCTCTATGAATGATATAAACGTCCCCCACCATCTGTCTTTCATCTTCTTTGTTTCTTTGTTTGTTTGCTGTTGTTGTTGATTTTCTGCTTTCAGTTCCTTTTCAATATTTTCACTTTCATTTATTTCTACCCCCTCCCCATTCTTTCTCTTTACCATGTTTAAATTCTTCCTTCTCGTAATATTCTTCTCCTTTATTTTCGGTGGTGAAATGATATGTTTTCCTCTTACCCCCCCCCCCCCCACCTCCTCCCAATCTCTCTCTCTCTCTCTCTCTCTCTCTCCTCCCAATCTCTCTCTCTCTCTCTCTCCTCCCAATCTCTCTCTCTCTCTCTCTGTATGTCTATCTATATCTCCTTCTCTCATCTCGACTAGATCCTCCATCTACCGAAGCAATTTTCCACAACATATGATTTTGCAAGCTTGCAGGGTCTTCCGCCGGATGGCAACAGTACCCAGGAGAGACCGAACTACGTCCTCGTATCGCCGCGTGACAACCTCGGGTAGAGAAAAAAAAAGTAGAAAATGCGTTTTTGATGACATTTTCGTGAAGAGGTGTTGATCAATCCTTCTGACGTAAATCTGGAAAAAAAAAATACTTTTTTTTTTTTAAGCAACAAGTAGGCCGAGGTTTTGAGTCATGCGATCGACCGTCAGTTCAGGATCCAAAGAGTGACAGTATGTGAACATCAACAGTACATGTTTCGTGATCGTAATATATATGTTTATGAATGTATTTGCATACTTATGTTAATGATTTACACATATTATTATGATATGTGTGTGTGTGTGTGTGTCCATAATTGTTACGGAGTTAACTTTTACATTAAAAAAGACACCTAAAACTTTAGTTAGATATAATATTTCTGTATGCGCTATAGATATCATAATCATATTGGAACCCCTTTGTCTATCGTTTCACCATACTTCCTCTTTCCATTATTTGGCTTTTCATCTTGATGTTTTCCCTATTTTGTTGTTTTTCCATGTCTTCTGCAATTCGGCCTTGAATCCATTTACTTCCAATTTCTTTTTACTTCAAGGTTCTGTCAGGTTCGACAGTAATGAGAAAAGTACCATGACTCAATGCCGCTAACGAAGTAATCAGGGATTACAAAACGTAGTATTCTAATCGAAGAAAAAAAAATCGTAATGAGTTTTCGTGGTAATTTTGCTCTCTTCACAATATAAACAACGAAAGCATCCCAAGATTCGCAAGGATTATCTTCCCACTTCCCACAGGGGAGAGGCGCGCGGGCTTGGCGTACTATGTGAACTGACAAAATAAATGACGGTCGCAGCGAACATGACACGAAAGACATCTGCCTACCCATCCAACGCGTCTGATGTCGGCGAACAAATTTCACATTATCCCTCCCCTCGTGAACTTTGACCTTCGTCCTTCGATTTGTCGAGGAAAAGACGATTCAATTAGTGACGTCACTATATCATCTCTAGACGCCGACTCCCTGTACGGGTGGGTGCTGCGCGCGGTTCAACGAACGTCTTTCCGGGAGAGCGCAGTCAGCTGCCTGTAAAGTCACGTCGCAAAATTGTAGTCTTAAAGGCACCCTAATATCCACTACATCTTAGTGGTGTGAAAATGTCTACAAATTGCCAATTCTGTAACTTTTTGCTCAAAATATGTTTCGTAGATCTTTTATCATTTAATATTCCGTTCTTTTTCTTTGTGTTAGCTCCCACTGAAATCCACAATAAAAACCCAAAGCAACAGCAACAAACAATAAAAACACATCCTTCCATGACGTCATCGAGAGGGAATTCAGCTAATAAGTATCAAAAAGCAGCATCTTACTTTAATTAGTGCACAAATTCATTAATTTAATCATAATCGGGTTAACTTTGTTAGGTTTTTACTTTAGATAAAGCTGATAGTTTATTTTGCTCTATCCAATGATGAACGCTTTCTATAATCATGGCTGTTAACCAGTTTTGCGACGATATAAAAAAGTGTGGAAATGTCTTATGATCATGAATGCCAACAAAAGGACTGGTGTGGAGTGGATTCTATCTGATGGGGATTTGGTGTGCCTTCTGGGAGCAGGTGCACCTGGTTACAAGGTGCGTATCACTATGGACCTAATATACATGGACTATAATCACGGCAGTCTTTCTTTGATGGAATCATCGTCGGCGACACATGAGTATGTGCATCTTAATGAGTACATTCGGGTGTCTGGACAATAACGAATGTATGATCATTTACCGTCACTAACAAAAGAATCGTTTCCGTCATTTCAGTCTTGTTTCGCTGATGTGCCTTTTTCAGACGGAAATATCTTTGAATAAATACAGATAATGAGGAGCAGTAAAACCTGAGAACATGACAATTTTTTTGGTCAAAAGATTGGTAATTGGTGATTTCCACATTTTCGCACACGCATAAGACCTTGCCTAATGGCAAGGTATACCTGTTCTCTACCATTACATTATCTTTTGCTCAGGAATAAGCTGCGGAAAAGTGAAATATTGAGATCACAAATGACAATCATTGTGCCAAAATGTTAGCTTTCTTTTAAAAACTGCCTGCTTCTCCGAAGCGAAACTGTTTGAGGCATGATGTCCGACATACATCACAACTGCACATTCACTTTATTTGATTTTTGTGAGTTATTTTCTTTTGCGCATATAATTTTAGATTTCTCGAATCTCTGTCTTGTTCTTCTGGCGGCGACGATGATGGGATCAAAGCGGTGAAGCATGTTAAAAATGTCTCTGTGGCGCTTTTGAGATAAATACTGTAGATGCATGACTTAATTAACGATACGATGAATGTCCTTGTATATTAGGTCCATGGTATCATCGGGTGTTGTTATGTTTATTTCACCTGGCTATACTGCTGAAGCTGATGACATCACAAAAGTGAAGATGGATATCTTTTCCGAGTAGAGATTTATGAAGTAGGCGCAAAATAAAGAAAAACTGAATGACTAAAAACATTTGATAAAACAACCTTTACTTCAGGAGAATAATGATTGAATTTGCCACTTGAAGACCCCCATTTCAATGAAGAAAAGTCGTCAACGACACAGCAACGGCATTGGTTAGATAAAAGTGATTGAATGACTTAAATCTAGAACAATATGAAACAAAATAATATTGCAATACGAAATGAAAGCAACTAGGTAACGTTTTACGTAATTTGTTTTAATTTTCAACGTTTTAAATTTTTTGATGAAAAGAGTCAAATCGATTTTGAAGTTTCAATCTGTCATAGATTATGACAATTTGAAATTGTTAATGAACACGCGCACACACAAACATTTATATATATATGAAGAGTTTCTTCGCAAAAACCGATAAGTCCATATTTGCGAAATGGAGATATTTGCGATTAAAGGTCAGGAAAAATAAAGAGAATAATAAGAAAGTTTTTGCTCCTTTTGACCATAACTTCAAAAATGTATACCGTAGTGACCAATATCTCATTTAAAAGGTATTATTTTGTACTTTATGACAGAGACCGTACTTCAAAGTCTTCAAAAAAGGACTTATCGGTTTTTGCGAACAAATTCTTCATAATATGTATGTATATTATTGCGTACGTGTGCATGTCTTTTGCGTTTGTGATTTCGACTACTATTTGTGTGATTGTGCTGGAGTTTTTTTTTTATAAGTCTACTTGGACATCTAAAAGATTGTCTTTAATTCACTTCCATGACAACTAATAGAACTTCCAAAAACAACCTACAATTACGCCAGCTCTCGGCAGTGAGATTCTGTGTGCGTCAATACCGAATCCTCGAAAATTTGACAGTGATTTCCACTTGTGCGTCCTGACTTTGGATAGTGTATAAAGGGCACGGTCACATTCAAGGCAGAAATTAAATCAGACTCTATTTCTAATCAACTGAGAACCATAGAGGGTTTGCCTTGAGAACATTGATGTGAATATCACATGTTCTTGAAGAGGGCATGGAACACATTATGTTCGCACTTTTCGAAACATGCTTTTAAATGAAAGGCTTGTTTAAATAAGAGCTTGCAGTACATGTACCAGTATCTTATCATCAAGTGCAATCATAATCGATATTTACAATTATTCTGTTGTTCGATTATCTGCTTTGGAAGGTTGTTCTTCTCTTTTGTGGTTTTATATTTTTGTAAAATTTCAAGATTGTGTATGAAAGGTAGTAATGTGTCAGAAATAAGAATAAGTATACGATCTGTGAAAAGAAGTAATATTGCAATGTGACTAGCACACAAAACGCACTCTCAAATACGCATGCATAGCCGGCTAAACTTGGGGGGGGGGGGGGGGGGGCTCGGGCCCCCACACTTTCTGTGCACCATACAAAGGAATACATAAGGTGTCATCACTTTGTGCCCCCCCCCCCACACTTTTTTTTTAACCCGGAAGTATGTAAGTGGCACCCCCCCCCCCCAACTTTAGAAAAGAAATGCTCCGCCGGCCCTCACATGAACATCTATCGCAGTTATTATGATTCATCAATTATGAGTGACAAATTTGAATCACAGAAAGTAAGCAACGCTGTGAAAAGCATTTACATGGATGGACACATGTGATAAGATCTGTTCAAAAATGCATTGTTTTTGTTGTCATCTTCTGTAGTTCCACTATCAGAGTCGCATTATAAATATCATGAGCGTCCGAAAGTCATACCTGTGGACAAGATGAAATATGGGTGTGTTTTTGTTCTGTGTGTGCGTGTTTATCTGTTTGTTTGTTTGTTTGTTTGCTTGCTTGTTTTTGTTTCGTTAATTGACTGACCTACTTACGTCACACGTCGACTAAGTTACAATATTTGATGAAAAGGTGTACCGAATAATTATGTCATGATGGGTAGCTTTCAAACAATAACACTTAGCTGCATTTTTAATAGACAAATGATTTCTTACATCTGCATATCACAAGATGGTACACATGGTCACTAGTAGCCATTAATTATTTGCAGAAAGTTCATTCCCTGTTTAATTTAGAGGTCAGCCCATCGAAACGGGACAATGTTCCCCTGCGAACAACTACATAGCAAAAGATCCTCATAGTGTATTATTTTGATTTATTTCCAGCAGCACTCTCCGTGCCCTAGATGGTATAGAACCTATCCCACAGGATGAGTTGCATTCGACAATCTTCCCCGGCCGTAAAGTTTCTTAGCCTCAGCCATCATCTTCACCATACTCAAGTCGCGCGTGTCGAAGTCCGGGAAGCCGAATCTCCGGATGCGAGGGTTGTCGAGTCTATAGTGGACCAGCCGCAGTTCTCGGTGGGGACTCAGCGATACTGCAGGCCCGCCGATTTTCACCGCGTGGATTTTGAAATAGTGGACGTTCATTGGTTGGAGAATATTCTTGTCGCGTCCACTGTTTTGTGCCGTGGGGTAGCTGGGTCGCCAGGTATTTCGCTCCACCACTGAATCTCCACTTTGAATAGACATGTTGTCATGGCGACCAAAGAACCAATTCTGCAATCGGACGACCCCAACGCGATCAAACAGGGAACCCTCCAAGTAATCGGTTATAAACCGTTTACTGGCATTCATTGGCTGAACGAATTCATCCACGTCGATTTTAAGCATCCATTTAGACCTATAACGATTTCGCCAGACGCAGTCGTTCTCGTGGGCGATCTGGACTTCGAGGTATGTCTTCTGTCCTACAGCAGCGTGAGTCCAGGGAATCACTGTAACCACGCCCTCAGCGATCTCCTCGCGAACAGTGTGACGAAGCGTGCTGTTCTCCGGCGACTCGTTGTCGTACAGAAAGAAATGCTGAACGCCGACATACCTGTGAAATGTAATCCATTCCGGGACGAAGTCGTCCATGTTTCTTATCATGGTGCAGGCTGTCAGCATAAAACGTTTGAATTTCGATGATCCCGATGAGCACACCATTACGTCGTTATAAGCATAACGTTGGAACCTTTTCACGTTTGAAATACGTTGGAGAGTCAGCGAAAAGTTTGCTTTCCCGACGAGTGATGAGGGAAGCTGGCAAGTAAGAACGACGTTGAATTGAGAAAGATAACCAAAGCTGAGGTAGTCTTCCACGATTGGGTCACACAGTATGCTTTCTCCGGTCTCAAAATGACTGACAAACTTTTCCTTGGTCCAGTTTTGAGCCAGAAATCGCGTCCCTATAAACACGACATTCTTCGAAACGGGATCAGCGAAAACAGAGTGGAGTTTCGGCATTCCTTCTCGCTCCAAATAGCCGCTGAAAAAGCACATATTCTGCCTAGGCTGCGAATACAGGTATGTCCTGTTTAGTTTTGATTTACTGTGCTTTGGACGAAGCAGATCTTGTCTACCCGCCAAAAGTCGTCTGGACCTTGTCGTCTGATTATGATGTTTCAGTGACTTTTGCAGTATGGCTCCTATCAATATCATGCAAGCCATCGTTGCCATGGCGATCAACATCCATAGTGTGTCCCATTTTCCTCTCCGAAACCATGCTCCTCTTCGCCAATTCATGGTGAGGCAGAGTTCCATTCAGCCTTTTCCGTTATTTAACAAAAGAGGTCGTTCTCTCATCCGTAAGGTGTTTCTCTTGTATTTCCTTTTACAATCAGCCATCGCTCCGAATTTTACCGACAATAATTGTTTAGTTCCACCTTTTCTGCACAGAAATTCCTCATTCTGTGTCACATCAGAACATCTGTTACCTGAAGTGTGAGGAGGGTGTTGTGCATTCTGTAAAGTGCGAGAAAAGAACATGACGCAGAGTAAGCATTTGTATATAGCATGAGTAGGTCCTTACTCAAGTATACCAACATTCAACATTGAGTACACAATTCTTATACACTACTTATAAATATGCCATATGTGTATCGTTTGCCGTCGATTCGTTTTCCTTTCCCTGAAGGATTCTGCTAACTAATTCCTTGAAAAACAAGAATATTTTACACGTCTTAGGGGAAAGTAAGTTAGAGGACTATAAGAATTCTCAAGCAAGAACACATGCGTTCAAACGTTCCTCAGGCCGGTAGTGCCTGCATTCAACGATAACATCTTTTACACGCATTCTGATTCTTAGTTCTTTCGTCTTATCTGAGAGAAATTGTCTCTGTTCTTAATTGCTCTACCACCCGGGTCTACAACGACTTGTTAACGGAAAGAACAAGCTCACCGTATAATACCCCCCCCCCCTCCCCGCAGCCATGTTGATAACGCAAACTGTGTCGAATGCTAGTTTCTAAGCACTTTGTCTTGTTTCCTTTTATTCATAACATTTAACACATCAGAGCTGAGTGGACAGGAATAGTCAGAAATCAGATGAAATCATTCGATTCGCAGCTTTTCATAAAATGTCATAGCCTTCTCCGAGTGTTTCACCAAGTCCTGTCTTCACTTTACCGTAGTATTGGGTAATTATAACTTGGAAATAAAGAGTGAGTGGTGGTAAGGAGAAGATTGATTTAAGCAGAGCAGACGTCGCATTGCCATGTATTTTTTTTTCACAACATCCAAGTGCACTCTGTATTTTTAAAGCTGTTCGCATAAAAGGACTCTTTTGCTCTGAAAACCATTTAAAGACAATTCACCGGTATATCTGCATGATGTGCATATGAAGAGTTTATTTGCAAAAACCCATATATTTGCCAAACAGAGATATTTGCGATTAAAGGTCAAGAAAAATAAAAAGAATAATAAGAACATTTTTGCTTCTTTTGACCATAACTTCAAAAATGTACCTTTATATGTAGTGACCAATATAGGATTTAAAAGGTATTCTTTTGTACTTTATGACAGAGACCGTACTTCTAAATCTTCAAAAATGGACTTATCGGTTTTTGCAAATAAACTCTTCATATTCTTTCAAAACACAATTCAGTGACTTACCTGTCTTGGGTCTACCAGATAGGACCTCGGAGTCCCAGGCAATTGTATTAGCAATAAATATATGTGACCTTCCAAGAACTGCTGCTCCTCATCAAGATGTCGAGTTGTTCTTCTATCATAATCATGTCGTTGGATCTGAGTTGAGTGTGCAAGACTGTAAGAACTTTGGTACAGAATGATGCATGTCATTACGCGTAGAACCCAATGCAGCGGCACCTCGACGTGGTTCTTTTCGGTCAGGGAGAGAAAGGAGATCGATCGATAGATTTCGTCAATGGATCAATTGTTGGTCACTGAAGTCTATGGGCTCGGTTGATTACGTCATTGTTAAAAGCGCCTTTCTTCATACGCCTGAAAATCCTTTCGCTTCGCTGCACCCTGTCGAATGAGGGGGCTGTTGTTTCTACTCTCGCTGAAACGAAGGACTACTTCAGATTGCCTTTGTCACAACGGTTTGGCACGGTATTTTTAGTATAGGTTGGACCAGGGCTGCAGTTCAGTAAAAATAAATAAATAAATAAATAAACTTGCTCTAATAGACACTCTTGTTTCAATGTTGAGTGTTATAATGACAAGAATCATGTTTCCTGATTTACTGTTGCTATTCCAACAAGAGCTGTTGTCCCAACATTTTTATTTTCTGAAATATCACCCGAGATTACATCGTTATAGTGGTATTGTAAGAAAGACGTGATGTAAACATTGCGTACTTTATGCAGGGTGGGCATTTTGTCTGTCACAGTTAACAAGGAAAAGATGAATAAAGAGAAATCATGAATGTAAACATAATTGTCAAACATTTCATATATCGCATGTGTTGTTGTTTTTTTTTATATTCATCCTTCTGCATCCTTCTGGAGTTGAAAAATCAATAAGATTACTGATTCAGACATTTTGTAGAGTATGAAATTGCAAATGAAATTGATTATGCTTTAATCCTTTAAAGATTGCGACATGAATACATTTTCTTTCAAGTGCTGGGTTATTGCTATACGTGATATATTCCGCATTTATAGAGAGGAATGAATAAAAAGCGAACAATGTTAGCCTTGCACGTTGCATGTCTTTGTTGTTGGCTTAATATCAATAATTGAAATACCATACGGCCACTCCACTCCTTGATATTTACCATCCTCTCCAAGTTCGATGGTTTCTGAGTGAGACGAACCCCAAATGCTCTTGACCTCGGGCTCGTCGATGGAACGATTATTCAAAACCTCTTCTCGAGAAAAAAAAAATGCCGCAATGACAAAGAAAAAAGATCGAAGCACTGTATGGAGCATGTTAGGGTTATAATTCCTAAAATATTGCTTGAGACTTCCCCCCTTTTTTGTCCACTAATTTTGCTACTGCAAAATAAAATCGACACAATTCTTTGCTTGGAATGTCACTGTATTTCTCATAATATTTGACAGTGTATTTTACCTGTTGCTTGTCGCGTAACCTTTCGATGATATTTCGTGGGTTGTTTTTTTTATTGTGCCCTTTGAAAGTTTGTTGTAGAAAGTATTTCTTATAATAATGATAATGGAGGAAAATCTAGTGTAAATCATCTTCAAAATCATCTGTGAATTAGAATTAGAATTCGTTTTTCACAGTGATCATCTTTCATATATTTTTTATTAGAATATAATCATATATCAGCATATAATTAGTTTATGTGTGGTACACCAAGTAGTGATGTTTGCACAGTTTGCACTATATATAATGGTTATAGGCCTACATAAGTACGTGTATCTGTATAACCTGTGCTTTTGGGTTGATATTTGCCATCATCATTTATTTTATATTGTATAAAATATACTGTATGTATATAGACATAGAGAAAGGGAGACAGAAAGAGAGAGACCAATCAAACAGTCAACTATAGATGTATCTTATTTAACTCACAAATAAGATACATTAGAGTAATCTGCTGTTGTTTTTCTCCATCTCTTTGGCACAGGTATGTTTTTTTTTTCACTGTTTGGTTGGGTCTTGAATTTTTTCGTCGGTGTTTTAATCTTTGCAGATTGAATTCATGAGAGCTCTCCCGATTAGTGCAAAAAAAAAAGAAAAGAAAAGAAAAAAAAAAACAGTGTGCCAGAGAGTGACCATAATCACCTTGTTGTATTTCAAGCCAAGTCACTCTAAAACCCGGTTCGGCTCTTATTCTGCCCCACCCTACCAAAGAACCTCCTCCCCCCTCCCCCTTGCCCGTAATCCCAAGACCAATCTGAGACCATACTGACCAAAGATAATAATGACCCATCGCTCCAGTGACCCCCAACTATTGTACTGACTTGTTGTCTTCCTTAAGGAACCATTGGCACATTCGGCGATGCGTAATATGCAGCACAGCGTGATCTTTTCAAAGACTTGATACATTCCAACCGGGTATCCACCTTACCAGTTATACTACAGCGGGTCTACCAGGCGCTGTACCAACTCGCATACCAGACCTAGTCCATCATCTCCCCAGCACTTCGGTCATGCCACTATCTGAGGAGTGCTAGACAAACATCGTTCCCCCTTGTAGTCGCTGATCGGTGGTGGTACAAACTGTACGTCAAACAAGCTATCCAAGAGTCGGTCCAAGTCCAGTTTGATAGTCGTTGCGGCAGAACTTGGAATCAGTTTGGTCCACACGTCACCCCATATACACACACACACACACACACGTAGATAATAGCGGCGAGGGGTGCATACGTGGCTGCAAGTGTCGTGGCGTGATCACCGTGCAGTAAAAATGTATGGATTTTTCGTGGTGGCTTCTGACAATGCATTGTGACATGGCGTCAGCTTTTCCGCCAGCTCTATGGCGTACACGTTCTGTTGTAAAGGTAAGTGAAATTTGTGTGTAGCAATACCAAATATGCACAGATAATATACACATACACTGTAGACGCATTCACACATATCATAAAAGTATTATATACGTCCACGTTCAGAACAGTAGATGACCATGTATGCAGTAATCGGTGATGCTGTAATCATGTGTACATTTTCATGTACAAACAAACGTATTAGTGTGTGTAGGCATGTCAATAAGTGAATAACATTTAATGTTAATCTTCTTTCACGGCTTATCTGTGTGCTTATTTTGTGACGTTTTTATTCCTTCCCTTTTAATATCTCGGAGATAATTAATTTCTTTGTCATTTCCTTTACTTGAAAGGACAAGAGAGTTATCACATTCAGCTGGACCAAGGCAAGTTTTCTGTGGTCTTTTCTCGTCAAGAAAGGCAACCCCCACACGTAGTCTAATCGGAACATGTGGGACTGTAGTCGGTCTTTATGCAAATATTTGACAAGGGTCTCTCCACCACCAGATTACAGTTGTACGTCATTAGCGGCATCATCGGAGAGAATGTCGGGTGCAGTGTAATGAAGTGTAATGAATATTTCTCCCTTTCCTCGCTGTCTAAAATGTTGTTTATAGTAAGAAATAGATAAGTAATAAAAGGCCAGATTGTTAGGTCATAGAGTCATTCAGTTATTCCCAACAATGGCCCTTCTTGTTATGCGCCCCTTTCGCTATTCTTCTCCTTCTTCTTCTTCAAATCTTGGGAATCCTTCTTCCAACGTTAAAGTATAACTTTGCTTGAATTCCTCCAGTCAAGAGCTCTGCCAAAGTTGCAGAGTTGTCTAAAACGCGAGGTTTGTGAATGAACAGTATACAAGGTCACGGGATTACAATGATACTTGTACAGCTGTACGTTTGATATGTAAGTCAAATGTAAGTCAAAAAGAAAGCTCCGAGATAGATTTTGAAACAGAGAGGGTTTTCTCCGGTCGGACGAGGGAGGATATCAACCCGCGTGTATCAAGAAGATGAATTCGATTTGTTTGGTTGCTTTGAGGAGGATCGTGGCCTTACACATACTGTTGTAGAGCTGTAGAGCCTGATGTGAGATGATATGTAAGAAGACATTAACACTTTTTTTTTTTTTAATTGAGGACTAAAATCAATCACCGAACTTTGTAAATCATTCCACTCAGGCATATCGATTGTTGTACAAAGGGGAACTTGTAGATGTTTTTTTTTTTGACTGCAGGTTTTTGAGAAGCATGTTGTGATTTTCCTTGTCCTGTTAGGTAATGCATATACAAACTGTAGTGGGAAAATCATCTGGAGGTATTCAACCGACGAATTTATTGTCTTCGAAGAAGAGGAAGAAGAAGCTGTGGTGGCGTTGGTTTAGTACTCAATGAAGAACGTTAGTTTTGAAAAAGAATGATAGTAATTTTGAGAGATTGCTTAAGGGATATGCATCTCACCATTATCATCCTCATGTACTTCATGTACAGTTTGCAGAGCAAAAAAAAGGGGGGGGGGGCAAAACAAAAACAACTAGAAGGACAATATTTATGCTCTACAACATTAACATTACTATAGCATGCTATTAGTTGTCTGATTTTCTTGGTTCAAAATGATTATATTCTTGGTCATTTCTATTCGGAGTATAATGACAGGTGTTATCAAATGGATATTGCAGATTATAAAACAATAGCTGGTGATGTATAGTCTTACTATGTATGCATCTCTTATAGATGTATGTTTATGAAACATTTTGCTGACGTTCCAAGAGTAAAACTCTAATCCTCTTTGTTCCAGGAAGAGCTAGATATATTGTATTTCTTTTATTATTATAACTATATATAATTGAAGAATTTAAGCTCTCTCGCAGATACAGTACTATGATCAAAATGGAGGAACTGCTTTGGCCTGATTCAATGAAATCACAAAAGAATATGATGAAAAACTGTGGATTTCTAGAGCGCTTGTACCACTTCACGTAAAATCTCATTTGATGTGGTTTCATATCAATGCTTGGAAAAGTTAAACAAAAAATAATAATTTGAATAGTTCAACAAAAAGAAAAAAATAAAAGATGCACCTAGTGTCTACAGTTTTCTAAATCCGTCTGGAAAAAAAAAACTTTTGAAAAACGAAACCCACAAGTTTAAGTTGAAAGCCATCTCACGTAACGATGACCTAGTCGACTTACAGCGTCGACATAATCCGAACCTGACTACTGCATACAGAGGCTTAAACTCACCGTTCAGTCACATCCCTAGGTACCCATAGGTAACACCAGAGTGTAAACAAGACTGAGATATTAATTGAGGATGCAACATGGCATGTACATGTATACATACTTTAAGTATCACAACTATTTATTCAATTTATAAGTTGAAGTGTAACATGACTACACATGCACGCGGCGATACGTGTTATCGAATTGTTTTTTAAGATAGCTGATGTAAAATAATGATGATGATAATGATAATAATAATAATAATAATAATAATAGCAATAATAATAAAAATATTTAATATTATTATTATTATTATTATTATTATTATTATTATTATTATTATTATTATTATAATCATTATTATACTTCTACTACTAATAATAATAATGATAAAATACTGCTTTGGGTTATGCAAATTACGAGTCTGTACCAATGCAATGGGTAGCTCTCTTTAAAGAACCTTGTATAGCAACTCCTTAACCCGTTCCGTACTAAATTCTGAAATTCCCATAGACTTAATACACAGGCCACCAGGTTCCCGTATGGAACGGGTTAATTCTCATATTGTATTTTCCTTACGTTCCAAGAGGACTACAAATCCAATCTGATTCCTTAATTCTATGAAAGAAAAAAGTATAAAAAGTTCATGCATGGCTACAAAGGATGCCTGGGATCCTAGCAATAATCTCAAGAAGGGTGAAACAGATGCAGAACAGTGCCAAATACATGTATTTTAAATCTTATACAATGTAATCCATCGTTAGTCAGAAAAGTTGGCTTTGGTCAGCGTCTGTGTAGGATGAGAACAGAAATCATTATTGGCGATTTTACCCGGGGTCATTCCAAGACAAGTTTTCCGAAAAACGGATAATCTCTACACGCTTTTTTTTTTTTTTTTTAAGACGCGGATGTCTTAGTAGGATTTCAAGTTGACATTTAGATTGCATAATAAGAGTTTTTCGTGGTAATCAAAAGTGCGTCTTGTGTTTACCGACAGATAAACTTTGATGATCCTTGGTAAACTTAAGTACGAGGAGTTAGGGGGTTGTTGTTGCTGCTCTTGCTGGTGATACTTCGCATTTAAAGGTATTGTTTACAGTACCATTGGAGGCAGTAATAAAAAAAAACAATTTTCGAGATATCACATTTAATGCATTTGTAGATTAGTTGTATCACAAAACATCCTTCAATTATTATTAAAAAAATCATAATGAAGCCTAAAATATCAGGAGATATAATCACCATTTTTCTTATAAACCATAACTAATAAACCATACAACATGTATAACTGTAGACAGTTTATTCTAGAAACAATTTTACTCTAACAATAATTGTTCACATTTTGTATACTCAACAATAATGGAAAATGATTATACGGATTAACATTTTTACAATGGTTGGTTGTATCATTTCCTCGCATACTTTGGAAATATTTTGAAGCACTAGAGCTGGGTTCTTGTTTCATCTGCATATGGTAAATAATGCTTTTAAAGTGAGCTTATCTCGAGTTGATTCACGCACTTCGTGTCACCACTCCACTTGACGTATTCATAGACAATCATATCAGTTAACAATCCAGGAGCGCTAACGAAGGAAATATAAACAAAGCTTGTGATGTTATAACTAAAATGTAGCTATTATAATGTATGCAGTGGCGGATCCAGGAGGGGCGCACCGGACGCGCACCCCCCCCCCTTTTAGTTTGTTTTTTGTTTTTTTTTTGTAGTAAAAGAAATAATGATAAAAAACAACTAAACCCTAACCTTAACCCTAAGTCCTTGGAGGAAAGAAGACAGCAGCAATTGTCGCTGGAGCAAATGTCGTGTCACCACAAAATACACCTTTTGGACTCTGAAAAAAAGAACAAAACATTTAATCTTGGTTCCATTATCTTACCAAAATAAGCAGTAAAAATAGGAATTACATGGGCTCGGCGTTAAGCTCGACATGAAAGCCTTACTCTGGTCAGCCCATGACAAGAAATTATGAATGTTCTCTTCACGCATAACAAAAAATACTATGATCTATATCGTACATGGAATTGTAGGCCAATATACATTTACGGCAATGCAGCGTGAAAATAGTTGTAGGTAGATATAGAACAATATACATGTACGTGTAGCTCTGTGTCGCTGGGGTGTGGGTATTGTGTACTCTTTACGGGGTTTGTGAGGCGTTGATCACTCACGATCAATGCTTCTGTTCTCCACGCTTAATGGTGTAAAGCTTCTCGGCAAAACATTTTGTGTTTTAAGAATTAGACATTCTGATGAAGATATCTGAAGGCACCGTACTGTGGCGAGGTGGATGAGACCCTTGGTTTTGAATAACAAGTCTCGGGGTCGAATCTTATCAGGTGATCTACGCCCTTTGACATCTTTCCCCCCATTCACCATGTCCCTCTCTATCCATGTTTATGAGTGATACCAACTGGGTAACGCTAGGGTAAGGATAATGGTAAAGCCCTCTGGCATTACAGTGGCATAACTGAAGAGGCTACTCTGGAAAAAGAAGACATTCTTGTTATTATCATTATCATCAGATTATTATTTTTTTCCATTAAAAAAATCATAGTGAATGTCTGTTGGCATGATCATGATTGTCACCAGGAAACTAGCAACACTGAATTTTTTTTTTTCCGAATAAATCACAAGACATATAATACAGTATCGGACATATCCCTTCTCTTTAGATCTTTGGGGAAACGGGATTTATGTCTTCATACCCATTATTTGTTTACAGGAAATCGGTAAGCCACGAATAAAGTGCATATTAGAATCTCGCAGAGATGAGTTTATTGCAAGACCACGGAATTTAAAATTGTTACGAGGAAAAACACACCTCTTTCCCCGTTTTGTTATCTTCTCAGTGCGGGTATTGCGTAATACCTATAATGCTCTTGAGTATTTATTTTTGTTAACGTTCTTTTTCTCTTGCAGATGACCAAAACCACTGAGATGTATCATCCGTCACGGTAGCAGCTCAATCAGCTCAGCAGAACTCAGTCACGTGATTAGCGGATCCGTTCCTTTTCTCCATCTTGGCTTAGCATTCTTCTTTCCTTACCCACCATGGCGGACTCTAGTGACCCCGATGGAACGGGCGGTGCGGACGACCTTGTGAATCCAAACTCATCAGGTCACTTTGCGCACCTCCACCAACTGAGGCAAGAACCGCGACAGCGCCACCTATCGACCTCCAAACAGGATCAGCGGTCATCGTCCTCGTCAGACATTGCTAAGGACATGTTACCTTCCATGGGAGTCATACTTGTAGTGATCGGAATATTCATCGTCACAACGATTATCTATCTCCACACGACGTCAGCGCCCGCACTGACTTACAAAGCTGTTCGATTGGAAATCCAAAGCCGGGAGCAGTTAGAAAATGGACAGGCGACAGACCCACACGTTCTTCCTCTTAATGAGTCATTACCCGGTAGATATCTGTATTCTTCACCTAGAGCGAACATGTGTTTCTTTCAGGAGAAACTGACACGGCGGGGCATGCCGACATTGCATTCAGTTTTCGCTGATCCCATTTCCCATAATGTTGTCATTAACGGTGTTCGACTTCAGAACACGGACTGGCGGGGTGACGATTTTGTGTGCCACTTTGAAAACAGCGAACGTGTAGCCTCCGACCCAGTCGTTCACGATGACAGGAGTTTTGGGTATAAGCCACAGTACCTGATTGTGATTACGTGCCCAATACCTCGTCGATTTTACGACAGGACAAATTTCACTATGTCTTTGTACCGAAAAGTTGGCGGTACCTTCTCAAACGAATTTTCATACCAGGATATTACTGTTTGTTTGTCCGGAAGCGAGCAACGTCAGCGCCGTTTTCTGACAATGTGCACTATGTTGAAAGACGCTGACGAATTTATCGGCGACTGGCTTGACTTTCATCTGCATGTCGGAGTCGACCATGTCTTCATCTACGACAACCAACTTGAGGAGCTGAGCAAACTCCGGACGACCGTTGCGGAATACATCGAAAGGGGCGTGGTCACGGTCATTCCCTGGGCGCACACACCAACGAGCTGCAAGATTTACCTCGAGGTCCAGATCGCTCACGAAAACGACTGCCTGTGGCGGAACCGACACACTTCCAAGTGGATGTTGAAGATCGATGTCGACGAGTACGTGCAGCCGATGAATGTGACCAAACCGTTCATTGGAGACTACCTGCGCGATCCGCTGTATGATCGAGTGGGTGCCGTTCGTCTGCAGAATTGGTTCTTCGGTCGGCCCAACCTGTCCGAGCCTCAAGGCGGGAAGTCCCTAGTGCAGAGAAATCCGTGGCGCGCTCGCGAGCCCACAGAGCCCAACGCGTCGCACGACAAGAACATTCTTAGGCCGATCAACGTCCACTACTTCAAGATTCACGCCATGAAGCTCGGCGGTACGGCCGTGACCATCGACCCTTGGACGGAGCTTCGGATGGTCCATTACCGCGGAGATAATCCCCGAAGGAGGAACTTTCGACTGCCCAAATTCAACGTACTGGACACGAGCATGGTGAATATGATGGACAAAATAGCAAAGCTAAAACAGGGACTAACATGATGAAGAATGAGGCCCAGCGTGGCCTCAAGAAATACGTGCATCATTGCCTTCCACAAACCTTTGGGCGAGCGCTTCCGATGCGCGCTATCGCCATAGGCAGGATGTTGGACTCTGACAAAATCATTAATTGATTACGTCATGTTGTGAACTTGTGACATTCAATGGTCTGCAAGCTGAATTTTCGACTCTTCTTTATCTTTCTGTACTCAAGATGTTAAGTGATGTAGATTATGACAGTTTTTTATGTTTTTTTTTTTCTTCCTGAACAACTCTGTTGAATTCCTCTCAAATTACCAGTCCATACAATGTGCGTATCTGATGTATGTAATGAAGGCTGCTCCACTGCCGGCACTATGTGAAATGAAATTTCAACAGAAGCGACAACTGTCTTCATTTCCACTCCATTTAACTGAAAAGTGAACTGTGCACAACGTACAAAATTTCACCGAAAGTTAATACATTCTGTGACACCGGAAGTGAAACTTTTTTTTTTGAAGCATGGACCTTACTATCTGCAGCTCAAGCTGCCTTCTGTGGCACTGAAATATCCATATACATTGCATTCAAATTAAAAAATAAAAAAAAAAAATATTGGAGCCTCTATGACTCACGCGCAACTATACGTGTAAGCGTGACGGCATTACGTATTTATGCCTAGAGCTTCAACTGCGAAACTACCCACTCCAAAAAGCGGTTTAATTGACACTTTATGTTCTACATGTTGCCAGTTTATTGCTTGTCACTTCTGTATTTTCCGTGTCTGATCCATATCACTCTCTATTTAATCTGTGATTATGCTATATGTACTAAACTCATTAAGCTGTTGCTTATATTTTTAACTTTACTTCCTCTGTGCTTTATAATGAATTACATCATAATACACTTCTAGTTTGATATGTGTAACTTAATGCAAGTAGCTGATTCAAAACTTTGGGTCTACTTCAAGCTCGTACACAGAGATCCGACAGAATATTTCTGAATTTTGTTCTTTGCTGGCGGGCAGTGGTCGACTTAAAGTCATATACCTTTGAGGTATCACTTTCGCCGTGTGCGCCTCTTGTTTTAACAATCTGAAGAGCTCCATGGACAAGTCGAGTCCATGTCCGGTCGTTCCACCTATTCTAGGCCTAGAATGTGAGACACGGTTTACCAATTTTGTTGCTCAATGCAAAGGGGGGAAAAGATATAGAACTTGCGGATTGAGATATGTATTCAGTGATTTCCAAGTAGGTGAAAAACAACTAAGCATACATTTAATTGCAATTGTATTAAATATCACATTTATGAAATTATGCTATCAGCATCATCATAGCATACAATATTGTACATGCATTATCATGCACCACATTACTTACATTGTTTATGCTTATACTGATTATGTAAAAAATAAAATGAGGTATATGTTAACTTTGGTCACTCAGGGATTGACAATTTTATAGACTGTAACGCTTCTTTTCAAGCGTTACCTTTGTCACGTATTCCATTTTTAGTTATTGGCAATAACGCATATATGGTAGGATGTCGGAACATGGAGCTCACCATTATTTCAGATAAATGACAATGTTAAACAACGCGTTTTGTTGTTGTTGTTGTTGTTGTAACTGTTATTATTATTTCAGTTAGATTGATTGGACGACGTGGAATATATGTCTTTCTTGAACGATAGCACGAGTCTGATAGTATGGCAATAATTTTCATTATTGTTATTATTATCATTATCATTATTAATATTAGTATTATTAGTGTTGTTGTTATTGTTATTATCATTATTATTATTATTATTATTATTATTATTATTATTATCATCATCATCATTGCTATTATTATTATCAAAATCCGGTAGAGTGGCAATCATGCGTGGTCTGAATGATTTCACTGACCACAGACAGAGGCATGGGCATTCCAAAACCACAAATAGCGCCCGATATCCATGTGATTGCGTATGGTCCGGTTCGGATTGTGATCGAGAATCGCCATAACAAATTGTGTACAGCTTCATCACTGATCTCTATGGAAGTTCACACAGAGCCGAAGATTCTCGACTGGAGTCGATCGTTCCCGATGAGCGAACCATGATTCTTCGGTTCTGTGTGTACTTACATAGAGATTAGTGATACAGCTGTACACACTTCGTAAAGGGGGTTCTCGAACGTCGTATACGAACCGGACCGGCTTCCCCACCCCCATTGTATCCCCGGACGCTACCTGGTCTTCAAGAAGCTGCATTCTGATCCGAAAGATTACCATACGCTTAACGACTGAAGAGCAGTTGCAAACTTTGTTGTACTGGAGGTCAATGTATGCATAATATTTTTCAAGAATGTTCTTTCAGAGAAAAAGGTAAAGACCGAACATTAAAAAGTAAGAGCTCCAAATAAGTGCGTGTGGCAGGTCTATGCGTGGTACTTTCTATCAAGACTGAAATCCTTAATATGAATATTATTTTTCCTTCCTTCATGGGAGTTCAGATCATTTCAGATATTTTTTGTTTTGCATTGCCGATACAGTGATAGATAAGCTCAGCGAGTGTTAGCATTTTTGTAATGTATATCATTATGTAGTATACATGAGAAAAAGAAGAAGAAAGATATGAATCCACATCGTATTGAATTTGTACAGTAAAAGCGGGAACACTTTATAGTAGTTTTACCCCCGACCCCCCCCCCCCCCGGGGAAAAAAAGAAAAAAAATAAATATATTGGAATGAACTGGACCATCTTCATTAGCATAGATTGACTATGTGTCACTGTAAGATTGTCGCAAATAACTGCCGAAACTGGAAGTTGTGAGGGCGCACTAACATTAAAATAATCAAGATGACTCTGAAAACGATGTTCTTCATTGTAAACTCATGTGTTTTCGTAAATCAAAATTAGGCCAGACTTCATCGCAGGTTGCTTAAATCTAGTGCCACTTATTATGCAAATTTCCACTGCGCAAATGCGTATAGAGGTGATCGACACATAAATGACGCAGCGTACGCCGAGATGCAACCAACATAATGAAGGTACGTTGCTGTGCAATGAATGCTACGTAGTTTCTTTCTTGTTTTTAGTCCGTGGGTCAAACTACATGTAACAAAGATTCCTTTGTGCATTTTGTTCTATAGTAACTGTCCCGAAAGTACGTACTGTATATACATGTATGTTGCACCATGCAGCTTGCTCCACTGTGCCTATTATAATATTGACGCATGTCATTACATAAATTATGCCACAGAAATAAGGTTTTACGAATGTCTCCTGGTTGTGTAATGAATAATCCGCTTATAGTGTATATCATCTCTTGGGTTGTTAGTATTTCCTCTTACGCAAAAATAAACAAAACGTACGCACAGACAGACAGACACACAAACAAGCAAACAAGTATATACATCACATCAATACTTACTACAACGAAACAACTGGCTATATGTACGTAAAAAAGTATAGACATTGGGTATTAATGCATCACAATGAAAACACATCCAATCATGATAAGAAAATTATACATAACAGATTTAGTATTGGAAATAAGGATACTACTGGTAGTACTATCCTACTATTTCCTATCGTTATCATTATTATAATATAAGTAGTACATAATATGATATAAGTAGTAAAATATTATTTTACTACTACTACTACTACTACTACTACTACTACTACTACTACTACTACTACTACTCATATACCAGTACTTTTATCATTATCATTAGTAATCATCTTCATTATCATATTGAAACAACAGTTATTAAGAATTACCATACACCTGCATATAAACAAGTTTGTTGTACACAGAACATAAAGAGATTAAAAGCGTACTCTACGGACCAATGTGTATACGATTGTGTGTGTGTGTGTGTTTCTGTGCCTGTGTTTCTGTGTCTGTGTCTGTGTAGAACTTTTCAATTATCCATCTGAAGTTAAAGGCAACAGAAGACAACTTATTTTGTTTTCCTGCTGTACGTACTTTATTAACATTATCAAAATGAAAGATCATTTCACTCTTGAATGCATAGATTGATTAGTAAGAAAATAAATATTCGATACGGTGAGTGTAAACACATTGCAATTCATATGGCCACAGTTATTTATGATCTCCCAAACAAACTAAACAAATGGAATGCAATATAATACATTCAAGCCAAATGACGCAAAAAAAAAAAAAATCACTATACATGTATTCATCATGTTCATGGCGTTTGTGAGTTTAACGGTCTTTAACAGAGTAATGATAATGACATAACCTTACAAAAATGGATGCAAGAATGAACGAAATTCCTCAAAATTTTAGTTCTAGTTGAAAATGCATTATCCCTTTAATTTGTTGTTGACATTTTGTTGTTAGTACATGTAATATGATTCCCCTTGCCAGCTGAATAATGAGAGTCAATGATCTTTAACTATAATATGCTAGAAAAATGACAATAGGTGACAATGCGATAACGGCATGTGGATTTAACCAAAACGTTTAAACTTCATAATTTTCAAACCTAATTATGCAATTTGTCCTCAAAACTTCATTTGCGTGTACTAAATTTTCGACTTTCACTGAATCCAAACATATTTTGTGGGCAAATATCCCTTTAACCTTGGTGTGTTTCTAGTTTGAAGCGTAGGCTAATGAATAAGCTTTCCGTAACAAATAGGCCCTATGGAATTCATTGACATGTCCTGACAAAGAATTAACTTGGGTAGACCAGATGACCAGATTGATAACACATGGGGAAAGCATCCATTCATTATCTTGCATTGAATATAATTATTAACATTCTCTTCCTGTTGATATTGCCAAATACCACTTTTGCTGTCAGGTGGATGTGCTGGCAAGCAGCATTTATAATTAAGGATTACATGAATAATCATTACATCACAGATGCTTACCCCAGTGAATTTAAAAACCAACATGCTTGTTGGTACGAATGACCTTTCTTCTGCTCATACACAAAATGGAACTGCGAACTGGCTTATACTGCGGCGCCTTCGCTGGCGAACTTTCTTCCTTCTTTGTCAGATCCAAGAGCAAATCTCTCTACACTGTCAGCTTTCTGAAAAGCTTTCTTAATGTACCACGGCTACGAAAACCGTTTTGAGAAATTGAAGAGAGCGTTGATGAACACGAGTGTACAAAATTGATGGTTAAATTATTAGTAAACAAAAAAAAAGATATACATAATGATAGATCACATTGCAAGACTACAAATGATTATTATAAACCGATTTCCCTCCTATAAAATATACAATAATGATAATATAAATATCGTAAGTATAAATGACGTATATATCAAACACAGCCCCTCAACTTTTTGTGTCTTCCCTGAGGCGTGTTTATTGCTGAATCTCGATAATATCATATAGAATAATTACACCCTCTTTGCTAACTTTTCATCTTCAGCTTACACAGAAGCTCACACGAATAAACATCGGAACCTGCAATGTATGGGCTCAATATTGTATTTCAACACAATCAACTGTGTGACAATCTGTTGCAGTAAGTCCCCTTGATACGAAAGATTCTCAATACCTTCGAATCCCAGCTCTTCACGGGATTCTACAAGCGCCACTCACTGCACAGCGTCGTTATGGATAGGATGGTTACCCGACTCGTCATACGTTACAAGACGAAGCTCAAAGTGTTTTAAACAAACTGCAAGTATTCATCTGGCATTTATTTTTTTCTGTAATTGTCCCTCTTTAAGTATAGGACAATGCAGGAAGGATTGAGTACTGTACACACACTTCACTTGTGTGGAGCGCACCCATAATCACAAGGTTAGACTTCTTTTCAGTTGACCGTTTTCTGTTGTGATATTCGTGGGATAATCAAAATCTTATGGAGTGTATCATATAACGTTATGGTTAAAGGGACATTCCAGACGATTTTCATAATTTCACATCATGTAGTACATAAATCGACAACTCCATGTATAGATATATGGAATTTGTTGTGGTTCTTGCGCAGAGAAACAATAGTTTGAAAAACCTTAAACAAATTACACTGAACAAGGATGATGACATAGGAGGTTCACATATTTCAGAAATGTATATTCCATGACAATACCGCTTGCTTGCGAGTTCACCTGTGTATAATCTGTGCATGCCTTCTTCTTTTGTTCTGCTTCCTCGAGCCTCAACTCATGCATTATTATGGTGACTCTGCCATGTCATCATCCTTGTTCATTGCAATTTGTTCTAAATTTTGAAAATGTTCTTATTTTTCATCCCAGTTATCACAAATTCTGAAACTCTGTCCTCAGTATAACTATATTTACAGTTGTTCAAATGTAAAAATCTGAAAATCATCTGGAGGTCTCCTTTAAGGAGAATCGCCTTGAAGGAGGGGTAAAACAATATGACGAAAATAATGTTGAGCCGATTATGCATATTCTCAGAATTTGTTGTGTTACTTTAGTGTTACTTTAGTTACTTTAGCGTTGTATCTGAATCCTTCAGAGCATAATCATATCACACTGCAGCAGAATTTGTTTATAAAGGCCCCGTCACACTACAGCGAATGCCCAACGAATTCGAAAATGTGAAGACAGTTTGCATCCGTTGCTAATACTAGAATACTTCGTAAAATGTTTTGACGTTCTTTGTTTTCATTAGCTATTCGTAGGGATTCGCAGAGATACGCAGGAGATTTTGGACATGTTAAAAAATAAAAATAAAAGATCGGCTCCAGCGTATCTCTGCGAATCCCTACGAATGGCTAATGAATACAAAGAACGCCAAGCATGTTACGAACTATTCTAGTATTACCAACGGATGTGAACACATCTTCAAATTTTCAAATTTGTTGGACATTCGTTGGGCATTCGTTGCAGTGTGACGGGGCCTTTACGTACATTATAATTAAGTTCCTATTTCCCGCAGGAGCTATCTAGGTATCTCTCGCAAGCGTTGCCCGCTGGGTGGCCGCAGCGTCTCCTCCAACAGAGCCCCCGACTTGATGACTTGGTGCAGAGAGCTAAAGGCTGGTGGCGAGAGGAAAGAGAGGGGGAACATGGGGAAGAGAGTCCTTGGTAAGGGGAAAGTTTGTCTTACATGGTAATTAAATGCAGAAAGATTAAAGGGACATTCCAGACGATTTTCATAATTTCACATCATGTAGTACATAAATCAACAACTCCATGTATAGATTTGTGGAATTTACTGTGGTTTTTGAGCAGAGAAACAATACTTTGAAAACCCTTAAACAAATTACACTGAACAAGGAAGATGACATAGGAGGTTCACATATTTCAGAAATGTAGCAGTGTAATTCCATGACAATACCGCTTGCTTGCAAGTTCACCTGTGTATAATCTATGCATGCCTTCTTCTTTTGTTCTGCTTCCTTGAGCCCCAACTCATGCATTCTTATGGTGACTCTGCCATGTCATCATCCTTGTTCATTGCAATTATGTTCTAAATTTTGAAAATATTCTTATTCTTCATCCCAATCATCAAAAATTCTGAAACTCTGTCCTCAGTATAACTGATTTATAGTTGTTCAAATGTAAAAATCTGAAAATCATCCGGAGGTCTCCTTTAATCAGGGAGGTATCACGTTACCTGCTTCGAAAGATAAGACAGTCTACTAGTATTCAGAAGTTGCGGTCTATTTAATGTGTCGTCCTCACAAGTTGAGAACTCTACAACAAGCTGCGATGTCATTATTTTAGAACAATTATTTCAAAGAGCTCATATATAGAATTTCACACCTTTTTCCCACAATGTTAAAAGAACGCTTGACTACATTGTATATGGGCCCCTCTATCCACAAAGCATTAGAGAATGACACAATATTTGCTTCAATGTAATCGTATCTCGGGAACCACCGAGAACAGTTCAAGGAAAGTAAATGCATTTTGTCATCCTTATGATCTATGTATCATTCTGGTTTTGTTTTGTTTGTTTGTTTGTTTGTTTGTTTGTTTGTTTTTGTTTTTGTGGTTTGATAATTCTATTTGTTCTTTTATGAAAGTAACTCTCAGTTTTTGGCGGTTAAACACTATGGACACACGGACACATAAGCGTAGGCCTAAGTATTTCAACCCTTTTTACAACCCTGTCTAACCCTTCGTGTGATTTGAGTTCCTATTAGCACAGAAAACGCAAAGCATTGTACCCTGTCTGACCAACGTCCCTGGCACAAAAAGGATTCAGATTTTTGTTACAACAGCGCCCTCTTTCGTACCTTTCTTTCCATTGACTGCACCCTTTCTAGGCCGTCGTGGACTGACGTCAGCTAGGGTAAAACTCCTCGTGATGTCGTCTGCTGATTGTCGCGGACTCGTCGCTTCTTTAACGTCTAGAGTTGGAAGAGAAAGGTCATTGTAAGCAAGCGAGCTTTCTGAAAGGGTAGCTACAGAGGTATACATTTCGCATTGGGACAATAATGATCCGTGAGCAATCCAACGAGCACTACACTCTACAAAATACAAAAAAAAAAACCAACAACAACAACAACAACAACTACTACAACTACTACTACTACTACTACTACTACTACTACTACTACTACTACTACTATTACAACGACAACAGCAACAACAACAAACTGAGGCTGATATTGCTACCAGCAATAGTAGTATTTTGCCCCAGTATTACATGTACTGTAGTAGATGTACCTTACTGATAGTTCAAAAGAAAGTAGTGGTGCTGTTAATCACCATAGCATCATTTTTCCGCATTATCTTCTCCATCCTATCATGAAGATCATTTACCGGTGACTGCTGTACACTGCCCAGAACAATATAGTAATGCAATCATTACATTGTTTCGAAAATGACACAAAAAGGGCAAAACGAATAAATCATGGACTTTTCAATTTCGTGCGAAGTCGGCCAAACATCAACCCTAATATAAGGTACCACGATGGAACAGTAACGACACATACGAAGGCTACATGAAAACACAATGATGAGCAAAAAATGACGCAGGATAAAGGAAATTTTATTCAAATTTGACTCTGGTTATAATATAAACATAAAATCGGATCGGGCATCTAAAAGCCATCGCACAAACGTCGGATTAAGTGGGAGGGCATGATATTCTCCAAGCCATCGAATAACCGCCTGTGGAGTTTCTCAGGCTTGTAACAAACTAATCGCAATTCTTTTGACTTTTTGGTTAACCTTTGAAAGTTCAAGGCTAGGTTAAATTCATGTTTATATGGTCACTTTGTCACGACAGCCTTAGGAAATAACACCATGGACATACTTGTGCAGAGAAGTTCGTGATGTATGATGACGTCACGACGTCGGATATTCTCTTTCCAGAAGCAGCTGTCGTGGTCGCGGACGGGGATGGCGTGAACGAAGGAGAGACAGTAACGACTCGGGTTGACCGAGCTGTAGCGGAGGAGAAATGTGCCTGAAGGGCGCCCCCTTAGGAGAGACTCCGCATCATCGCGGCTGATATCGCCATGAAAGAATCTAGCAGCAGTGAAATAGACGGTAGAAAACTTTGATTGTGGATGGTTTGCATGTGAATTCCCTCTTGTGTTTTCCCTTTCTTGTGTTCTGATACACCTTCATTTCTTTCTTTTCTTTCTCATTTTCTTCTTCTCTGAAGTGCCATATATCAACTCCCAAATTATTTTCCATCGGCCTTTGCGTCAGAAGAGTAGAGTCAATGGCACATGGTTTGTTGTATATTTCATCTCAGCTCTTGAAAACAAACATTCGGCGAATCAGTGTGGACAATAGTTATTCAAAAGGTGGAATGCTTCGACTTTTACACCACGCATAAGAAAAAAAAAGAACATTTTAGTAATGTTTTCGGTTTTAGAAATAGTCAACTGGTTTCTTCTAAGATTATACTAACGAACAGGAAATAACGATTAAAGGTCGGGAAAAGAAATAGAAGGAAACAAAGTAAAAATCATTTTCTGACCTGTATATTCGATCCACCTGTCAAGGCAAAGGGTTAAAAAATAAGAAGAAGGTTGTGAATGCAGAATGTAAAGAGCGCATGAATAATTGAAAGGGTTTTGTCGTTTTGTCGGTTTTGTCAGTTGGATTTAATATTTTTCGTTTTTTTACGAAGGCAACCACAAAGGGTTTCAAATAATGAAAACAAACTGTCACAATGTCGAGAGAGCTGGTTCATTGGTAACGCTAACGTTTTCTTGTATTTTCTTCTAGTCCATTGCAAAATATTTCTTCACTCCTTTAACCTGCCAGAGCGGTAATATCGTTAAATAGTCCATGGAGCTGATATCATCATAAATCCGACGCCTTGTGATGAGAGAAGCGTAACTTAGATGGTGGGTAACATGTATAAAGAAGAGCGCATGTGTGAAATGTAGAACCAATTATGGTTATACCTCTTTTTGAGTTTCGACTGAGTTTGCTAGTAGGTGTTACTCCAAGGAGTGGACAGCGGTAGAAGACAAACATAAACTGTATGACGTAAGATACTTGAAAGAGCGCTACTTTATCTGTCACCTCACCTCACGAAACCAGGTGTCCATCTTTTTCTTGAGCCACAAAGTTCCTGATTGGTCACCCGTTCGTGACGTTTTGCTTTCGTCAGAGCCGTCACCACGCGGGGAGAAGGGAGACCCAAGCTGCATTTCGATACTCACCGAGCGAGTTCGTGAGTCAAGCGGTCTGATTGGTTCATTTGAGTCCCCCTGTGGTATGGCGTCTCGCAAATGACCAATCCTGATTTGGCTTTTAAGGTACTGAGACACGGAGGCAGCGATTCCCGTGAGGAAATTTTCATCAGCTGCTTTCACGCGGTTTGTGTTTAGTAACGAGGAGAAACGATCGAAGTTTAATGGGTCTATCAGGTCACCTAACACAGAAAAAAGTAATGAAGATCGATAAAGAGAATAATAGTGATGATGATGATGATGATGATGATGACGATGATGATGATGCTAAGGATGATGACAATAATAGTAATAATAATAAAATAATGAAAATAATGATTATCATTATTCACATATAATTATTAGAGTCGTTTTCTTCATACACACAGACAATAACACGTTCTACAAGCTTTGCATTGCACTGTAAGTTCCTGAGTTGTTTTTCTTTACCTAATGTTCATGTAGACTGTTGAATATATCTGATATTTGATTGCAGAAAGAACACATCCAGAAAAAAAAATAATAAGTAACATGAAAACACTCTCAGACAAGAATCGAGATAGCACGTAGATGGTTAATATTGCTGGCAAAATTGTGAGCGGCCTAGGTATAAGCCCTGGCTTACTTACAGCCAAAAAAGGCGGAGAGCTTTTCGGGCGGACATCGCGGCTCTCGACCGAGCACTGTCGTAATGGTTTCGTAAAATTCCCCAAGCTCAACCTAAAAAGGACAAGGAACAACGAGTTGTGGAGAAAAAGAATTAAATTCTTTAAGCAGATATCACACTTGAATGAACTACAGTCGTAGATTTCTTGACACTGTTTGAGAAAGAATATACCAATAGACGTGTAAATTCTTACATTGTTTGAAGTTTTATCATAAAATGTGATTTTGCCATCAAAATATCTGAATTATTTGGACACACTGTCGTTCATTTTTGCCACAAAAAAATGAAAATTTAACTTTCTACCGAAAAAAAAAGTCAAATGAACAGAACAGAACAGCGGAAGAATAAAATCTGACAAAATATTTGAAAAATACTTGAAATTCTACATTTTTTTTCGAGGAACCAGGAAGCAGGGGTATCAATCTTAATGTCCTAATTGAATTAGAATTCATTAATACTCTGGGTCTTACGTCAACTCTAAAATAAAAGGCTAAAATCCTTTGAAACTCTGTCACAAAGTTGTCCAAATATGCTGCTCCAGGCCAATTCGCTGTCAATACTATCTCAAAGTGGGCCTGATTTCTATACCGACATATTGGCGTGTTCCACTTATTTAACCTTATATACTTACAAAATATGTCAAAACTATAGTCATGATAGTGTTAAGATTTATTATAAAGTGGGTTCAAGAATGTAGCCAATAGGAAGCGCTGAAATGAGTCACGTGTGCTTTGGTTATTCTAGTCCCATCGCACTGCGTGTTAAATCCACCGTGGTTAAATCATATTGCCGATCGTCTGTGCGCGCGGCGGCTCCTTTGAATTGCATGCATACATACAGTACGCTCTGTCAATCCTGTAAACAACTTCTAGTTCGGGCTGCCGGCCGGCCGGCCTTTCTTCCCTTGTGCATAACATGTGTGGCGTACGTATACTCTTATATACGTACACTTTGTACAGTACAGTAGACCAAGCGTTGTGGGACCGGACGCGTACATGGAGTCACTTTGAAGGGCAAATCCAACGATTTAGCAGGTTAATTCTCACGCCGTTTTCAGAGTATGTTGTCTAGTAGGCCTATATGAGGAGTCTATATCAAGTCTTTAAGGTAAAGGGTGCATATTCTATGTAAAATAAGTAAGTTTTCATGCGGGAACTTAAGTTTCCGGAAACCCAACCCCCCATCAATCTCATGTCTTATACTGTATGTGCGGGATTTCCGAGTGCGACGTGCGTAAATGTTTAGGACGAACACCTTCGGACGTCTTGACCCACAAAGGTACGTGAAAAACGCTGGAAAATGCTGTTAGTTTTCGAATTTTCGACCCATTTTATAAAACAAATGATGCACAGGATTATTTCGTGGCGTTAGTGGAGGCGTAGATCACTCGAGGGTATTTACAATGTAGTGCAACATGCACTCGTCTTCGCCTCGTGCATGTTTCACAATTGTAAATACCCTCGAGTGCACTATACGCCTCCACTAACGCACTCTATCCTGTGCATCATTTGTATACTAGACGGACATTATGTTTATTGCTGCCACGTGTTATCAATGATTCAACGTTAGAATCTGAAAGAACAAATTTGGCAGTATTACTCTGCGATATTAATGTAATATATGTTTATTTAAAAAAAAATCAACGACATTTTATTTTATGCACTATATATCGATAATTCATAATGCACATTGTAACTGCTTGCCACTGCAGCCACCTCAGAAAGTGGACTTAATAAGAGAGAAAGACACACATGAATATTAGAGGATTAAAGAAAAATGAAAACACTCCGTACCTCTTCCCGGCCTCCAAACAGCAGGTCCCAAAAGTTCTTGGCTGCAAACGATAACAAGAATATTGTTGTAAGATCATTATCAAAAGCAAAACCCGGCCATCCTTTTTAAGGAAGAAATGATTGTGAACATTAAAGGGGCATTCCAGACGATTTTCATAATTCCACATCATGTAGTAGGACATATAAATAAATCAACAGCTCCATGTATAGATTTGTGGAAGTTATTGTGGTCTTTGAGTAGAGAAATCAATACTCTAAAAAATCAAAAACAAAATTACACTGAAGAAAATGATGACATAGGAGCCTCACATATTTCAGAAATGTATAGCAATGCAATTCCTTGACAATGCCATGTGCTTAACAAGTTCACCTGTGTAGAATTTTTGCATGCTTTCTTCTTTTGCTCTGCTTCCTGGAGCCCCCACTCATGCATTCTTATAGTGAGGCTGCCACGTCAACATCCTCGTTCATTGTGATTTGTTATAAATTTTGAAAACACTTTTTATACTCATCCGAATCACTACAAATTCTGAGACTCACTACCCAGTATAACCAATTTATAGTTGTTCGTATATAAAAGTCTGAAAATCATCCGGAGGTCTCCTTTAATGAAGCCAACACCTACAATGACCTTTAGTTTAAATAGAAGTATAGAAGCTCCTGTTTGAGGAAGGCTACATGAGATGTAGATTAAGACAACAACTACCACTAACTATATTTTCGGGTGCAGGTACAGCCTGCGAATTATACAGCTCACAAGTCATACAGCCCATGAGTTCTACACTAAGCAAACAACGCTCACGAGACCGACACAATAAAACCCCGTGTTGTATCTGTCGAACTCGTGGGCTGTTCTAGTGTAGGTCTCATGGGCTTTACCTGACTAGTGTCGAACTCGTGGGCTGTAGTACTCATGGGCTGTATGACTCGGTGTCGGTCTTGTGGGATTACCCCAAAGTGATATTTTCCTGTTGTTTACCCTGCACTAATGACTGTAGGGCAGAGCGTTTAATTACACGCGAAATGTACATAGTAGGGAAATACAATTATGTATAGACATGTGCATAGGCATATTCATAAAGTTATGTACTTTAACATCGCAATGATATCACTGTTCAGGTCATACTGCGTCTAGACTTAGCCTGTTCGCCCATTCAAGGTTGGACAATACAATGTAATGAATATGAGGATCCGAGCACCATGAATAATAGATCACTGAATTGATGTTAATCATAATTGTAAGAAAGCAAACTTATGGACGACCAGTTACGTGCGCTGTGGATGAGTGGGCAGTGAGGACAAACGGCCCCGATCGCCCAAGGGCAGATCCACTTCATTATTGTAGTTAAGGGTGGGATTTCACGGAGCACGCGAACGATTTGCGAAGGACGCGAATGACAAAACCCAACATTCGGAAAAGTTTTTCTCCGAATGTTTTCCGACAATGAAGCCGAAAACTATTCTTGCGCAATTTGCGCGAAGTTTCCACGACGTATGTGCGAATGTCGTGTGTATCATTGTTAAAGTACAGCATGTTACGTACACGAAGAACACGCGACGGAAATGCGAACAACGAAAATTTTTTCAAAAATTCTTATAAAAAAAAATGACGTAAAAAAAAAAAAAAAACAACTGAAGTTTTGATCAGAACAAAATCCCTCTTGTTTTTTTTTTTTCTGTCTTTCATCACCAATGACGGGATGCGGCTTATCCGTCGTTGCGGTTTTATAACCGGCATACGGTATACAGCCTTATTTGTACAGGGTACTTCTAATGCCCGTTATTAATCTGTCTTGAGTGCTCACTTGAAATTCTGTCTAATGGACTAGAACTGCATTTTTTTTATTCAGGTATTTATTTCAGGAGAATAAGGATAAACACTTATCATTCTCACCATCATCTGTTTGAAGTTGTGACGTGCTGGAGCGACGTTCATCCTTTGACGAGAACTCGTCATGGAATCCCTAAAATGGTGCAAAATGTGACAGTTATTCAGGAAAAAATCTCCAACTAGTTGTCACATTCACTGATGTGAATTGTTGATACAGTCAACTTCCATTTCGTGCTTAGTATAATCACATTATCTTTTAAATTAGTCCCTCATTTAATTATGGGTTCTGCAAGTAACAGCATTTTTTTTTCTGTAGCTTCATTTCAGTTTCATTATCTTGTGATGAAAGAATAATTATGTCGTATAAGAATCTAAACATATTGACGGTATACTTTTTTGTATTACATACAATATACAATAATTGTCCAACGGGTACGTGTCTTGTGCTCATTCTTTTTTCCCTTCACTCTATTCATCCAAGAGTTCAGATTCATGTTATTTGATACACATAACGCGTTCCAGTTTTATGTCATAATCAATCGTTGCTTATAAATATTGTTATTTCTTTCTCCTTTCTGACGAGACTAGAATATACAAGCTTAGGAGTTCCCTCCGTTTCCAACAACCAACACATTTGATTTCCCCATTGTTTAAAGCAACAATAATGAATTCCATATGATTTTGTTTTAATGTTACTACCATCATCATAATAGTTTATTTACAGATGTAAATATTTGAAATACCTTTACTCATAATGTCGCGTTTAAAATTGCACACAACGTTGTAAGGAATGAAACCTGAATGAAATTAAATAACAGGAAATAAAAAAATGAAATATGCGTGACATGAACTGTAAAAATATGGAATGGGATGTAATAAGGGAGTTCACGGTTGTGATTTGCGCATGTGCAAAACAAAGGTCAAATGAAAATGTCTGTGTATTTGCCACTGACTTTAAAATGTAAAGAAGTCTCGAGCAACTATGGGAATCTGAATTATGTCAGTACAATGTATGTGTTTCGGACTTAGAATGTATAGGTGTACGTCATTTATCAACACTTTTTAGCAAAATCTCTCCATGCCTTTTATCAACATTGTTTTAATAGAAGATGCCATGCTTCAACAAGGAATTCTTGATCACAACACATGTCCATGTTATTTCAAAGTCTGTGGTGTAGGGGTCAAATGAGACATGCGCTAACCATGAACTCCCTTATTGAGTAAGGACGACAAAACAATAAAACGAGAATGGACACAGAGATGGAGAAAGTCTACCTTGATAAGTTGGTCCAATTCCTCTAAACGCATTTTGACTCGTATCGACATGAGGTTGTCTGGGAGTAGAAAACTTTCTAAGCTAGCGTCACTGGTTGCCATGGTGAATGTATGTCTGCTGACGTCAGACAAAGCGGTCGCGAGCTGTCCAAGCAGTTGCCGCGACTCTGTGTGAATGACGATGAACATTTACTTTTTAGTCATATTTGACATAGAGTCCTATATCATTACCTCTAACGAATTTCTTTAGTAGGCAAGTTGAACGTACGTTGGAAATAATGATTTTTGCCGTGAATATTGTGCATCAATGCTTCGTTTACTCAAATCTGCTCATTTAAGCATGGTACAAGCTTTAGCATGACCGTGTACATCCACATAATTACTTTCCCTGTTGAGCTTCCCGAAGGAGCCGGGTTGGAAAAAAGCAATCAAAATCACTGTGACCCTTGGGCCTCTCCAACCAACTTAAGAAACATTAACAACATTAACATAAATTATTGATACAATGACATTTTGTAAAGTAATCCAAAATGACCATACAAGCCCTGCGAATAGCATGTATCGACTATTTTCTAAAGTATTTTGGCTTCTATAATTAAGTTGGAGATGAAAAAAAAAACAACAACAACAACAACAACAACAACAACAACCAGCACCCTGCTTGGAAATACCATTCTTAATCGATATTTTTGATAGTCTCATTGTATCCGGGTTTACCTTGCGATAGAACTTGACCGCCATTGACTTTCCTTCTCCCGTTCTCAATACTCTGACCTAAGACCCTCAGACTGGTATCGAGGGCAGTCGCGAAATCGGGTAGGGCCGAGTCGAGGTCGGCGTAGAGGGCCGAGGTCGATGCGACGAGATCCCCGGCAGCGCTCAGGATTGAGAGAGAACTTTCCCTCTCACTGCGAGTAGCGACCTCACGCAACCGGGACGCCATGTACGGTGAGTAACGTCTCTGGTTTGTGACCTAATGTGTGTGTCTGCAGCATCAGCGAGAGATGAGGTCAAAGGTTATGACCCTGACATGCAGTGAAGATATCTATTTGATAACATAACAAAAGATATAATATTCTAAAGCATACAAATTGATTTTATTTCATTTATTTTATTTCATATCATTAGAAATACAATGACAGTAAAGATTTTTCATAATGAGTTGGCCATAAATTATTTAAAATCAGTACAACATTTTGATAAATGAAAATAGCGTGGACGGAAATACAATTTTATGTTGAAACTTTAAAGTTTGTACAGAAACAGACAAAGTTGTTGGAAATGATAATTGTTACAACATATACGTATGATCTGCAATACATAAGATATGTACATCATGACGTCATCCTCATAATACTACGTGCAATGCATGGTGATTGTTGTACAGAAAGATCGCAATGTGAATGTATTATGCTATGGATCATAATGTTTGACAGAGTTTCCTTTTAATCAATATAGCAAATGACGTGTATTTTGATACACAACTGACTCTCTAAACAAAATAGATATGACTTATAAACACAGCAGTGAATGTCACGTGATTAATGTTGATATAACAAGAGTTTCGAATTCAATCATTGTCTATCACCAATTATTGTATGATTATCATTATTGAAACAATGCAGACAGCACCCCTGCCAGTTACTGGAGTAGGACAGAACTAAACCTTGTTGAATTATCATTTGTCAGAAATAAAATTAATCACGAAACTCAGTACAAAAGATTCATAGCGTAACCTTATCTGTTTCGATTATGACATCACAATGAATGCCGATGTATTCAAATGTCAATTACTTTGTGTGCGTGTGTGTGTGTGTGTGTGTCTGTCCGTGTGTCTGTGTGTATGTAAACGTTCTTGATTAATGTGTGCAATTTTCATTTACCCCTTAATCTTGCAACTACACGGTATCAACCCCTAGAGACTATAATGCATGAAAGCAAGGACAGAGTGAAGGAAATTAGAGAAAGAAAGAAAGAAGGCAGACAAACTGACAAAACAGACATACAGACAGAGGCCGTCACCACATGGACTCGCTCGAATACACACACGCGCACGCGCACGCACTCGCACACGCACACACACACACACACACACACACACACAAGTAATGCAAACATAACACTACAAGTATCACCTTATAAGTGCGACAGAGGCACTGTGGCTGAGATGATCCTACACTAATTCATAACAGAAATATGGATACATAGATCACTATGTGTCACGCTTGATAAACATCAAGGTGTTTTTCATCCTCGTAGAGTGATTGTTATACTCTCTTCGCTATCGCACTGCAGCAGCAAGTAACAATACATGTTTTGCCGTTGCTAAGACAACTACGCGAGTTGATGCCGGATATACGAGCACTTTGCTCATTATGCAAAGTGACAACACAAAGTGTCAAAGGGGGAGGAAGCCTGGCATATTATAAGCCCTCGGTAACAATGATCATCGGATGTATGAACATGAGGTGCAATTTTCATTTGACATAAAGACCTTGGAGGACATAAACTAATAAAACATTATTCCCGCTATCAATGCAACGACATTTTTTTTTTTTCTAGGCGCGGGTGCCATTGTATGTCAGTTTTTTCATTCGATTGTATGCCTGCTCGTCCGCGTTTCAGGTGCAGCGGCTGCGTGAGTGTGTATGAATAATAATATGTCTGTGCATGTGTCGTTGCTCTTACTGATGGTTTTCTACGATAGCACTGAAATGAAAATAGATATAGTTGAATATAGCAGTTAGAATTACAACAACGATTAAGATACTGTTGATAGTATTGAAGAATCTGAACATTGATTACTATTTTGATAATTGATATAAATGGCAATGTAGATGAGAAGGAAAAGTAGGGGGTGAAGAACAAGGGAAAATAAAAAATGGTTAATTTTCGCTGGTTGAACAACATCAGCCAGGGAACTAGCCTTCCAAAGGGCCCTCTTACAATCTTAACCCATCATTGCACCTGAGCAGCCGGTTGTACGCCTGGGTCCAGAGGGACCTCGAATTCGGTGTGATATCTTCTTCTAGAAAGCGGGATATGCAGCCACTCTTGAACCTAGAGCCTCTGTAATGTGTACGTGCACAGACACGAATATCCACAGCACCATAAAGCTATCATAATAGAGGAGAAAAGGTAATCTTTCACTTTTCTTAAGCTTGGCTGGGTAAGATTGTGGTGATCTGGATAAAGATTAATGGCTAAAACTGAATGTAAGGTTTTCCTTAACCGAATCAAACTTTCATATGATATTGTTTAAATTTTGAGAAAGCTGGTAGACTAAATTGTTTCTTTTGACTTTGTGTAATTATTCATTACGCACAGACTCTGCATGGATTTTCATAGGATTGTTGTGATGTTCAAAACTTAATGAAGTTAAGGCTCTGGAATCCTAAATTGCAATTTCACAACATAAGCGAGCTGGCTTTAACGCATGTATACAGTGACCGCAAATGGAAGGATTGAACTGCAACATTTAGGTAGGAAAGTTTATAATACGGTGAGTAGTGATATAAGAATATGTATTTCATAGCACCAGCCAAGACAACGAGTACCATATCTACCACTCTGTTATTCACGCTATTAAATTTCACCTTTAAAGACTGAACACTAGAGTTCGACCCCAGTGTGTCCCTTGAAAATCCGACGAGGTCCTGGTGAATAGGATATTAAATAAGTACATCCCTCAAAATCAGGCTTAATATCGATAGCTATGCACTGGCCCTCTAAAGCGAATGGCCATAGGCAAGTAAGTTCACAACCGTTCATAGAATGACACAAGGCAGCTGTTTCTCTTTTTTTTTCACAAGAAAACCTTCCAAAATAAGGAGTGAAACAGAAACAGACAAACAAAGACAGACATGAAGAAGACTGAGTTTAGATTTTGCGGGAAGAATAAAAGGCACTTTGGACGGTACGAGATTCATGGGCCTAAACATCACTATATGAATGTGCTGCAGAAATCATACAACAATTTGGTTTCCCGCATGTTTGTCAAAAAGAATATGTACATATTATGTGTGTACTACGTTGAACAATGCTAGCCCGCAGAGAAAACGTGGGGCTTGACCTTTTCAGTCGGTGCGTGTGTGTATTGTTCGTCAACTCTAGACTAGTTCTAGTTCCAGTGGCTGGATACTGTAAATAGTGACTCCACAGAGACAAGCAATCGGAGGAAAAGAATGCAGACAATTCTGTTCTCGTCCGATTCATACTCATAGGGAACCCTGTTTACTCTTTTACATCAAAACTTACTGAGATTCCGAAATCGCTGGAAATTTACTCTAATTTTTTTAGTGCGAGAAACTTTCGCAAATTCTGATAGGGGCCCAAATTCGGGAATGCAAAATGCACGCAAAAGACTATGTTTGTCTACGTACACAGTGCAATAAATCCAAGTACGTAACAATTTTTGTAACATGGCGGGTTCTAGTTTTTAAGTAACCATGTTTACAATTCAGAAATCGTCTCCTTTCACATAGATTGATATACCGGTCAACCAATGCAGCCTACATCAATATTCCAGATAACGATAAAGGTATATGTGTTCTGATTATCAAAGTGACTAAAGCACAATGAGTATAAACATGCAGTTAATGCGTTGATCTGTTGAAATGAAAATCCGAACTAAAATCTTTATCAGTATGATGTTCAGTGTGATGATACAACAGGTCCTCTTCCAGTGGCATGAAATAGAGCTAGGACACTGATATCAATATCGCTGTTGACCTTTGGCGACACTTGTACATCTTCGGGACTTTGTAACGCACAACAACAAGTCACAGAATCATATTTGCACAAACCGACATATTTTTTTTCCTCTCACACCCACTGACACATCCATTCACAACTCACGAGTACGACAATATGATCAGATTACATTCACAGCTGCAAATATGTGTATGAAATTTACACTGTACAGCAGACGATAAAAATGAACCGCACATAAACGTACCGATAATCCGGCTCCTATTCTTGTGCGGCGATGAGAGTGGGCGGGTGATGTATAATATCTGCACGGATGAATGTAGGTCGAACACTGCTGTCTGGCAGACGGATGCCTGACATCTGTCTCCTGCTCAACTTAGTCGCAATTTGTTCTGAATCATCGATCAAGTATTGTTATTACTGGCGATGGACACTGCTCCAGATAGATAACAATATATTATCGCTATGGGATTGTGTGTGATGACCTCAAGCGAGTGAATACACAGCCCCCGAGATAGTCAACATACGCTGAAATAGTAGGCTGAAACATTCGAGATGCAGTTGCCCTGTTATGTTTGAAACTTACCTTTGCTCCTAGTGTTACCATAGTCTCTTTCAAGTCATAATCTTTCATTAAATGTACTTCGCCCTGGTATACCGCAGTTAACGACTACACTGTGGGGCGCTTATGAGCTTTTGAATGTTGCAAATAGCAGAGATACATCTGACTCTGCATTACTCCCATTGACTTCGGATCTAACTATAAAAAATGAAAATAGGAAAGGAGAGGAACAGTATTCTCCTAAATGGGAGAAGTCTTGATTGAGGCTTGCTCCCTTCGCAGGGCGCAAGGTGTGACAATAGGGGGAAACAATAAAGCCCTGATCGTGTTCTATTCCATTCCTGTGTGAGGCGATTCAATATCGATCGCACGCCTGAATCGTATCGAAGGGATCCCAGCAGACAATTCAGCGTAGCGCGGAGGCTTTAAATAAAATGTCCATAGCTCACCGTTACATCGCAATGACTTTATTAGGCCTACAGCCGTCCTACTTTATCGATTAACTGTTTAATCGATTGCGTCACACTTTGTTAAAGCTATTCCTGCAAACACATTCCTGCGTATTGAAGAAAAAGTCTTGCCAACAATACACTGGGTGTTTTCAATAACAGAAAACATAATCAGTAATATGTTAATTTTGTCAGGTATGAAGTCAGACTTCTCTGGCTATATGAAGTAACAACTAAAATCAGATAATGGCATGCTCCTGGGTAATCATGAGATAACGGGCGGTATGTAATGACATGGTCTGCACCTGCCAGCGAGACGAACAAATACAAAACACGAAAGAAGAAATTCCCGACAAATAAGACTTCATATTCTGGTTTCCCTGGTTACTCATGACAACGGTCATTCAATTTGATTTAATTAGTGAAACTTTGATTTAGCTCTTACTTTATTTCTAATCCCTCCCCCCCCCCCCCTCCACACACACACACACACAGATTCTCGTAAGATGCTTCAACCCCGTGATATGATAGCTTACTCAAGGTAATTGGAAATGTCCCACTATTTTTTTTTTTGCCTCTCAAAAAAGTCTTATTTTTTTTTCTTTAAGTCAGATTTATGCTTAATAACTAAAACTACACTTTTTTCAAATTTCCCAGTTTGAAAAGTGTAAAAATTATTCGTCTGCAAACAGGACCTTAATAATTATACAGAACGGGCATGCGCATTATAATACCCCATAATCTTATGGTACCCCTAAGCTGGTCCTAATGAGGGCGCTTTTTCATAGTAATTTGCTCGAGTGCACATAGGTACATTTAATGACCTTTTCCCTTTCTCAGTTAGTTGACTCTTCCCTTGTTTTAAAACTGACATAATGCATAAGCTTGCCCGACGTCACAATTTATAGAATTCATGTTCAAACAAAGAATGAGCTTCTGAATTCATTTGTTTTGCATTGAATGCTACAACAATCTTTTTCTCTTCATCTTGCCAGATACCAGGCATGCTGTGAGGTGGAGTTGCTTTCGAGCACCATATCATATACGGATAGCATGAATAATCATTCCATCACAGATGCCTATCTTAATAATGAATTAATGCCTGTTGGTTTAAATGGCCTTTTCCTGCTCATGCGCAAAGTGGAACTACAGGGTACGCACTGGCTTATACTCGCAACAAACAGTTTCATGCTCGGTGTGAAATGCATCCCCGGTTGACTAGAGAGAAACACTAAAATGTCCCCGATTGAAGCCGTTTGCGAGAACACACATACACACACACAAACACACACACACACACACACACACGCAAACACGTAAACAAGCACAACACGCCCACACACACACACACACACACTCAAAGATCTTTCAAAAACTATTACAAAAGGTTTGTGAAATAAAATATTTTCATGGATGTATTGAGATTTCGGTCGGTCAGACCACAATGGTAATAATAGATACAAGTAGGTCTCTACTGTTTTGTATTCTATTTTGTTTTATTGCAATTAATAATTCTTCGCCATTTTTTAAATTTCACACTGTACATTGCTGTAAATCGAATCCATTTTACAAGAAATAAGATAACTGTATCTCTCTCTCTCTCTCTCTCTCTTTTGTTGGATATCATAAAAATCAAGAATGTATGCTGAATAATGAACTGTTGTAGAGTAGTCGTAGAGGTATAAATCAGGTACCTTGCTGGGACTTGGCGTATTTGTAAGTATTTGTTTGTGTAACGCCGTTGTTGGTGAGGTTCAGATGTTGGCATCACTTTTGCGAACCAAAGGAAAATAAAACACCCTAAACACTATGGACTCTTCTGTTTTTTCATTAAGCACACCAAAGCGTTCATATATAAGCAATTTTAGAACAATACTTATTTAGATAAAGTTAAAAGAAATAATCAAAATTTGTGTTAACACATATCGCGCGTGACTAGCATAATTGAATTTAAAGAGAACAATGACAAAATGAATTCCATGTGCAGCTTGAGTGTTTCCATTAAGCAATTATTAGCTAAACGCCCCGAAACCGCCCGTAAACTTTAACTTGTTTTTTGCTTCATTATTGTTATTATTTTTACATAATGTATAAATACGCAGTGTGAAAGAGGTCAAAGGTCAACAAAAGTTTGGCAGAATTATTTCTCTGACACACAAGTCTCTTAGTAAAGTCTTAAAAGCCTTTCCAATAAACATAACTTATGCATATAATGTAAAAAAAAATGCAGTGATCTGTTTCTATTTATAGAAAGTTGTACTTTTACTTTGTTCTATGCATGCTACGTCATAACACTCTAATAGCAGAGAGTGCGCAGACACTTCAAGTATTCATAAATTTTGGGATGGATTTTCCGCTTTTTCTCAACTTTCACTAATGTGTTCTAATGATGTTGCCGCATTCACTCAATCCACATGTCTATAAAGGTAGACTTGCCCTTGAATGTGAAATGAAAGTTATGTGAACAACCGATAGCTTAAAAGAACATTGTGAAGATATAGGTCCCACATAATCCACCATACACTTATACACGATATATCATTCACAAATTCAATGACGATATGAAGATATGTACATATCTAACAAATTGATAAGCATTCAGAATAGATTCATCCACTTTCGACAAATAAACAATTCTAGATGATAATCTACATGTTTTTTTTTTCCTGGAATTACACTTCATAGTAGTAAAACACAGAGTGTCTTTACCCCCTTGTTTATATGAAACTGAAACTTTTGCCTTGAGATAGTGAATCAGTTGGAGATTACCCAACTTTCAAGACAGGACACATCATTCACACGAAACGAATATGCGAGCCCAGGGGGAGAAGGTGCCAGTTGAAAGGAGCACATATTCACTATCCAAATCAGATAGTGGACTCGTTGAAATATCCTCTCTCAACCGGCCTTTCTTGATACTAACAACGAATAGCGTGTGGCATGAGACTACTAAGTCGGTTGGATTAAAGGCGCGTAGCCTGAGATTCACATTCTCATCCCAGTAGAAGTCTGTTGTTGTCACACTCCTGACGGTTTCGTCTTGGATTACGAAGAGGCGCTGCACTGTTTTGTGATGTCACAAAGAGGAAACAATCACAACAAATACAAGAAAAAAAAATAAAACCATTCAGGGAAACAGCATGCGTCATTTTGATTTGATGTTTTGCCGAGGAACCGCTTCTGGATCTCGGCAGTCATGGCACTCTCATTCTAACTATGCGTTTTTCTACACGAGACTTTAATGAAAGTGAGATACAACGGCGTGTTGAAGATGACAAAATATAATTACGAACGATGACAAGATAACATTTCGTTTCACTTTAAAACTTAGTGTTAGTGTTTGTTTGTTTGTTTGATAGATACTTTATTTTCTGCAAATCAATATATACATAAATTACATAATCATGAACATGGGAAACATACAAAATATATTTGAAACAGAGTCGTTTGACTTGCATAAACAACGATATAAAAGGACATTAATGATTATAATATTACAGTATGCATGTCTATGCAGCAGGGATTACAATAACAATATTATATTTAAGAAGCGATAATGCAGAGGGCCGCCATTGTAAGCATTGCTTGAAAAGATGGCCGGCTCGAGGAAAAGGTAGGGACGTATTAAATTCGAAACAATACAAATTCTGCTGCGAAGATAGCAGGGGAAAATAAACTCTGATGTGTGATGGTGGTGAATGTGCGTGCAGGTGCTTGAAAGTGCACAGGGGCAGATAGGCTGGAATTTAGAATAATAAAATTGGTTTGCTGGAAGAGTGAACGACATATGATGTTGCTATCAGGAGACTAACATGAGTCATATAAATTATTCATGCTTAACTCGTATTTGAAATATACTGCAGTAAAATATGCTTCTTTAAGTTGAATTTTTTTTTATAAAAGTGAATAAGGAAATCAATGCTGAAAAGAAATAGTTTTGTCCAATATTAAACCAGAGAGGTGATTAAATTTCCTTAAGAAATGTTTCCCCTTTTGTTAATTCATGGTTTAAACTAGTTAAAAATTAAACTTAGTTTCTTTCTGGTAATGTCTAGTAGAAATTATTTGTGTGTGTGTGTGTGTGTGTGTGTGTGTGTGTGTGTCTTTCATGTAAATCGCTTTGAATGCGCAAATCATATAACTGAGAGAAATTCAATAAAATCGTAATATTTTTTATACTCTTAAAAATCCTAGAACTACCTCTTGGATATCATTTTATCCACACCCTCTTATGGATTCTCAATAGACACTGATAGGTTGGTGTGTGACATTTAGACGAGTAACCATTATTTTGTTTCCCTTGCTGCTCCCCATAGACGATAATAAAGTAGAGTATGACTTTTGTCTTACATTGTACATTTATCTGATATTTCTGTCATCTTAATAACATTGCATACCTTTGCCGTCAAAGCCGATGCTAAGTAATTCAAATCCAATCGGGGATTGCAGGAGAGGTTCCTTTCGTGAGGCGTAGTTATCAATAGCTTGACGAAATACTGAATAAGTGTTTGTCCAGTAAACGTACCTGTAAAGCGGTAGACGAAAATACACGTTTCTCATTTTTTTTATTTCTGCACGCTATAACTCATCAGCTTATTTTAGCGCTGTGAATGTAAATATAGTGTGCTGTTAATATCTGCTTTCAGTTATTTATCTATTTTTTTTTTTTTTGAGAAACTTGAAATTAGGTCTGAAACAAAACTTTATAATCCCTTCAACAATGATTCAGGAATATTACAACTTGAGACAGTCCCCTAACAGGCTAGAATGGGGAAGCTGTACACAAACCTTTCCACGTCGTCAAGTACAATGCTCGTTATGTCGCCGACATCCCTGGCAAAGTCTTCCAGAATTGTGAAGTCCAGAAGAGAAACAACAATGATGTTCACTGTCGCCCCAGGAACTGGTGATGAGCGAGTGGCGACGAAGAGGGCGCGCTTTGAGTCACAAAGAGCCAGGTTCAGGCAGTCAAAAATCCCTGATGAGAAAGATGTGAAATCGTCTCACTTATTAATCAAAGTCCCATTCAACACTATGCTAAAGTTGATCTCGATTCCCCACTTGTTAAAACTGAAGGAAATCGAAAGGAATCAAGACTTTTCTCACTGTAAGTGGACCTGAATGGATTTTAAATATCACTTGTTTTTACGAAAATGACATATCGGTCGCACCATATGTGCTTAAAATCTGAACTGAAGACTGTTTTTTAGTTTTATACGAGTAGAGAGGACTACTTCTTGCCGTTCTGTATTTGCCTCATTTACTGGTGATAACATAACAATTATTATCACAACTTGAACTTACGAAACACCGTTTCAGGCTGTTCATCGGTAATGTTCAACCGACGGAAAAAAATGTAAAGTCCAACAAAGTACTTGCTCCCGTCGATCATATGTGAGGTCGTTGGCTCCCTCTGGAATTGTACGGTAGATCGTGAAATTCACTTCCGTTCCTTTACCCAAATAAACGTTTTCTTGATCACTCAAGAACACAAGGGTGTCTTCTGTAAACGTTATGAAAGACAAGGAAACACAAGGTAAAACAAAGCTTATCACAGTCAATAGAGTGTTTGTTTGTTCCTTTCTTTCTTTTTCTTTGTGTGTGTGTGTTTTTTTTTTTTGGGGGGGGGGAGGTAGAGGAGCTGGACGCATTTGCCACCTTTGGAAATGATCAGCATTGTGTCAAATATGTACTTTTGTTTGTTTATTTGTTTTGTGAAGATCCCACAGCGCAGTGGATCTATTTTACTTGACGAATCAAGAACTTATCAATACCATTCTATGTTACAAATTTCGTTTGCAGTTGAAATATCAGAAAAGGCCTTCATTTGCACTTTCTATGTTCTAGATGTAAGATAAAAACCTTAATATTTGGTTCAAAGGCTCTCATAAAATGTGGTCAACTGCGAGAGTTTGGGGGAAAAGTCCTGTTGATTATAATTTGCTATATTTGTCTCATTTTCTACTCTCCTATAAACCCGAAACATTAGTGTTAACAATATTGTACACAAATTCATTGTCCACTAATATTGAAGTAGGAAAATTGAAAATGTCTTTGTTTTAGTCGGTATGGCCGATTCCTTCCTTCCTTCTACTGTACTGCATGCAAATCAGTTTAACAATCCAGCGAACGGCTGCAGTCAAAATTGTGCATACGCTTGATTTCAGATCACAAGTGCTATTTCAGAACAAGAACTCTTCCGCAAGTAAGAGAAAGTATAAATAAATGGGGTCAAGACCGTCACCTACGTGTCAAACAGTCCATGTGATGGACATTTGAAGACGTGAATATAAGAACGACCCAAGTCCAATTTTTGGCCAAATTGAGTTTGACATGGGAAATTGTAGCTTATGCATGGACTCTTCTTGTGTATAAATGATAAATCTTAATTACCCCCGGAAGTGCCTGAAATGAATGAGTGAAATCTTATATGAATTTAATGTAAGAATGACCCAACTCCAGGACTTGGGTCATTTTTATATTCATATAGCGCCCTCTCTCATCGCTTCTCTCATCTCATATAGCAGCCTATCCTGTATATGATTCATAGAACGACCAAGTCCATCAAAGAACGACCCAAGTCCATCACATAAACTGGCCTCTGCACAATTGATGTAAATGTTGATTTTGTCATGATAATATGTGTTCTAATTTGGATATACAATGTTGCCTTCCCATCAGAGTTAAATAGAATATTATAGGACAAATAAAAAAAATAAAAAAAGATATGAAGGTTTTTTTTTTAAGTTTACTCGAAATGGCCTTCCATGGACTTGGGTCGTTCTTATATTCAGATGCTCATATCCATGAATCATACAGCAAACAAGTCATGTCACATAATCCATCTACTTCTTAACTCGGAAAATACGGTCCACAGCCGGGTTCAACACGAGGTAAGAACAGCTCGCTCGAGTTCGACAGACACAACACGAGGCTTAGTGTGTCTGTCTCATTGGCCTTGTTTGCTCAGTGTTCAACTCATGGGCCGTGTGACTCGGAGTCGGTCTCGTGACGTGCACCCGAATAGACGGGGTCATCCCACGAGACCGACACCCACGAGTCAGTACAGCCCACGAGTTCGACAAAATACAACAAATGGCTTAATATGTCGGCCTAGGTGGGCCTTGCTTGCTCAGTGTCACACTAATGAGATGTATGACTCGTGAGCTTTATTTTTAAATCGTGGGCTGTTTGGCTCATGGGCTGTTATGACTCGTGGGCTGTATGATTCGTGAGGTCGGTCTCGTGACGTGCACCTGAATAGACAACCTATAGTTTGTCCCAAATAATCAGATAGTTTTCACTAGATAGATGTTTGACTATGCACCACCACACTCACATGTATACAGGAGTTATGCTTTCCGGGTCATGTCTTGCCACGTTCTGTCATGTTCTGCCATGTTGTGTTATAAAAGCCTGAGCACACCAAGCATGGTAACCGCATCAGTTAGATTTATGGTGCGCTAAAAGAAACAATGTCTAGTTCTGTTACAATATCACTTTCTCGCAATTAAAAAAAAATATATATATATTGTTGCAAAACAAAAATCATCTTGTCATTTGTGTGTGTGTGTGTGTGTGTGTGTGCGCGTTGCTCTTGATTCTTGTTTTTTTTTTTTTAAACAGAACCAAATATTGTACCTTTTGGCACTCCATAGGAAGCAAAAAAACAAAAAAAAAAACAAACAAACAAACAAACAAAAAAGGAAACGGGACCGTTGCCGTTACCGTGCTTGGTGTGCCGAGGTCTCTTGATAGTTTAGGCATACCTGCAGGTTTTTTTCGTCTTGGTCGACAGGAGACGAGCTCATGATATGGTGGACGACTCATACGCGTTACAATGGGTTCAAAATCACAATCACTACCGTCAGTGCAGGCGACAAGTTGGCATGAGGAGGTATACCCTGCAACGAGATCCTGCACACCCACTGGGCGTCCGAAATGTGTAGTTCATTGGGGATGAAAACAAAATAACAGCCAATCAAATACACTAATGATATGGGGCGCTTTCCTCTCACTTAAGATTCAGAATGGATGCAAAATTGATTCAAATTTCCTGTAGTTATCTTCAAAGATATGAAGGTAAAATACCCTCTTCAATGTAATTACTATATCATATCTAAAACGTCTACATGCTTATAGTCATTACTTTACCCTCTTATGTGTGTAAATGAGTTGCGGAATTTGCAGAGACCAGCCGAATAAAAAATAAGACAAACTTAAAAAAAAATGACGGAAATGTGTTACTCCCGGTGAGTGTTCTTGTTATAATAAAGTGTCCTAACTGCCAATCCCATTATGCTTTCATGCATTTAAACAATCTTGACAGTTTCTTGTTATGCCAGTTTTATCTTCCATGTGCTTTTGGTTGATGTCTATTGGCGTTTAATAGAGAAAGGTGACGCGTAGGCCCCTATCTATACGCAATCGGAACATTACCATGTACTGGATTTGAATTTACTTTGTGATGTCCTGGCCTATGTGTGTTGAGGTGAGGAGGGAGGGGGGGGGGGGGTAATAGGAGCAGCTCACCTGCGGTGCTGATCATCACAAGAAAGATTGTCGATCTCATGATAGGATTCTTTTCCATTCGGAGGCACATTCTGTGAATTCAAGTGTATGAAAACTGCAACAATTAATTTAATGCTCATTTTTCCGCCCTAGTAATAATGCGTACATGGTGTAAAGAATTGAATGTGTAATATGCATCATAATATGTATTTTATAAATTGATATACATTAATTATGATTAACATTCAATTCGAAAAACGCATATCATTATAATTTTCTAATTGTGACAGGCAGGATACTTTTTCCTGCAATTTGTGATACTTTGACAGACACGAGGCCGGATTCTTGCTATACGAGTTTTACTTTACTTTACATAAGATTTTTGAGGTGCTTTTTATGATAGATGAAACGTAAACAAAGAAGACTGCAATACAGAAAGAAACTAGCTGTTTTGTAGTCTTGTAACAGGCTTGGCATAATGACACATCCAGACTTTGCCATTCCCCCTTCTCATTTTTTGCCCCGCAAGTGCGTAAGTGGTCTAGAAACCTTGAAATGTGACAGCGGTAACGCTTTATATTTTTGCGCTGTTGTTGTTTTTGTGTTGTTGTGTTTTGTTTTTTGCTTGTTATTTCTTTTTGGGGTGAGAGGTGGGGGACTTGCCAACTGAAGAAACGCGGAAGTGGAATGAGAAAGATTAGGTTTTATTTTCACTTTTTGTTTATGAGTTTGTTTGGTTTATTTGTTTATATTTTCTTCTTTTTTTTTCGCTTGTCAGCTGAAAAACCCGAAAGTGGGCCTTCACTTTTAAAAAATGTGGCGCCAGGAGTTCGGTGTTTTGGACCTCTGATAACAAAGTAAAGGAGGCCTAGACAATGTAAATATTCTCCCGTTTGTTTGAGTTCACCCCGTTTTATTATGACCCAGGCTAGGTTTCTCATCTAAGCAGTTACTGCCGCGGCAAATTTCTTGACGGTTTAAAAATCTGACATCACCAAAGGCAGTCAAGGCCTGCCACGTTTACACATCCCGTTCTTCCACGTTGTCTCACGTCCGTCCCCTTTTGTCGATAGTGGCCTTAATTGTGATTGCCGTGGCAGCCGGGAAGACGGTATTAACGTCCCATTAGGAAAGTTAAAAAAGAAGAAATAAGAAATAATGGATTTATGTTACAGTGGTATGTAAAGTAGATGATGTGATGATAAAAAAGGCGCTTTAAGTATTTGAATGGCTTACACACATTTTGTTTACTACGTTGATGGTGGCAGTCAGCTTTAATAAAGTATGATCCTGAACTACACTTAGATCCATTATGGCAACTTTTTTTCTCTTCGACTTTTACACTGTATTTCTAGGTTTTGCTTGACTTCATTCATCTTTATTTCTTTCCAAAAATCAATCGTAGTTTTATCTTGAGACTTGAATTTCCTCTCTATTTATCCGTACATATACGTGTACAAATGTTTAATTCTAGATTGGATCTCACATGACAGTTCATTAAGGTCATTCCTAGGGGGAGGGGGTCGCATAACATATTCGTGTTTTGCCACTTGGATTTCTGAAAGCGTTTTGTTTGTTTTATAAGTAAGGTCTTCCTTCGTACAACTATTATTTTCAAGTATTCGTCGTACAAAACCACTAGTACTTCGATTGATATCTATTGATAATTGTAAAAACTTACTACCTAAAATATGCCAAATCAAAGAATCAAGATTCACATTCATCAAATGCAATGATAAGCGATGATGAGCTTCACAATTGTGAAGTACATGAAAAAAAAAATAATGCATTATATCATATAACCATTCCTTCATGGTTATTAAGAATGTAATGGCACATAATTTAGGCTATTTGTTCATACTCTTAGTCAGTATGAACTTTTTATGTATATAAATACGCATTATCGAATTACAAAATATGCAATAGTTTTGCAATTTCTAACTTTGAAACGCTTGATTAATATTTCTAACTTTAAAGAAAGAAAAACAGAGGAAAAGAAAAGCCTAATTGTACCGAAAGAGCAGCATCCAGTACATTTACTTCTACTTATTACTATGGTTGATCTGTGCATGCGATTTGCATACCCTTCCCTATCTGAAGCCAGTATTATAGTTTACGGCAATCAGTAGCCAAGATGACTTTTTAGGGAAAAGAGGATAGTTTGTTTGTTTATTTATTTATTTGTTATTTGTTTTCAGCGAGGAAACGAACCTAAGAGCCGACTACCCTTATCAACGCTTGCTTCCCTTTATTTCAACACTGATCGCTGACGCTGCAAACAGCACCTAAAAGACTTCCGATACCATTGGCTAGCTGCTTCACTAAAGGTAAAGTCAGTTTTACAAGTGTAAGTTCGCATGTCCTTACGACAATCACATTATTACAGAAAGAACAATATGCAATATTCAAACTGTAAGATTATATGCATATAAGTTTCACTGATTGCCTGTTGTTCGTTCATGTATTGTTTGGTATTGTTGTTGTAACTCTTTAGCTTGTTTGTATTTGTTTTCTGAGTTCATTATCAATAAATCAAGTCTCAAAAAACTGATACTGCTAAAAGCAAATATACTAGTTATCGTAATGGTAATGTTCTTACTTCTGTGTTGCGTGAGACAAAAAAGAAATATTTTTCTTCACTGTTTCTTCTCCATGAGAAGGACATTAAATCCACGTGGAAAGTTATCAATAATGTTCTTCAGAAGAAACGAAATAAATCGGATATCCATAAGATTTGTCTAAATGACATCGAGTTAAGAGATGATAATGAAATCTCTGAAGCGTTTAACTCATATTTTGTGAAGGTTGGATCTAATTTAGCTGGTGTTATTCCGGAAACGGATATACCTTTTTCTACGTATTTAAGTCATCGCAATAATCAATCTTTGTTTTTTTATGCCTGTATCAGAATCCGAAATTGTTGACATTGTAAATAATCTTAAAGCCAAAAAAAGTACTGGTTATGATGGAATTTCTAATTATCTTCTGAAATATGCTGTACATGAGATTGTTGTACCTCTCGCCCATATATTTAATTTGTCATTACTGAACGATGTAGTGCCTACTAGGATGAAAATCACTAAAGTTATCCCGATATATAAAAAGGGCCGAGAGGACGAACTGGGAAATTATCGACCAATATCGTTATTAACTTCTTTTTCTAAATTACTTGAAAAGATTGTGTACACGCGTGTATTCCGATTCTGAAATGACTGTAATGTAATAGAGGAAAATCAATTTGGATTTCGTAAAAAGCATTCCACAATTCACGCTATTTTACTCATGATAGAGAAAATTATCAAAGCGATCGAAGCCAAGTGTCACACATTAGGTATCTTTCTTGACTACTCCAAGGCCTTTGACACAATCAACCATGAAATATTATTATACAAATTACAACACTATGGGATTCGTGGGAGGGCCTTGGAGTGGTGTAGAAGTTACCTTACTGGAAGAACTCAATTTGTTAGTTTGAATGGCCATGTGTCCAGCTCACAGCCTATAACGTGTGGGGTACCGCAAGGATCCCTTTTAGGTCCTTTGTTGTTTATTCTTTATATGAATGACTTTCGCAGTTCGTCCTCTCTGCTCTATTTTCTTCTTTTTGCCGATGACAGCAGCATTTTCTATTCAAATCGAAACCCTCATGTTTTACTGAATACCATAAATACTGAATTAAAATCAGTATCTAAGTGGATTCAGGCTAATAAATTGTCATTGAATTTGACCAAGACAAAATTTATGGTTTTTAGCAATATCATCAATATTTTACCAGGTAAGTTGGTTGTAAACGACGTAGAATTGAACCAGGTGGAATATATAAAATTCCTTGGTCTTTATATTGATTGTAAGTTGACATGGAAAGTTCATGTTGATTCTTTGCGTAAATTACTATAAAAAAATGTAGGTGTTATGTATAAGTTAAAACAGTATTTTCCTAAACATGTTCTGCATTCATTGTATTCTACTCTATTTTTGCCTTATATAGGTTATGGAATCCTGGCATGGGGGAACTGCTGTACAACTAGACTTAATTCTTTATTATTGATACAGAAAAGAGCTATACGGATAATTAACTTCGCCACATTTTTTGAACACACTAATGTTTTATTCTTTTCCAGTAGAACACTTAAGATCCAGGATTTATATCATTTTAATATCGGGTCATTTATGTATCAAGTAAACTCAGGTGGTCTCCCTGATGTGTTTTCTTCGATGTTTGTCAAAAATACTGATGTTCATTCTTACCCTACTAGACAAAAAGATTCTTTTCATCTTTCTCCTGTACGAACCGTATCTGCTTTAAAAACAATAACCACTACAGGATCTAAATTTTGGAATGAGTTGGATAGAGAAATAATCCAATCTCAGTCTCTTTATTCATTTAAGCATAAACTTAAACTAGTTTTTCTGAATTCATATCTATAGCTATTCTTTAATCCTCCTCGACATTCTCTGTTCATACTTCACATTACTGACATTATCGATTATGTAACATGTGCCTCGCTCGTGATTTCTGTATTATCTCCTGAACTTCCTTTGTACACATTTGGTATCTCTGCTATTGTACACTGCATCTGTCTTGTACCTCGCTCGGGTGATTACTCAACTCTCAAGAAGTCTGTGCCGTGGACATTGTTTTCTTTGTTTTTTCTTTTTCTTTTTACTTTTTGGCGTTTATATTTCTCCAATTCACAAATTGTCATTCCTTAAATTACATAACCAAGTAAGAAATAATCTCACATCCGCATCTGGGAATCTACACCCTACAAGCAATGCTTCTATGTAGATTCCCCATATTTCACATGTTTTATTGTCTAATAAGCTGTACTTGACAATTCATCCAGGCTTTTGTATTGTGATGTTTATGTTTTATGTATTTGTTAAAATGTGGTATAGGGAAAAATAAAAAAAAAACAATAAAAAACAAAAAACAAAATCTTTGTCAGTGTGTTTTTTTTTTATTCTTGCCATTTCAGTGCTGTCTTCCTACAAATTTGTAGGACGACAACAATGTGGTTTTTTTTTTCCCATTTTGCCCGACTGTCCCGCTCCATTTCATTTACGCGTATTTGGCCTCTATAATTTAAGAAACACAATTTTTAAAATGAAAACTTGTAAGATGCAGTCCACCAAGGGTTTCAACTCTTACAGGCCAATGGCCTTTGTCATTCCCTTACATCTACTGCAGTTTTCACTCTTTTATTATATTTATACATTGTTGTAACAATCCTAGTACTGTTTGTGTTTTGTTTTGTGTATAGTGCCGTGTTATGTTCCGTACATACTTCTATCATACATATACATGTATGTCTATGTTTGTGCATTTTAAAAGGATCTTTAAAATTGAAAAGAATCGAATTATGGTGATCCATATCTCACAGTCTACTTCGACCCAATATAGGTGCCAGACACTCATTGGCACTTCATGAGCGCGTGAACGTTATAAAGTGAACAGTTCCTTCGCTGCACAGATGCCAGCACGTGTATATTTTATGCAAAATCGAAAGAATTTGTCTGTTGTTTTCTTTTTTGTTTTTGTAGTTGTTGTTGTTGTCAGTTACCTCTATTTTCTATCATAGATAAGGCCGAGAAATCTTTAAAAAAAATTAATTCTGGTCTTTGAGTAAAAACGTGACTGTAGTTTTGATGGCAAGACCAATACCGTGATATAAACTGAAATTAGGATCGATATTAAGATTTTAGGGATTTAACCGTATCGCTTCTTTTCTTTCCGGAAACCAATAATTGCGCATTACAAGTAATCGTTATTATAAAGACGAATTGCCATTAAAAAAATGAATGATATCAAAACCATAGTGATTGCATTTCACCTTTTCAAATCAAAAGAAGAGAAAGGTAGTGTCGTGTAAAGTATCTTTGCTGTTAAATAAAAATTCTTTATTTCTGTGTTCATCTGATGGATCGGTACTTTATCTTCGCATAAGGAATGAAACGGTATTCATGACTAGAAGATTAACAGTTATAAGCAATAAAGATTTGAAGGCATATCTGACCTTTTTGACTGCATAATCAAATTATAAACTCTCCCTCTGATGAAAGTTTGTAAAAAAACACCTGCAACTGAGGACTATGCATCCTCATGCCTCCAGGGATTTCAAAGTTTTAATGGTGAGCAATCATTTTGTTTCTGTATGAGCCATTATGGAGAAGGTGAGTCCAAATCGATCATTCCCACTTCCGCGCGCGAGAGTGTATAATATATAAGTTATATATTTGTATGTATGTATATGTATATATATGTTTATATATATGATTTATATCATATGTATATATATCATGTATATGTATATATATATATATATATATATATATATATATATTATATATTACATATTTATTACATACACTGTATTTGTATATATAAATGACCATACATCACACCCCCCCCCCCCCGAAAAAAAAAGTCGCCAGATATGGATTTTTAGTTAACAGCACATTCCAAAAGAGGAGACGTTGAGCTTTGAAATGATGCATAATTCAAATCAAATGGACCCTCCTTACCTATCTAAATATTAGAAAGAAAGCCCACACTCAGGAAAGTGTGAACAAAGAAAAGAGGCTCTGAAGCACAGCGTCTATTCAAGCGCTTAATCTTTATCACGCCGTGCTAGCTGTGCGATGAATAGGACAAAAACAGAGTGTAAACCACCGGAGTAACAACAATGAAGGGATTATTACATTAGATTGAAATTGGACATGCTTTATCAACTTTCAAAACAGTAGCTTTTTGCTTTCTAAAGTTAATTGAGATGGAAATGAAGAATGTGTACAGAGTTTTTGGAAATGAAAAGGGGACTAAAAAGACACACCTCGTCACACTATTCTAAACAAAAGCGTTCGAGATAAAATGCTAAAACAAAATCAACACTTTCCTGTTGGCTTTATGATCCCAAATTTTGGCATAATGTAGGAGAAGACTTGCTCTTTCAGAAAATATGAAAAAAAAGTCAAGATTTGCTAGGTTAACCCGTTTGATCTATTTTCAGTCCTCACACAAAATCAGTGCGTGCTACTTTCTGTTCGTGTTGTGATGCTCGGTCACATATTATATACTATTAACAATGTGTGTACAAGTGATAATGCAGAAAAAAAAAAGAAGAACCAAATCAAATACTAGTGGAGATATAGCAATCATCAATTTAAGAAAGAATGTTTTAAAATTCATAAGAATGGGTATTTATGTCTTTACATTTAAACTCTGCATATACATCTTTTTTCTCTCTCTCTCTCCCTCTCTCTCACTTATTGAGTCAACACTTTTTTTTTCAGTTCATGTTTTGTAGTCATTACAACTGTTGCATACTGTAACAAAGTGCCGTCATAAGTGCACTACCTCTCTTCCTTTTAACCAAATCATGATAAAATGTTACTAATTTAATTTTCCAAGCATGTACCCCATGGGTTTGACATACACGTTCACCAGAAATCCTGTCTGGTTACAATTAACGATGTCTTTTCCTAAATGTATACTGTGATTCATCAAAAGCTCCATTGCACAGTTTATTACCAAAAAAAAAATCGTTTTATTGTAACCTGATTGAAGCACATTCTTTTTTTTTCATTTTCTAAAAGTGTCATGGATGACTAGAGTGATGATATCAGTAGATATGAGCATTATTCAGAAAACCAATACGGTAGGACACTCATATTACAATTCCATGTTACTAAACGAACTTCTTGCTACATATTTTTCTTTTGTTTTGTTTTTTTACTACTTGTACTACTTGCTTATGATACTATGCTTCGTTCTACGATGACTATCATTGCAGTTAGTATGCGTCATTTCAATGATGGTGATATTTAAGATGCTCGGTCTTGCCTATTTTGTCATAGTTTTTTTTAAGTTCATGACCAAACTTCGTCTGCCGTCTGGCTGCATTGAAATCAATGTAGCTTCATGGCATCCTGACGTAAACATTGTATGTTATTAGTAAAATCCTTAGAACTTGGTATTTAAAGAAAACATTTTTAATGCAAAACTAGATACACTGTTACGCAAAGTTTGCATCGGCAACTACCTCCATTTCACTAACAAAGATGAACAAAATAATGTATGGTACGTAATGGTTAGCATCAATCATGTGCTGAAATGTACAATATTGTTATTTAGTGCCTTAAATAAACAATGATATCATACAATTAACAATATATGATACTAATATTTTCTTAGTGTAAATATAAATTTATCTGTCCTCTCCAGGATCGCCCATATCCAACTGTCTTCTACAACTATAACCATGATAACCCTAAAAAGAATTGATCCAAATTATAAGTTATTCAACTGAATCACTTATAAACTTAACACTCTTAGCTCTTACCTTTCTTTAAAGCGAATTTATTAAGTGAAAATCGAAAAAATTTCACAAACTTCTTATACAAATCAAATGAAAAATTATGTAGTAATGACAACATGGTTTCATTTAATGTGTAGCTCTACTGTACTCTACTATACCTAGGGGTTCGTTAATCCGAAAGAAGTTTCGTTAAATGGAAGATTAGGTGACGTCGTTACGAAGGTTCGGAAGGTTCATTGTGCCGAAGGTTCGTTTACAAAAAAAAAAAAAAAATGAAAAGAAGGTGCGTACTTACGAACCTTCTGAATAACAAACCATATTTCGATTTCAGATTATCGGACCTTTGAAACAACAAACCTTATTTTATTTTCGGACTATCGGGCCTTCGGAGCAACAAACTTTACTTTTATTTTGTGATTTACGAATCTTAACCCTATAAAACCCAAGTTATCTTGACCCTTTCCAGGCCCAAGGGGGGGGGGGGGGGGGCACATTGTGCCCCCTATATAACTTTGTTATTGTTTGATGTTTCATCGTCATATTTGGCACATGGGTAGAGCAACTCATACTCTACATGACCGCCTACTTGAATTTTTTTCAAGGTCACCCATAGAGGGCGCCATTCACCAAAATATAAAGAAATACATAGGAAATATGCTAAAAATATGATTTTTCTGTATAATGTCTTTATCCCCAGTTTATATGTTTGATCATGGACCAATATTTCTCATATTTGCCACAAATGATGTGAAGTCAAAGCTCATTTTTTGTTAGGGTTGACAATTTCTCAAGGTCACCACATATTCATAACAAAATAAAGAAATACATTATAAGACCTGTGATGTATTGTTTGGGATAGGTACATGCATAGTCATCATATTTCATATTACCATAATATTGGAATTTTAAGTTTACAGATTGATAATGTGATAAACAAATGATATTAGAGGTATATATAATGTGGGTGAATGAATCAAAATGACACAAAATAGAACAGCAATCTTTGGAATAATACTGTTATTTTCAAGTATCTCTATTATGTCTATTGTTTTATGCCGTTGTCATAGAAAAACAAAGGAAATAATAAGAAAAACATTTCAGGGCCATAATTACTTCACATTTTGCTTCTTCGGCAAATTTCAGCCAAGAAATGCCTATTTCACACATTATAATATTGCTAATTTGAATTGCAACAGAAAAATACGCAAAATCTGACTGACATGGTTGTCAGTTTATGGTTGCCATGGCAACCAGCGATATCTAATATAGCTAAATCATATATCAAAATGTTTGGGATAAGATTTTAGGAAAAGTCACCAAATTTGGTTAAGATTGGACTGAGGGCGAAGGAGTGGCAAATGAAAATCTGGTAGGGGGCACAATGTGCCCCCCCCCCCCCTCTTGGGCTTTATAGGGTTAAGGAAGAACAAACTTTCAATCCACTGGATACCCTCTGTTATTATTTCAAAAGTAACATATTACACTCTTTATCTACGTGTGACCCTTGGACATCATTGAGCACAAATCTTTTCCGTGTTTAAAACTTCATTGAAACTTTAATCAATCTTTTAAATAACCAATGATTATTTACGACTTTCACAATCCCCTGGATATAATCTTATGTGAAGTACTTACAACGTACTTATTGTATCGAGTAGTTTCACTTTTTTACACGTAGCCACGCCATCAAACGCAATGAATCGCTTGCCACGGAAGCAACTCAATCTTTATGTGAAAAGTGACGCGAAATATTCTTGGTTCTTGGTGTCATAAAATGGAGGATTGCATATGTACGTTTCAAATTCGGGAGTTGTGTGGATTCTGGAATCTAGGAGACGTGAATTTACTGTTTTACCTGCGATATGTTCTGGTAAATATCTTGTGTTGTCGTAACACCGCCGAATTCGTTGCCCGAGAATTGAGGCAATGAGGGACCCACTGCATAAGGATCAATACTGGTAGAGTCTGATGAAGTAGCATGATCTCTTGTACCAGGTTTGATGCGGGTTGACATGCCTGTAGGACTCATTTGTAATCGCCTTTCATCGGAGTCACCTTTGGACTGACTTGAAGCTTCCAGACCCCCAAGTCTATTATGCATGAATAATGAAGAAAAATAATAGAAATCAAAACATAATTATTGTCAAATTCCTTGAGATATTTACTGTGCATCATGCTACATTAGATGAAATAAGATTAAGTTAAAAAGTATATATAACATACTATTTTAATCGTGCAATAACATTTCGTGACTTTCACTTTCCAGTCGCTGCTATCACGCACTGCATCTCTGTGCGTCAGTATTGGAGATATAGGGTATGAAAGTGTGTTTGAATATGATTCTGTTCATTTGAATGTATATATCGGAGACATGAGGAATTTGTGCATTTTAGAACAATGAATAACCAAGCACATCATCAAAACGTGCCCGTTTTACATGCCCTTAAGGACACAAAATATTTAAAATTGAATGAGCATTTTATAGTTCAGCCCTAAATAAGGGATATTTCCTTTCAGGCTGGTGTCGACCACAGCACCTGTACACATATGTACGTACAAGTTGTATTTGTCATTCTTTTTGGCTACTTTTTTATTGTTTCACTGATAAGTTTGAAATCGTATTCTGATGTCGATGTCCGTATAAGTGTGTGTGTGTGCGTGTGTGTGTGTGTGTGTGTGTTTAATTTAAAGTTCCTTGCTTTGGTGAAATAACGAAAGTGAAACTTAAAAAGACTCACCTTTTACACAGAATGGGTACAATGACAAGAAGTGCGACAGCAGCACTCGAAAGAGCCCCAAATAGGTAAATCATTGTACTATTTTTCATCATGAGACCTTTTCAATAGAGAAAGAAAATGCAAATTGTTATGGCAGTAGACATTCACAAAAGTCCTTTCTTTATTGAAACACGTGATGGAATCAAGTATTATAACGTATACGATTTCTATACCGATGCGTTCTTTTTTTTATTTTTTTCCTCTTTATACTTACAAAGGAAGGGAATCATAAAGCTTTAGAGTGGGAGCATGTGTGTATGATTTTAGCAGTAAATCATGCATTAGATAAGCACTGGCAGAGGGTATACAAGTGCATTTAAGTTGCATTTGATTAACAGAAAGAAGAGTTATTTTACACCAAACTCACTTGGAGAAGAAGTGGCCATCGTCTCTTGTACAGTCGTCAGTAACTGGTGAGTAGGCTGTTTTTCGCCTTTTGTTTAAAAGGAAGTTAAGAAAAAGAAAGAAAATTGTAGCTCCAAATTAGGTACTAAGAGAGGTGTTGTGGAATGAAACATGATTACAACGATTCCTGCCTTCTTCAAAAACCCTACAATCACTGACAAAGTATCCACCTTCTTGCCTGGAGATTAAGAAAAACAAACGAACAAACAGACAAACAAATACAGTGTCATGTCACTACTTGTCACAATTGTACGACGTCAGTTTTATTAGTATTGCTGATAACGAGATGAATGGGGTAGGTCAGGTGTTGGCGATTTTCTATGTTTCTTCTTTTTGTTTTTTTTTTTGTTTTTTTTTTTTTGGAATTCGAACTGTACAGACGTAAAGATTTTAAAGTAATGTATGCATTTAGTCATTTATTCAGTTTTAGTTTGAACAAAGTAAACAGGAAAGTCACATTCAGAGCCCAGGGGTGTTCTTTCCAGGTGAGCCCTGTTACACATTTTATATATTTCAATTAAGAAAATCAAGGTGAACACGTGAAAGATGCGATATGATACTGAAATAAAAATATAAAAAAATCGCTCTCAGAAAAACTTACCCAGCATAGTTGTCGATCTTACCAGCCAGTACTATACTTGTTCCCTTTCTTTTCTCAATCGCCTAAATGTCTATACACTCTAAATAGTTTGAAAGTTTGTAAACCTCGTAATTATCATTGGAATCTTAATTACAACCTCATCAGTATAATCATCAAACAAGAACACCCCCATCGAGATTTAACATTGTTTAAGGTCCACCTTACACTGAAGTTATATAAGCCTACATCTTGGTAACATTACTCACTAGATTTGTAGACTGTACGTTGTCTAGGGGTTGGGATGATCTGAACATCTTGCCATTCATTCTCTGTAAACGAACACACATGAGAGATGATTAATCCAAGTAACAATAATGATAATGATGATGATAATAATAATAATAATATTAATAATAATAATAATAATAATGACAATAAAATAATAACATAATAATGATGATAATAATAATACAACGATACCAAAGAAAGACATGGGTTTAAAAAAGCCTAACATGCAGGGCAGCTTGTGATGTATTTTTAAAACTGAATGATTTCAACATTTGATGTTTGATAAATGTATATATATATACATTAATTAAATTCAAACAAGACATTTATAATGGCATGTATGACTTGAAAAAACAACAACATATAAAGAAATCATGAAACTTTTGATTGAATTATAAAACTCACTGCTTGCAGCCCAAGTAATATATTATTTCTTTTCTATATAGTTTGCACCTGTCGGATTTCTTTACTTTTAGTGCACCATACATTAGTCCTGTTATTATATTGGCATGTGACATGCTGCTGTATAAGCCTTCGGCAACCGACCGTGTGCTTGATCTTCGACTGCTCGACAAGATGGGACTGTAGCATTCCAAACCGGGAAGTAGGTCGACTTTCCAGGTGGCGCTACACACTGCAATGTCGTGCTGCCATTTATGACGTAACCTTCACCACAGTTGAGAGTTATTTCGGACCCAAATTTAGTGATATTGGAGTCCCACTGGCCATTAGATACATGACCGTGATGATCACAAAACCCACTAGGAAAGAAGAAGAAAAGCAGGAATTTCTCATAAACTGCAAGAATTATTAATAAGGAAATTAAACAATAATGTCGAGGTAAAAAAAAAATAACCACTTGAGTCATCTTTCAGAAGGTGCCTGATGTAACTGTTTTGGCTTGTTCAGTAATGGCTGTTGGTGTCAGATTTTGCTGATTTTTTGTTTTGTTTTAGCAAATGTTTCACTTCTTCAAATATTGTGATCACATCACAATCACATTGTAGTATTCCCTACCGACATATATTTGCCAATTACTGCTCATTTAGAAAAGCAAACAAACGAAACAGCAAAGTTTTGCGAAAGGGGGTTTTGAAGTGTAGAATCTAAGCAGGCAAAATGACACACACTCAATTTTGTGTGTAACAAACGGAATTTAAAATGAAGGAATTATCAATTTAACCGAAAACTTGGTTTCATTCATAAATGACTTTCTTTAGATCTCAAAGAATCAAAGTTACTGGTAACTAAGAGTTTCTGTGTGTGTTGCTTTTTGTTGATATTTTAATGGACACCATGGGTTTAGAATGGAGAAGAACCAAGTAGAAACAGAAATAAACGGGTCTACAGAAACTGTTTGAAACACTACTCTACTTTTCATGTTATGCTTCCAAACTTAAGAGTTTAGAAAGAGAAACGACTTTTTTTTCAGGAAACACCAATAATAACACATCAGCCGAATGGACACGATGCATATTTACAGACGGATACTGATGGGGAATTAATCAACGCCACCCTTTCAAGAGGACTTCGATGTTACATACTCTTCAAAAGTACATAATTGAACCTACGCAAATTAACATAAAAATCTTATATAAAAAAGGATGTGGAAATGCTAAATCCAACAGGCACAGGGTAAGGTAAAGGAGGAAGCTTGGTGATGAAAGGTCTTTTGAAGTGCTCTAAGATATAATTTGTTTTGCATGGAACAAAATGGGAAGCCAAAATTGAATGCTACGATTAACGATGGCGAAAAAAAAAAACACATCACATTTAGCTCAAATTTGATAGAGTAATATTTCACTTCATGATACTTTCAAAGTAACAAAGTTACCGCTGACTGTCAAAATTTCTGTTATGGGGTTTTTATACATATGTTAAAAGACCTCACTCATGGAAACAAGAGAAAACGTACTTAAGACAGAAAACAAACGTCTCAAAAATATTAAAAACACATTATTTATGATTAGTTCTGTCTTTCGAAATATTGATATGACAAACTATGTCGCCAAACACCGAATTCTCCAGCAAAGATTATACTCTACTATTACAGGCAAAGTCTCACCTCGACATTTCAGTCTAACACCCTGTTTGGAAGGACATCCAGAGGTATTCACTGAACAATCCATGAGGCATACGTCTCCTTGTCATCGATTTTATGAAGAAAAAACATTGTAATGTTACTACGGGAAAGATAACGAATGGAAACAAAAGCAATGCGTAAACTTACATTCAAATGCTTTTCCCCTACATCTTCTTTGCTCTTTTATTCAGTCGATTGGAGGTAGGACCGATATGATGCACGGTATCTCAACACTGCACATTTTGTATTTCATTTTGCTTTTAACTTTATTTGCACTCACCTTTATCACATGATAGCTGTATAAGCCCGTTCCTTGCCACAGTGCTAGGCAGAACGTCTTTCCAATACTGCTCTACCGATGGAAAGCCGAGCCTTCCGCAGATCAATTCAGCAGCTCTGTCGTTAAATCCTTCGGGGCACAAATATGTGTCTGGATCGAGGACTACTAACCCTTCCCGAGGTGAAGGTCCATTAACCAGTTCCATCGTTGATATTGCTTAGAAATGAGAATGTACATACTTGCGGAGAGAGACAGTGAGAGAGAGAGAGAGGGGGGAGAGGGAGAGGCGAGAGGAAGCTGGAGGGAAGAGGGAGGGGCCTTCTTTTCTAAATTAATGAACAACTTGTTATGAAAGTATTTTTTTCACTCTATCTATTCACCCATTGCAACAAGTTTTTAACTATTATGACACAATATCAATTAAATGCTGTTCATGTGTACGAAATTTTAGGTCAATATGATTATTCTTTTACAATGGTCAAACGATGGATTACCAAAGGTCCGTAATGTTTCACACACAATGAAGGGTGACACAATGGTAGCATTTCCTCATGGCTTGTTTCCACTAACATTCAATTCAATTCAATTCAATTCAATTCATGCTTTATTTCATTTTTCGAAAAGAACATAAACATTTCACTTTCTTTGGTAACAGAGAATAAGGTTGCATAGTCAAGACAAAGTAAATTGAGAAAAATAAAATCGAGGAACCTTGGAATAAAAAATACGTTGTAATGAAACTTGACTGAAGTGATAAGGACGACATAATACGTAAGACATCGAAAAATGAAGGGACCCACTAAAAAGACAATGCTTGTAGAATGTGGGCCCCTCAAGTACAGAATGTCAATAGAAATTGAACGGATGCAAAAAGGGGAAGAAAGACTGGGAATAAAGTAAAAAAGAAAAAAGTCCATAAAGGAAAGACGATAAAACAGAATGAAACTTTGTTCAGGATGACCAGTGATTAGCAGAGTTAAGTCAAACAAACAGAACGTTAAATCTTCATTGATAAGATCACTGTTTACGTTTTTTTATATTTTGAGTAGTAATGCATAAATCGTAAAAGTCGAGCCATTTTTAAACCATGTACCTACTACACATAGACATTCATTGAACCTGTTTCTGTCAAAAGCGTCACAATAACATTTTAAACATGCTTTCCTGCTTTGATCTCATCATTACCACCGACAGCCAGCCTAGACAAAAACAAGACGGCGCTTTGAGAAATCTATAAGCAATATGCACAGGAGGTAATAACTCTCCTAAATCAAGACAAAATAAATGCATGTTGTGTTATAGTATAGATTGGAAAAACAGCGCTCAAGCAATTTCATTTGTAAAATGCATGTGCTTTAAGAGAGAAAGCAAATATTTTGGCAAGCTGAACGTGAATAATAATCTATTTCTTCCAATTTTCGCACATTGCTTCAGGTACAATTTTGTGATTTGTTATGTTTTGAGGTTTACTGCTCCCCGCCATTGGTGTTAATTCAAAGGCAGGTGAGTCTGAGAAGGTACCTCAGCCAAATAAGTCCGAAATGATGGGAACACTACTGTTCTTTTGTCAGTGACGATGCACGATAATGTACTCATGAGATGCACATAATCAGGTGTCGGCGGTGATGATGGATCAAAGAAAGACGTCCATTCACAGTCCATGAGTGTAGTAAATCCGTAGTTTAACCATCTCTGAGTCAAGTTATTTTAAGCCGAGTTAAACGAGTTAAAAGACAAACCTAGTGACGAAAGTGAAGATTTTTATCATGTTTGTTTGACCTGAAACATACGTTATTTCTATGCGTCAACGTTTTCTTTCAACATTATAACTGGGTATTATTGTCACGGCTTTGGACAAAAACATTTTTTTTTTTTAATGAAGAGAGCAAAAGTCTTTAAATCTTGACCTTTTTTATATGTAGAGCAATGGTATTCAAAGTCGTATAGACAGCATTGCTACTTACCGTCGTAGTACTTAACTCTCATCTTGAACTTCACTGGGTGGATATGTATATGTTATTTGTAAAGATACATGTCATGATGGGCCTGTGATAAAATGGGGGATGACTTCTCGTGGTTTATGATCACATTCAGAAACGTTTTGTTAGATAGTTCATCAAGAAATTGAAATCCAATAACTGTGTGATTAGCAGACTCAATTTCAGAAAGAATTCGGCGTCCACGAGGTGCCTGGAAAGCCCAACTATCGCCGTTGGCAAACAGGTGTCATCGCACAATATCTCTTGCAGCAGTGATATCCCCGAACAGTTTACAGTGAAGTCTGCACGAGATTGGAAAAGTGAAAAGGACTTCATTACAATCAAGTGCTTAATGTTTGAATTAGAATGAAGAGTAAGAAGAAAAAAGTACAGTCGATGCATAGAAATCTTTACGGCAGCTCAACATATTTTTAATGCTAAAAAAAAACTTAATTTCTCTTTCTATTCTATATCATGTTTTCACTTTACTTTCTTCAAAATACTTTGGCTCAAAGCGGAATCTGTGCTCAAATTATCTTAGAAGTATGTCAACAAGGACTGATAAATTGCTCCGGTTATTAAACATACACAGGAGTAACATTTACCTCAATGTCAATGAAATGGTATATAAAAATCAAAAGAAGCGTTTGAAGTTTGAAGATTTTGTATTAAGATAATACGTATAAGACCCAATATTTTATGAAGTTGGTTTCCTTCGTTTTCAATCCATGCGTTATGTGAAAGTGTGAAGGAAAACCCTTCGTGTATTCGGAGCCTTTAAAACAGACTACAGTTACCTTTAATATTATTGGCAATAGTTGATATTCAAGAAGGCCTACCTGCCTTTAAGTAGAAATGAAATAGGACCTAAATATAATCCCACCATAGTCGATGCAAAAATGTATGAAACACCCTATTTTTGTTTCAAACACAAATGACTGGGTTCATTTGAAAAGGTCCTTAACGTCAATCCCCATTATCGAAAGTTGAAATGCTAAAACGGCAGTTGTCTATGACAATCGTATCCAACTAGCTCGAAACAAGCAAAGTTAAGGCTTAAACATCAATTTAGATTTTTTTTTTTCTGCGAATGCCCCCTGCATATTTTTGAACTGGCACCATACAGTATTACCTGATAACATTTGTCGCTTGTGTAATAAAATGTTATACATGTGAAAATTGATATAGGAAAAACATAATTTATACGTACAAGTCTTGTGAGCTTCTCGAGTAGAAGTGAGGCAGGCATTGTGAATGGTGACACAACCAAACAACCAGACTATAAAAGTAATTCGATTCATCGCGTAAATCCTATGTCAATCGAGCATTGGTCTGAAAATGAGATGCAGATTACCACTGGCTTAGGGCAAAGATCTGACAATAGATTCAGAGGAAATGGAAGTCTGTAATACGCTGCGAGGTTTGAAACATGGTAAAGAGAACTACTTCGTGCGTTGTACCCAAATGAAGCACTTCCCATATTGCCTATGACGACTCTGCGTGAGAAGACAGCCTTCGTGCTCAACTCGGGGAAACTGCGCAACTACGTGATGGCCACTCCCTGCACGGATATGAGTGAAACTGAACGTGAATACAAATGTGATAAATATTATAGAAATGATAATCTCACTACATTACCATTGGTTTCAAGGAAACTTTGAAATAATATGATCTTCAATAACCACTTGAGAATGCCACTTGATCGTCCAGAAGCATCTTAACAATAATGATAAATATTATAACAATTGGTTGCAGCTCTTTGTATTTTGTTATTTCTAATTTTCTTTTCATTTATTCTGATTAATTTCATTTCCGGGACTGGTAATGATTATTGAACACTTGGGAATATCCTGAACTATAGAGAGATGTGGAAAGTCTTTCAACGCATCATTTTCCCAAGAATGTACCGTTATTATAGACTTTATGCTGTGCACTGCTCCATATGTGAGATTCTAAAATTGTGACTAAGGTTTCTGCAACCTTGTGGAAACTCGGTTTATCTCATTAAGTGTTCAATAAACCATGATGGATAAAGATCTACATAGATAATACTTGAAGCGTTTGTTCGCAAAAACCGATAAGTCCATTTTGAAGATTTTGAAGTACTGTCTCTGTCATAAAGTACAAAACAATACTTTTTATAGATATATTGGTCATTACATATAAAGGTACATTTTTGAAATTATGGTCAAAAGAAGCAAAATTTTTCTTATTATTCTCTTTATTTTTCATGACCTTTAATCGCAAATATCTCCATTTGGCAAATATGTACTCATCGGTTTTTGCGAACAAACGCCTCACTTATTATGCTTTACAATTGATATAATATATCACATTAACATTAAAGAAAGGACTTTGATGACGTGTTGTCTATTTATTGTCATTTGTTTCCGTCGCAATACTTAAGTTACGTCTCCAAGAGGACATAATGGAATGGAAGTTATGCCATTATAATGTTTTATGTTAAAAGAAAGAATATGTATGTACATCTCCATCGACCAGGAAGGTATATATTTTGAGGACAATTTGCTGGAGGCGTATGGTTTGTTTTTAATTGTAATAATCCATCTCTCCCCCTCCTTCATTCGCCTAAGGGGTGCCGTTGTTACCTGACACAAAAGCCCATGTGAATAGGCCTTCGCCTCCGTCATTTCCCTAGCACGCATAGTTGTAACACTTTGTAAAGGGAAAACAACTTACAATAAATCACTGTTAAAAGAGATTATGATTCATTGTTGGTGGTGAATATTTTGCTGGTGGAAGAAGGTGCCCGACTGCGCATACTGAGATTGCGAAACTACCGTGGTTTGTGAAACTAAAAGTTCTTCAAAGCAAAATGTAAGTAGGCCCACGTGTTGTCTCATTAAATTCCCACGAGATTTTCAAAATAGCGTTATACTATAGATTTCTCATCAGTCACTTTCAACTGTACTTCACACCGCCTACTAGACACTAAGACATGGGCGTAAATCCCGGGGGGATGGGGGATGCATCCCCCTCCTCCCCCCCCCCCCCCGAAATAAGAAGACAAAACAAACACAAAAACGGAAGAAGCAGAAATGTAATTGTATCAATTTCGGCATATTGCGTGACGCTCTTACGCCCGTGTTCAGAGAGATAAAAACTGCTACCTTTTAGGATTATGTATACATAATTTTCTCAAGCGTTCGTTCGCTTCGCTCGCTCGCGAAAATAGTCCAACTAATATGGAAATGAGGCATGATCCAGATGTTGACAACGTCAAATGATATAGGCTGACATGTATACATGCTATGACCCGCGGAACTGGACCATAGAACATGGACAATCTGTAAATTATACGTACGAAAACAAAAAAAACAAACACACATAAATATACCGCCATAATTGAACCCCCCCCCCCCATCCATTCCTTAATCATTGAGCAAACGACGATAACACTGATGACTCAGTCAATATACATCTATGGGCATCCACAGGGACAATCAGGGGCATCGATCTTGTATGGGGGTGGGGTTGCGAAAGGGCATTTACCCCGCCCCTAAGGAAATGTAACATGCAATGGCGTCGATGGGAAGAGGGATTCCCGAAATGATGAAAAATTTCTTGCTTTTTTGAGAGAAAACTGTCCAGATATTTTATCCAAAGTGTGCACTAAATTGCTGTAGGCCCTATTTCAATTCTGAAAATGCAAAATCTCTCTCGCGTGGGAGGTGGATAGCCCCTCCCACACCCTTCCCCGTTGGGTCCTTTCCCAAGAGACTAACCACAATACTTTTAGATTGACAGATTTCAAATTACTTCATCTGAAGTAATTTTCATCTGAATTCTAAAAATGCAAAAGCTCCTCGTATATATGCAAGGGCATCGATCCTGGAGGACGGAGACGGGGAGGGGGCAAACATCATATCACTTTGTTCCCCAATCAGGGCCGACGGAGCGTTTTCAAAAGTGTGGGGGCCCACTTCCGGGTTTCATGAGTTAACAAGCGAAAAAAAAAAAAAAAAGATCCTTAGCTCTCATCTCTCCACTTCAAATTCCCGGATTTTTCAGCTGACAAGCCAAAAAAAAAAAACCAAACAAACAAATAAGAATAATGATAATAAAGATAAAAGTCTTCAGTTGAAAAAAAGAAAAAAACAAACAAAGTTACCGCGCTCACATTTCAAGATCTCTATCTATTTCTATTTAGTGCCACTTACGTACTTCCGGGTTTTAAAAAAAAAAGTGTCGGGGCCCAAAGTGATGACACCTTATGTATTCCTTTGTATGGTGCAAAAAAAAAAAAAAAAATACGGGGGTCGACCATGCCAATTATTCTCGAAATTACGACAATTTTCTTGTATTTTTGAAAGAAAACTGTCCAAATATTTTATCCAAAGTGTGCACCAGATTGCTGTATTTCAATTCTTCACATGCAAAATCTCTTTCGCCTGAGAGATTTCAAAATGTTTCATCTAAAAGTAATTTTCATCTGAATTCTAAAAATGCAAAAGCTCCTCGTATGCAAGCTAGGACATCGATCCTGGATGACGGGGACGGGGAGGGGGCAAACATCATATCATTTTGTTCCTCAATTATTCCAGAAATGAAGAAAAATTCCCTGCTTTTTTGATAGAAAATTGTCCACATATCTTATCAAAAGTTTTTCACCACATTACTGTTTTCCAATTCCGAAAATGCAAAAGAACAATTTTCCATTGTCGGATTAACGAACCCTATTAATAACGAACCTTTGGAATAACGCAAAAATGTTCTTAATGACAACCCCTATTTCATTTTCAAACTAACGGACATTCAGGTGTATCTGCATCTGTGTGTTTTGTTATAAAGAACCTTCGGAACAATAAAAGGAACCTTATATAATTTCAGATTATTGTATTACAATATTGCAAGCTCCCCTCGTAAACTGTGCTTGATACACGGAGCGAACACACAGTGATGTGAAGCGTTCGCCCATGCAGAGACGCTATAAATGCTTGTTCCGCTACGTATTTTCGAAAGCGATCAGCATTTCGTGTAACATAGCACATTTCTTTTGTTTTTCTTTGTCAGTGGCGCTCGGAAAAGACTTCGTTATAACGAAAATTTCTCTATAACCGTGTTTGTTATAAGCGATAATACAAATGTTATTCTGTCTTTCAGTGCGTATACATTGGAAGCTAGAAAGTATCGATGCGCATGCTGGGGCTAATATATTGAACATGTATCCAGCTCTGTTTGAATTACAGCACAAGTCAATATCTGCATTATAAACCATGATATGAAACACAAAGAAAGCAAAAGGAGTTGCGGAAGGTTGTAGTACTGAGGCGGATCCCTGAGACAGATAGTAGTAGGTTGTTTTAGTACAGTACACAAAACGTAGTTATTATTCTTTTTTGGACGTCCAAAGAAAGAATACACGTTGTTCCCTGAAACCACATACCACCAAACGTTCCACCACCATGGAATCCATCAAATGACAGCTTTAAAGTCCAAAGTAAAAAACTATTCTCATTATCATTGTGGTGACTTTGATAAAGAAATTAAATAATAAAAGTTTCGTTATTAAAGCACACAATGCATCATTGTATATCGAAATACACTTTATTCTGAAAACAGTATTTCATATTCAACAATGTTCTTTATTCCCTGTTTAATGCAGCTTCAAGACTTTCCCTTGTTTGTTTGTTTGTTTTTTTTTCAAAATTACAAAGTGCGCTTTGATTTTATTTTCTTTTTCATTTCATTTAGTATAATTCATTTCTATCTTCATTTCCAAACAATGTACGCCTAAACGTACGACGAAATAATACTGCTTTCCATGTAACATAATAAGACAGAAAAATATATCTAGTGTCATAGGAGGCTGGAAATGATGATGAAGAACTGCTATGAAAAGGTGAATTTGTATAATTAGTCCCCGCAGTTGATTTGATTTGATTTGATTTATTTCTGCTTAATTCCGTTACATCAGATATGATTATGTACATGTCATTTATGACAAACAGTAAATCGACACATAGTTTTTAGTACAATTATACAAGACAAATACAAACAGCTTATGGAACTTAAACAGAACGGTCTCCAAAATAAGCCGAGGCTTGACGGTATGGAGACTATATATGCTTACCTACTCTGGATAGGATAGGGAATAGAGAAAAAGAGAGAAATAGGGAAGGGTAGGGGGAAGAGGGAAAGTTACAGAGTGTATGTGTACCACTCCAACTATTTTACAATAATAGTAATGATGATAAATACAATATGATAATGATATTAAAGTTTACACGTTCAGTTGCCTTTGCCGGAGTAATGACCGAATATGCACTATGAAAATAATAATGTGTGAATACAAAGTATCCTATACATAGTGTTATCTGATAGGGAATGAAATATATCGTGCTTATTTTATGTACGCAGTAATGGTAAGGCACATCGTACACATACATATACATGCTCATATAATATACATGATGTACCTATCCTATACATACATATATATTTATATTCATAATATGGACAGATAAATAAATCGATATATGTATGCACACATACATGCATCATGTACCACGTACATTTTCATATACATTTGATTATAATACAATAAAGGAATCAGAATGTTATCCTGGGGAATACTGCTTAAGGAGGTGAAGTTTTACAGCCTTCTTAAATGAATACATAGTGGTCATGTTTTTAATTTCGATTGGAAGGGAATTCCAAGTGTCAGGGCCGGAGTGTCTGATAGAATGATGCGCGAGTGCGGTTACAGTTACAGTACATTACTGCGATACATTGCAAAATAAGACAAAGTAAATATGAAACAAAGTTTAACAAGCGCAAAATGCTCTTAGGAATATATTAATTGAAACATAACGCCCGCACTTACAAACACACACAAACGCACTCCCACCAGCACGGAACAACAACAAAGAAAAGAAAGACACAAATCTGCGATGACCAAATAAAGGAACGTAATGAGTGTGAGAGAACCAGATCAAGGGAGTAGGGTGGGGGAGGAATTAGAATATGTTATGGAGACTCTTAACGTCAATGTTGTTAACACATCCCTCAGTACACTTTCGAAGAGTACGAGTACAATGTATGAAAATCCGGCAGACGAAGATACGCCCAATCTTTCGAGTGAGCAAATGTTGTTTTCATGCAGTGTTGTCAGTACTCTTGGCGCGGTTTCCGTCGACTTCTGCAGCACATCTTATGAGACATTCACGGTTATTCACGGCAATGCTAAATTTTGAAAAAGGAGACTGGAACGAAGTCTACAGGTGCCCTGCAGTAAATGATTCAATTTACATTTTCTTTTAATTAGCAAACAATTTCTTAACTATTCCAAGAACAGAGAGACTAAATATCACTCAGATAGTGTTGGTATCCATTTTAGGGTCATCCTACGAGCTAGACTATCACAAGTCATACAGTGTCATACGGCCCATTAGATAGACACTGAAAAAAGAAGTCCATTGAGTCATACATCCCCGAGTCATACAACAACCCACGAGTCATATGGCCCACGAGGAAGCAACCAAGAAAAACTATGCAAATAAAAGGCGCACCAGCTCGACGCTAGGTTAAACGAGACCACTCAGAGAGAGCAGACCTCTGCCAAGCAGCCGTGATTAAAATATCGCCATTTCGTAAGCAATATTTTCAACAGAAACATAAAGAGGTAGGGACATCTACTCAATACGTTTGGTGAAAATCTGATCATGCATTGTTGAGTTCTTGGAAGAGTAAGCTTGTTTCATAACATTTATGATCCCATGACCTTTGGCCTTATACCTCATGATACCAAATTATTATTTTTATCATATTTACACACCCTGCAAGTTTGGTGAAAATCGGATCATCCCTTCTTGAGTTATTGGGAGATTAAACATATTTAATATGTCTTTTAAAGCCCCTATGACCTTTCACCTTTCTCTTGTAATTCATTATAAAACATCATATATATTTGTTGAAAATCCGATTATCCGTTGAATTATTGGGAGATTAAAGAGATTGTATAGTTTTGGTTGAGACCTAATTTCAGATTTCTAACATTTTTTTGTTTGTGAGATAATGAGGAACCTCTTATGAAATATGAAAGAGTATGTAATTCCAATAGGAATTCAACGTTTATTTGATGAAAATTGGTTTTGAAATGGCTGAGATATAAAAAACAGGGCGATTCTAGTAAAGTGTTTTACCCACACTTTATTACGATCACTTTGTTTTACTTTGTTTTTGGATGTTTCAGTCATTCCAAACCCGATTTTCATCGAATAAACTTTGAATTCCTCTTCAAATGGCATGCTGTGTACTGTTTCGTAAGTGTTTTCTTGGTATCTCGCAAAAAGTTAAAAGCCCAATTCTCATCTCTACCAATACTGTACCATCCCTTTAACTCATTTCATGTCCTTTATGACCCGTATGACCTTTGACCTTTGACCTCGTGACCCCAAACCTTAATAACTTCTTACTTATCTCATCGTGAACACGCCCTGCTAGTTTGGGGAAAATTCGTTCATTCATTCTCAAGTATCTTGTGCACATACAGACAAACATACACGCAGACAGACGAACAAACAAGCATACGCATCCGAAAATCATAACCTCTGCCAACCGCAGGTTTCACCTTAGTACTGGCGGAGGTAAAAAGATTCTACGAACTCGACGCTTCGTAACATTAGTTGATAGATGGCGTTGTTCATCATGTCGAGGACGTGGGCTAAATATAGCCTGAGTCGATCTTAGTCGGGCTTACTGTGATTTATGCAATGGTGTAAACCCGCCACATCATTCAGAAATAGCAACGCAAGTCATGCTTTTTTTGGGGGGGGGGGAATATGTTTGTGGATATTATATAACTTTCATAGAATTTTTTTTTTTTTTTTTTTTTTTTTTTTTTTTTTTTTTTTTTTTTACCCGGGCATTTGTGAGAAAAGTTGCAGAGAAAATGCCAAGCATTGCTTTGATGTAAATTGTATGAAAAATTTACGATTTTTTTTATTTCAAATGACCAATAGCTACATTATGGTATAGGGACATGACTTTTGCACACAAAACAGAGACAGAAACTTAGAATTTACTCGCAAATCTAGTAGGGTACACCGCTTGATATTCATTCACCATATAAAATGCAAGACACATGCTACAGAAATGGAATCGCGAGAAATGCTTTCATTGTACGTGGCATTTAGCGATTTATTGATAGGTTCGGGCGGGTTTGTGCGTTTGAGCAGAATATTATGCGAACTTGGCACGCCGGCATGCTTGCGAACGTTCAACGTAAAGAGTTAAATACACATTTTATATACACATGCAATGTATATGTATGCACACGAACACAATTATTTCCATAACTAGACAGAGAGAGAGAGGGAGAGAGAAATTCAGGTGAACAAAGATAGGCAGAGAAAATAAATTCTTCACAATCTGATATGGATTTCACACTAAACACTTTTGGTATATCCAAAAAGCAAGAAAAACACATAAAAGAGAGAGAGAGACTGTCAAAACGTTCTTGCCCCGCCATTAAAGCTGGATATCAAAGTGCATGTACACATCATGATAGTGTCACAGACAGAATTAATTTAGGAGAGAAATTACAACAAAAACAAAATGTGGATGCATATTAAATATATAGCATAATAACATAATGTACACCAATGCACATTTTGCATTGCTTACGGATTTTTTTTTTTTAAGTTTGCACAAGGTAGCTATCCGATCTTTCCTCCACTTTGCTTCAACTGTTACCTTGGCAACCACCAGCTGCTGTTACACTGTGCATACATAAGATTTTTAGAATTTGGTTGGCATACATAGATTATAAGTACAGACACAAAATTTGACAAATGAGATGGGAAACATTCATTTCACAGACATGGCACATACCTCTTTCTCTCTTGCGTCAGTGCTAAAAGAATGCTTGAATGTGTTCTTTGTTCTGATGCTTGGCACAAATCTATTCATAGGATGATTTTCAGTTTTCCACGGGGTAGTAGAGCTTAAACTAGGAGCTTTGCGGAAGTCATAAAAACGTTAAAACATTAAAAATCATGATTATGACTTCCGAAGAAAGGAATTAGCAAAAGTAAAAAAGAAATAAATAAATCCTAAAGTCTGCAATATTGCAAATCTCTATCCAAAAAGTTCACAGCCTGCCAAATTTCAATTGGAATAGACTTATGTCAATGATCTACATCTTTTCCATTTGTTGACATGGAGTCGATGATTATTGATGCTCTTCGGCGAACATTATCTTATTTTGCTACCTGGCAACTCTATTGTAGCAGGCAAACGCTTGTCGTGGTATTCGAATATACCCAGCTAGGTGCGCAGCAATATAGGATTGATTCAATTGAGTCAACCTTTTTACCCTCCTCTACTGGGTCTTTAATCGTCCATGTTTTCATCTGAATTTGTTTCAACATCAAGAACGAGATAGCCAGTTTCATCTACCTCACATTCTTGTCTTGATCTGCTTACATAGATAGATTGAGAATAAAAGGAGTCATTCAGGAATAAGGCCGAAAGGCCAATATTATCATTGCCATCAATATCCCTCTGGTTATATTGCGCTTCAGGAATGGATGGGGACTAGTCAACAGTGCAGGGAATTTCCTGATAGATTGACGATTGAAGATTGCCATCACCTCTAGCAGCTCCTAGTTCTACGCGGGTTTGGTTATCGCAGGATGGGACATCGTCGCTGTCTAAAGCTTTCATCGTAGCTCGACTTGTTTGAGGTTGGCATCTCGTAACTTCGGGCAGATCGACATTAAAAAGCATGTAGCCATGTTCATCCGTGTCCTCTTCATCTGTACTAACATCCCTGGATTGAACAAATGTAACGCTCATCCGCTTCTTCACAGCACCTGACATGTCCATGTAAGGTTCTGTCTCGTTAGCTGCTTTCTAAGAAACGCCTTTATCATCTTTGTGTATGACGTCATAGACGGATCGTGACCTGGTGTCCGCTGAACTTGTAGCATCTCTCTCGCTGCTCGTCTCCGTTTCATGATCATGGCTCTTTAAAGATAAAATGAAGAATTAAAGAAAGACTTAAAAAAGTCCAGAGTTGACAATCCTCATAAAGACAAGAGTATCTTCTCGGACATACAGTGACAGAGAATGAAGAATAACTATCTATATAGGTTTGCCGATTTTGTTACCTGGTCCTGCATAGTGTGTCTTGATATCGGGATATCCACATCCTGATGTAAAATGCAATATCGTTGGCGTTATCTATACATATACGTAACTTGAAGCGAAGGGTTGAATTATTATTGCATGTTTTGAACTTGGCAAGTGTGGAAACTCCGAAATTGAAAAGGCATTCCACCACTACCTGTGATGTGTCCTGGAAGATGTGACGCGAGTATTCTGGTGAGGTTGTGACATCGCCGAATTCGTTGCCCTTAACTTGAGGCACAGAGTGACCCACTGCACTGGGATCAATGTTGGTGTCTTCTGACGTCACAGGATCTCTTGTGTCAGGTATAAAGTTGGTTGAAATGTCTACAGGATGTATTTGCAATCGCCCTCTATCAGAGTCAACATTCGACTGACTTGAAGTTGCCATAGACCTATATAAAAATCTATTATTGAACGAATGAGGCAAAGTAACAGAAATTAAAATGTATTGTTCAATTCATTGTAAAACATATTATAGTACATCAACTTACAGAACAATGATAGGTAAAACATAGTTAAAGAGTAAACATGGGATGCATTTTATTTAAACGTTCCCTTCTGTATATCTTAATACAAATAATAGGTAACGAAATAGCAGCTTATTTGTTTTAAAAGTGCCACGTATAAGGATCCAACATTTTGTGACTTTCACTTTGCAATTACTTTTATCAGCTATTGCATTCATATTTGTCAGCGTTGGAGATGATTACGTAGAAGTATATCTGAACTTGATACTGTATGATTTTGAGTGCAGATCATTTATCTACAAGTTTGTATACAAAGTAAGGAGATGCTAATGCACTGTTTCTTGAAAATACACATTTGCATATTGATAAAAATGAGAAAAAGGGAAATACAATTTCCTTCTTAAAGTCTCACCTTTTCCTGACAATGGCCAGAACGATTAGCAGTGTCATAGTACCAAGTAGTAGTGGTATCGATATAACAACCGACAAGTGAGCTGTTTCATAGAGACAGACAATGAAATGGCGTTAAGGCAGCAGAAATTCACGAAGATCTTTCACTAAAATGTCATGGCAGCAAGCAAAACTTTACTTCGTTTTTAGGGGAGCGTCTACTGTCTTCTTCACACTAAAACACACACATACACACACACACACACACACACAAGCAAACAAACAAAAAGCAAAACAAAAAAGAGGAAATTACAATTCTTTAAAGGCTCGATAGTGTAGAGATATCACGGAGTGGGGAGGCTGGTCCGTCTCGGATACTTCGTATGTATGTAAGTACACACACAGCCGGAAGAATCTTGAGAATTTTATAATCTTTACAGTGACAAGCGTACACTTCAATGCCCAATATTCTCTGACCTGTGCTCGATTTGTGGTTTTCGAATGTACCCCTGGAGGTAGCGGATGAATCGAGCCACCCTTGAATCCACAGGCTACCGGGTCTTTAATTGGTGATAAGTAGTACAAAATGAGTTGTTTAAAAAAAAGTAATAAATGTAGATGGAGTAATTACATTGCGCAGCTGAAATACTATACCGCGCATTACAAAAAAGTAGTCATGACATACACAATTCAAACCTAAGTGCCATTATTCAGAACATTATAATGCATACTCAAATATCGATGAATATCATTTGGTGGTTATGTGTGCGTGTGTGTTTTTGTGTATGTGTTTTTTTTTAAGTTTTCCAGACAACATGTTTTAAGCAAATACAAGGAACACACACATGCACACACACACACACACACACACACACACACACACACCACCCACAGAGTATTGTACAGTAAACAAATCTTCCTTGTATAATACTTTTATATTGTAATGCTGTCTGTCTAGTTAATGTCGTATCCGTTTCAATAAATATATTCCGTTTATTACTTCCTTTGATATTTTTCCAATATGCTGATCCCAATTTAAATGTTCATCAATATTAACGCCAAGATATGTATATGTATAACTCCTTTGATATTACTTTATTCAATATTCACAATAAGATACTTTATACATTTTAGTCGTTTTTGGTACCAAGAAATAAACATTCACATTTATTTACATTAAGTACGAGTTTATTCTCTTTAAGCCAGTGATTTACCACTTCCAAATCCTTGTTGAGAGTATCGACCACAGATTCAGCATCTTTATGTGTAGTGTATATATACAAGTGCCGTCAGCATTCGGAGAAACGATACATTCATTAATGCATACAGCTAGGTCGTTGGCGTATATAACAAATAACAGAGGACCGAAGGTGTGTTACGGCACATTTTGGTAAATTGCCAAAATGTGCCGTAACTATGTTGCGGCACATTTTTTTTTTTTTTTTTTTTTTGGTAACTGCACATTTTGGTAAATTAAAAAAAAATGTGCAGGACATTGACGGCACATTTTGGTAACTTTCTGCTCCTCCACAATCATAACAAACACAAATAAGTGTAAGTGCAGTTGGTTTTTGTCGCCACCGAATGAGTTCGGCAGCCTAAAGGCCGTGTTTGTTTGTTTATTCGTTTGTTTGTTTGTTTGTTCATTTCCATCTGAGTCCGATTTATCCGCAGCCAATTTTTGAGCAGCACCTCGCAGGCAACTCCCACGCAGGTACTTCGCAGTCCCCGTATGCGGTCAGCGCGGCCAAGATAATGACACTCTGTCATTTCTGTTGGTTGGACTTCTGCCATTCCTTCAGATGAATTTCTGAGTTGTCAGCCCCCACGCGCCTGACACGCAGGTCACACAAAATACCCGCAAGAAGAACATAAGTAGCACGCACCCAGCAAGTAAGACATATGTGACAGTGCACCTCAAAACGAACATAAAGTCGCACACACTGATTTTGCGTGAGGACTGAAAATAGGTGAAATGGGTCAACCTAGCCGAACTTGACTTTTTCATATTTTCTGAAAGAGCGAGTTTTCTTTTACATTATGCTAAAATTTGGTATCATAAAACGGGCAAGAAAGTGTATTTTTTATGCAGTTAGTCTCGAACATTTTTGGTAGAATAGTGTGATTAGGTGTGTTTTTAGAATCCCTTTTTCATTTCTGAAAAAACTTGTCCACACTCTGCACTTTCAACTCTAATAACTTTTGAAAAAATAGTGCTACTGCTTTGAAAGTTGGCATTTATTATGGACAAAATGTGTTAATGAGGCATGCTTAATTTCAGTTTAATCTGATAATCCCTTCATTGTTGTTACTCTGGTGGTTTACTTCCTATTTTTTTGTCCCATTCATCGCACAGCCAGCACGGTTTGGTAAAGATTAAGCGCGTGAATAGACACTGCACTTCAGAGCCTCTTTTCTCAGTTCACACTTTTCCTGAGTTTGTGCTTTATTTCCAATATTTAGATAGGTTAAGAGAGTCCATTTGATTTGAGTTATACATCATTTTAAAGCTTAAAGTCTGTTCTTTCAGAATACGGTCTTAACTAAAAATTCATATCTGGCGACTTTTTGTTTGTTTTGAGGTGCAGGGTCACATATAGGCACAACCTGCGCAGATCCTTGTCCGCCCTCAGAAATTGTCCAGTATGCTGGAAAATCCTCACTCGCAACAACCCGCGTAGCTTGCCCGGAAAGGTGTGACAAGGCCTTAACATGGTTACGGGTAAAAAGGATTTGCATGCGCACCTCCGGGCGACTACGGGTGAGATACGTACGTGCTAGATAGTGTTACGTGCAGGTCATCTGCGTGGACCTCTGGGCAGTAAAAATTGTTCTTCGCAAGTCGCACGCAAGGCTTGCCCGGAAAGATGTGACGTGACACACCTTTTTCGGGCAAGCTACGCGGGCTTGTTGCGAGTAGGGATTTTTCCAGCACGCAGGAAAATTTTCTGCGGGCGGACAAGAATGTTTACGAGTTTCGCACTTGTGTCTTATTTGCTAGACGCGTGCTACTTACCTTCTACTTGCGTGTATTCCGTTTGACCTGCGTGAGAACTTTGAAACCGATCCGTTTTCTGTTACGGGCGACTTACGGGTTCTGCGAAGTACCTGCGTTGGAGTTGTCTGCAAGGTGCTGCCGGTAAGGGTCTCCAACTGGTGTTCTGTGTGTACCCCCGCAACTCACTCGGAACATATTTTGAACATGCTCAAGGCCTTGTCATACTGTATTTTGGGAAGTTTGACTTGCGGGGAAGCAATTTTGCTCCCCGGAGCTCTCCGCAGTTTGTCCGCACCTGACAGTACCAAGTACCACGTATCTCGCCTGATGTGCACACGCAAGTCCGATTTTTATACCCGCAACTAAGTTTACAGCATGACCAAAACTTTTTCCGGGTGAGTCGTGGGAATTGCCAGCAGATGTACACGCAGAACGCCAGTAGGAGGCCCTTAGCGGCAGCACCTCGCAGGCAACTCCCACACATGTATTTCGCAGTCCCCGTATGCGGCCAAATTAATGACATTCTGTGGTACTTCTTCCATTCCTTCAGAGGAATTTCTTCACCGAGTTGTCAGTCCCACGCACCTGGCACGCAGGTCACACAGCATACCCGCACGAAAAGCAATCGCAATAGCTGACTCGAGCCTTCAGCTCGGGTGAGCTAAACAAGTGTCTTGCCTGTCTTTACTGCTGCAGCAGGACCATATCAACTCAACTCCTTGACCGTATTATAAATCTCAAGCCCATCCATGGGTATTTAGTTCAGTTACCAAAATGTGCAGATTGTCCAAAATGTGCAGGCAAATCCACTTTAAACTGCACATTTTGGTAACAGTTGATCTCGTCAGTTATAAGTGCACTATCGGCACATTTTGGCAAACTACCAAAATGTGCAGTTACCAAAATGTGCCGTCACATACTGACGGCACATTTTGGTAACTTGCACATTTTGGTAATTTACCAAAATGTGCCGTAAGAAGGTGCTCCCTTGTGGAACGCCACACTCAATAACTCTCTCTCTCTCTCTCTCTCTGGGGATTTTACACCATTCACAACAGTATACTGAACGCAATTGGACAAATAGTGCTCTAACCATTTCAATGCATTACCGACAGGTGACATCCCGTCTTTTCAGTTTGGATAACAATACCTCGTGGTCAACAGTGTCGAAAGCCTTTTTCAGGTCCAATGTTACTACCCTAACTAGATTACCTCGATCAAGCTTGTCTAGCCATTCCTCTGTTACTTGTAACAAGGCAGTGGTAGTCGAGTTGTTAGGGCGAAAACCAGACTGTTGATCGCAGAGAAGATGATGACTGGTCAAATAATCACAGTTGGGTATATATTATCTTTTCAAAAATCTTAGCAAAACAGGTAAAGTACTGATCGGTTATAACTTCCAATTATACCATTTTATTCCCACCTATAAAGTCAGGTGTAATTTTAGCAACTTTCAGTACATCTCGAAGAGAGGCTTGTTTTATTGACATATTCAATATAATATGTGAGAGGTTTGACGATTATATGAGCAATTGGTTTGTTTCCGTATACCTGCTGTTACACAGTTTTTTGCCTTTTTATATCGGACCCAGTTTTTTGACAGCTGTGCGTTTCAACTTGTTACGATCTCTAATGAGCTGTAGCACATGATCATTAATCCAGGGAGATTCTTTTTTCTTTAAATACGTTAACGTTTCAGGGGAGCATTACCGTCTATTACTTTCAAAAGTTCTCTTTCAAAAGCAGAGAACGCAGTACTAACATCGGTGGCATCATAAACACAATCCCAGCGCAATTTACTTATATCTTCTGCATATTTAACAATATCTACTTTTTTAATATTTCTGCTGACTTTATATCTATGTGAGTGTTCTTTGCACATTTTTTGTTTACCCCATGTACAGGAAACCATATAATGGTCACTTAATGAGACCGAAATAACATCTACTTTTCCGACTTTATCCAGGTTATTAACCACAGTAAACGTTGTGATTCGACAGTCAACGATCTCTCTTTTGGTTTTGAGATGTTATTATCACTTTGTATTTCAGGTTCCTTTGATTTCATATCATCATATCCTGATAATTTGGCTAAGTGGCATCGAGTACATATCCAATCAACATCACTTAGAAAGACACCATCACTTTCACCACAACAGTCTAAGTGACACCATTCACGACATTTAACACAAAATGTGCATTTTGATTATTTGTGACCTTCTCTTACAGAGTATACATGGATAACTAAGTCCCACCCAGTTTATTTTTCCTTGCTGTTTTGAGTAATGTTGATTCTCACTTCGAATCATTCCAGTCTCTGTAGTTTCTGATGGTGATCTTTCTGTCTTGTGATCCAGGGAGAGACAGCAACGCCGTGATTTTCCCATTGTTTGTCTAAACTCGCTTTGCTGTTGATTTCTGCTTTGCAGCGTTGATCAGTTCCCGTCGATGTTTAGTCAGGTCTTCTTGGATGAAGATTCTTGTACCACGAAGTCTGGCCTTGACGTCGAACACTGCTCGCTTGGTGTTTTACGTGTGGAATTCGACAATGAGTGGTTTGGGCGCTTCAGTAGATCTCGCTCCCAGTCTCGACTTCGTTGTGATCCTGTGACTCCGTGCAATATCTGACGGGCAAAGCTCGGTGCCAAGGTGCTCTTTCACAACACCACGAACTATTTCAACTATTTTCTCATTTTGCTTTTATTCCGTACACTCTAAGAAAAATTTCACTAAAAATTGAGTAAAACGGCCACATGGTCAGAATTGAGTAAAGTTTTAACCACTCCTAGTTGAGTAAAAGTTTGGTCATATTTGAGCTCCTCTTTTACCCAGTGAAGAGTAAAATTTGTTTTGATTTATTATTGAGTAATTTTATTTTTACTCATTTTTGACCATGTGTCCATTTTGATCGGGGTAATGTGTAAATTTGATTTTAATCCCAGATGACTATTCTGATTTTTAACCATCTTTGGCCATGTGTCCATTTTGATCGGGGTTATGTGTAAGTTCAATTTTACTCCCAATCGACCATTCTGTAGAACACGAGGAAAGTGCAAATTGTTTTTTACTTTTGTGGCAAAACAATTTTGGTCGGCCTGCTTACGTATTTGCAATGTACAATTCATTTTAAAAGTACAGTTTGATATACATGACATAACAAACACGTGAAATGTGACTTGCACATTATCATGGTACATTTGAAGTTGACAAGGCAAGCTAGCAAGTGCATGCTACAGACCAAAAATAGTTTGCGACATAAAACCCAAATAAGTAACACGTGACAAAAAATATATCGTTATTACCTTTATTGTGAAGGTAAACAAATATTTTTTTTGAGCTGAACTATTCATCTTCTTAGAAATAAAACATATATAACAAACATACACGAAAAGCTGGTAGTATGTTATACTTTAAACTGCATGAAATAAGGAAAACAATAACATGGAATTCAGTTGTTACTTACAACTTATTTTTCTCTGGAACATTGATTTAGACTGTGCTTACATGCAGAGCATGTAACATGCATGCAGAACTTTACATGGTAGAAAAAAATAAAGCTTGCGATCAACCTGTCACAACTTTTCTTTTCCATGTAAAACTAAAATAAACTGTGATTTATCTAAAACATCTTGTGCTATACATCACTTCCTTTCCAGTCTCTGGTAGGATTAAAGTGTGGAACCAAATGGAATGACACTCTGATTCTAGGTCTTCTCAAAGCTTCAATTACAACATCTACAACTCATTTCTCGATTTTGGTCCAATCTAAACATTTGTTATAATTTCTTGTGTTATAACACAAAAATCAAAACAAGGATACCCGCACAAAGTACAAGTGTTTTTTTCCTAATATATGGTCAATATCCTTCCCATGTGAAGGCACAAGTCATCTGTTGAGAATGAGAAGGGCGTTAAGTGGTCTTGAACACTATGGGTTTTGTGGCAACTTGACGCCCTTATCATTCTCAACCGACGAAGTATTCTAACAACATTATAGCAAGGTCAATATTTTGGTTGCTCTACATTTATATTCCAGCAAAGTCTTATATCACATAAATTGTAAACCTTGGTCTTATCGAACACCCTTTGCAAAATATATGGCCATATGAACACACATGAAATTGAGTTGTTACTTCTAAGTTCCTTTATACACTGCAACTTTATACACTGAAATAGACTGTCTTTATGCATGCAGAGCTTGTACACATGTAAAATTTTACATGATAGGAAAATAAGGCATGCAGTTGAATGATGACACTTCAAGTTATGATTTTTCTTAACCGGTTAATGTAAACTAGCTGTAGACCCTCTCAAAGGACAAAATAATCAATAAGTTGGTACACGTACATGATATTTAATTCTTCACATAAAGGAACCAGAAACATGTCTTCAATGGGCACAGACATAACAAGTATAAAGGCGCATTTATACCGTATCTGGCACGGTATCATGGCGCAGCATTAACGCGATATCTAAGCCGTGATTGGTTAATGTGTTGAACACTCTGCGCGCAGAGTAGCGCACTGACCAATCACAGACTAGATATCTTGTAAATGCTGTGCCGTGATGCCGTGTAAACGAGACTTAACACTGAAAATTAACCAAAATTATAATGTGGAATAAGCACCTCCAGCAGAAGGCCTCAAAGATATATTTTTGTCTGTTTCAGATTTGAAGTAAATTTGCCATTTGGGGAAATACATCACCAGAGTATATTACACTTAGATATAGCATTCAGCTCGTCCTAACTCAACTTAAAAAAAACAAAAACACAACATTCACATGTAATTACAGAGGTATAATGCTGCCGTACTATTTAAGAACCTGAAATGGAATCCACGAATACACGATTATTATTATTTTTTACAACATACTGAGGTGTCTGCCCCTAACCATGAAGTTAATACCAGTCTTCAGCTGAACATTTTGTCTACTTCTTATTAAAATGGTAGTAGGCTCTGAAGGCCTTTACTGCCCCTGTTTCTCTGGCACCTGCTTCCACCCCGTAAACCACAGTGACCAAGATCACACACATGGCTCGAGCCCCTGCTGGATACTCCAGATCAAAGATCTGAAATATCTTATATCAGAGGTCAACAGCAGATACGAGGCCCTTTCTCTCAAACACTGGCTCTCCAGAATGACGAAGCACTGAATTGGCTGGCAGACATCTTTCCCTACAGCCAGGACGAAAGGCTGGTTCCTCCCATGGTCTTTTCGTGTAGGCCTCGAGACTGGTTCCTAGCTTCCTGCAAATAATAGATATAAAAAAAGTATATCTTATCTTATGGTTCACAAAGTTTGAAAAACGAAGTTTGCTGTTTCTTCCACTATACTGGAAAGAAATAGTTTCGATCAAAAAACAAAGATCTGAAAGAAACGACTACCATCAATAGTGATAAGAAACATTTCATTCCCGTGGTGATATTTTGAAATGATTGATTTCAGTCAATATTGCTTTAGGTTAAAAGTTTGCAACACATCACCCAAATCTTTGTGATTAATACTCTATGCATTTTCCTTCCCCTGTTGGACTTGTAAGTAATCCTATATATAGTTTAATAATAGGGCCAGCGAGTTCTGGTACGGGTAAAATTCAAATGGTTACATTTCTTACCATTTTAAGCGATTCAAAGTTCACATGCCAGGACCCTATTACATAAAACTTGACATCAGTAATACCTGAAATATAACTTTGACATAAGCTTTCAGACAAACAGATGTAAACATTTTAGTAGTACATAACAGTTACTGGAACTTTGTATTCAATACACATTCCTTTTTGATGAAGCATCAAAGTGTTCATGTTTTGACTTGCTGTATGGAGATGTGACCTATGCTTACACAAAATTTTTCAATTTTCTTCACTAATACTGCTTTTGCTACAAACATTTGACATACCTTTTGGCAGTCGATGAAACACTCTAATGACTCTTGGAAGAGGCTCTCCCCCCTTTTTGATGACTTCTTGCCCGGGAACAGATGTGACAGCACAAGAAAACCCAGATTTGCCTTTTCTACTGTTAGTGGAGTACACAAAAAGTCTTTATTAGAATATGAAAGATTTTAGGCTACATATGTCTTCACACCACAAATCAATCCTGGCATATTTTCAATTCACATATCAGCTTTATATCTCTTCAAATTCAAGGCTTATTTTATTACCAGTGGGGGATTGGGGGCGAATAAGCCGCTGCCACCCCTTATTTGGCTGATTACACATTTTTAGTCATCACACGCAAAAAAAAAAAAAAATCAACCACAGCCCCTCCCCTTTTTATGCTAATATTTTTTTTATTTATAGTAATCACATGAAAATACGGCAAAATTTTCGCCCGCCCCCCTCCCCCTCCATCCCCTTTTAAGAATCCTGGATCGGCCTGTGATGACTTTGGATTATTATGCAGATTTGCAGACATTGCACACTGCTCTTTTATGGAAGAATTGGTGGTGTGCTTTGTATTTGGGGAAGGTGCCCAATTTTAGGTTGGGGCTACAACAAAGATAAAAAAAAAGGTTAATGTGATGAGCAACAACAGAAGCCACGAACAGCAGTAGTTGGAAGTAGCTTGATTCTAGCACTTGCCTCGGTGTCAGATGTTGGAAAGAGCACACACGACCCTTGGTGCTGTTTTTACTGAATACACCATTTTGAAGAATGCAATGGAATAAAACACTTCTGTAAATCCTATTACATCTACATAATGAGGGATGATGAAGTGTATATCACATCATTTTAAAATCAAATGTAATGTGTTATACCGTGAACTGGGGGACGGAACAGTTGGGTGACTTTGGACAGGAATTGTTTTACTTACATTTTTTTTTTTGGCTGTTGTTTTTTTTTTTGCAAATATTTTTGTAGGTTATGAAAGGGGGATGTGTGAATATTTGAATTACTGCACTTCTCTTGTATATTGCAAGCAGCACAATAATGTAAGTGAAGTTGTCTGAACTGTCCAAAGTCCCCCGCCTGTCAAATGTCCCCTCAGTTTACGGTACCTATCAATAATTACACACCTTGCTGGTGAAGTCCTCATCACGTTTTTCTTGTACTCCAAATTTCACCTTCCACCCTGGAGAAATTCTGTTCCCATAGTCCAGAATGCAAGATGATACTACTGGCCACTTTGTGAAGAGAAGGTCCCCCTTTCCATCAAATAGCTTGTTGTAATCCTGCTCAATCTGCAAAGAAACAAGAAACAACATCAACAAAACATGTTTTTGCAGATATTTTGTTTTTTAGTCTGTTAATTTGCCTGTTTGATCTTGAATTCTCACCATCGTAGTTGCACAATAGTCTACCGAGTCTGAAGGAAAAGATAGCAGACAGCTAGACTATATACGGGATGTAACTTACCAGTACAATATTATTGTAGAGTTATATTCTTTTTGTACATCATTACATGTATTTAGTTGAAGGTTTCAAACTGTGTCTGTTCGGCAGATTTTTGACAGTTTGGAAATGTGCCTTGAGGTAAATCTAGATACATTTTCAAAATGGCAAATTCCACAGAACAGACACAGTTTGAAGCCTTTGAACTAACTAGTAACATGATGTAGACTCTCCTGCATTATTCCACCTCTTTGACTTTGTTACAAAATATTTGTTGTAATCTGTGCATCCAGACCTCACACAAATCAAAGGCAAGCCTCAAGGCTTCAAACAAACCAGTAGACAGTAATATCTACACTAGGCGTATAGTATAGACTATAAAGATGTCTATAACTGTCTTACTCTATAGGCGCAGTCTGACAAAAGTAGATCTAACAAGTCTAAAAAGGCCCCATCTAAATTATTAAATACTAAAAAGTAAAAGTAAGAAAGTTCTTGCACTTACAGACTTTACATACATGTACTTATCACTTAGATCTAACTTGTTAGATCTACTTTTGTCAGACTTAATTTTAATTAAGTAATAATGAAAAAAAAATATAAAAAAATCTCCATTGGCATTGCCGGTATGAGTATTGGACCTGTGTCAGTGACTATCGACTAGGTCGAACCTGGGCCGGCCGGCCGGCCATTGAAGGGCCGGCCGGCCGGCCATTGAAGAGCCAGCCCCGAGGGCCGGCCGCCGAGTACATACGCTTGAAGTGCAAAACCAGCTGCTGTGCGGCGCGGGCAAGGTCAACGTAGTCGTAGGTACCACTTCCGAACCACGAACGGTACCATAAAATACAATCAAATAACTTGAAGCATCTACATTGTTAGAAAGAAATATACTGTTAATCTATACTTACTTCTAAAGTTGGGGATTTGGTCAACAAGACCCCATTGATGCAGCAAAAAAGCAACTTCGCTGTCCGCCATAATGCTTCGTCCATGCGCTGTCGATGTCGCGTCGAAGTAGTTGCTAGTTTGGCTTTACACGTCATGCATGCACGTGCGCGCGCAAGTGTAAAAGACCAGTCATCCGCGTGTTACCGTGCTTTTTACACCTAACTTAGCAATATCGCGACTGGGCTGGCCTGGTACAGTGTAAACAGCGAGAGTGTAAAATGCAGTTTACTCCGAGTTGAGTAAGATAATGGAGCAAACCTTACTCACGAAGAAGAGCAAAATGAAAGTATGTAAATATTGAGTAAAAAGGGATAAAAAGAACGAGTTTGCTCAATAAAGGCGAATTTACCGCTGATAAATGTGCAATCTTGCTCAATATTGAGCACTCTTGAGTTTACTTTAGCAAAATTTTACTCCATGGATTTAGAGTGTAGATGACCTGAGGGACTCTCGCCTACTGTACTGTTCCTGCTCTTCCTGTATGCTTTGCACATCAGCAAGGGATTTCTCCAGATCTTTCACCTTTTTTTTTTTTTTTTTTGAGTACAGATACTTCGTTCTCTGTCGCAGAGATATCATGGTTGAGAGCCTGGTTGATGTTTTGCGAAACTCTCTCCATGATGGCGTCGGCTATGAGGGTGACGAGCTTGTTGAGAATTAGCTCAGAGGAAATTATTTCTTTTATGTGATCCCTGATGGCCGCTGTGTTTTCATAGTCAGTTTCAATGGCTTTGCTGCTAGCATTGTTCGCCTTGATGGTTGGTTGACCAGCTGTGTTGAGGGAAGAACCACTCCTGCTCTCACCCCTAATTCAGCGGGGAGCATCCCGTGCCCGGCTGAAAGTCTTTCTCTGTCATCGGATTTTCTCTCAATTTCCTTCCTTGTCTGTTTCATTTCCCCAGCAAACCAGACTTATTTGCAGCAGCGAGTGTTCTTTATTCCCTGACACAGAGATTTTCAACAGATTAACATTACACAGCCAGCAAAGAAATGGAAAAAAAAAATTGCCAGCGTTTACTAAAGTTAAAACCTGCATGACCAGTGCCACCTTATACAGTCACAAAACAAACATAGTACCAGTGACACCTTATACACTCACAAAGCAAATATTCAAACAAACAAACAAACAAACAAACCACAGAAGTTTGGTGGCCTCTGTACAAGTGATAACTGTGATCCCAATAATCATTTCAAATGTAGGGCAGTAGAAGCAAACCAGGCATAATCACAGGCTGTACTTGGACAATGAACAATGCCAGAGTGAAAAAAAAAAAGAATTAACATGCTGAAAGTCGTTTAACTCACCTGAATTATCATGAATGTCTCTTTCTGTTATAATCTAAAAAGAAATAATTAAGAAATGTTTGCTTGGTTAAGCTCTGTACAAAAATTGACGAGAAAAAAAAATAAAGAGTTAAAGAACAGTGCACTCCCGTTATTATGAAGACCTTGCGGCCGACAGTTTTCTTTTGTATATCTTTTGTATATCTTGCATAAATTTCACACAAATGCATTACGTTCAAAACACACAAACAATCCATATATTGCATGTTGTTTATTGAATACTCATCAAACTCTAAAAAGAAGTATTGAATGTGATATTATCTCATTGATTTTTTTTCAATTTTAAGTTTCAGAGAGAGCATAAAGATGTCTGTGCTTTCATGCTTAGTTTGAACACACATGTCTCGAATATGATGGTTTAGGATCGGTCGCAGTTCATTTTTTCAAAAATGCCTTGTTCCCAAGGTTTTCATTCTGGAGGTACGCTATTCCCAAGATTTGTCATTTCGAAGCTTCGTTAATCCGAATGTTCTTTTTATTTCACATTTCAGAGAGAGCATAAAGTTGTCTGAACTTTCATTCTTAGTTTGAACACACATTTTCAAATGTGATGGTTTAGGATCTGTCGCAGTTCATTTTTTCAAAAATGCGTTATTCCAAAGATTCCCCATTTCGGATGCTCATCATTCCGAAGGTACTGTAGTCTCAAGATTCATTATTCCGAAGATTACTTAATCCGAAAATGATATAAGATTCATAATTCCAGAAGTTTCGTAAATCCAAAAAAAAAAAAGAAAAGAAAAAGGTTCGTTATTCAGAAGACTCGTTAATTTCACACTGATATCAGGTTAGTGATTACGAAAGTTTGTTAGCATACCCAGTTTATTTCACTTTCGGATTTAATTATGAAACATATTCAATTTCCGATTAAACCAACCTCCGTAATAGCGGTTATTTATCTCATTTTTCAAACAAACTACCTTTCTTCATAATCATAACGAACCTTTCCGGGTGACACGATATTTACTTCTGAAAAAATGCTCCGGTCTTATTTTCTCCATGGAATTAGGGTTAGGGTTACGGTTGTTATGGGCTTAGGGTATAAAGTTTGAAATGAGGATTATGATTAGGGTTAGGGTTGTTTTTTAGGTTGAACTTATGGTTGCTTGGGCATGCAGATATTTGATGGGAACAATTGCCGTAGGAGCAAATGTCATGTACCCTTTTCGGATTGTCGAGCGTAACGACTAACGAATTCGCTGGAATAATGGCAGAAATGAGGTAATAACGAACATAATTCAATCTACAGATTAACGAACAATAAATCAACTTTCTGTATCTTGGAATATCGAATATTCGGAATAACGAACTACATTTCATCTCGGATAAATATGTTATAGCAAAGGTATATTCTCCAGGGAAAAGGTGTGTGACACAATGAATGGAAGTAGAACAAGTTATATTTAAGCACCTTGACTTACATATCAGGTTTTGAGGTTGAATCTGAATCTTACATAGAGTGAAAATCTTGTTTTGACTTTTCTTTTTTGCATAAATACAATTTCATCCACAGTCGTATAGACGGCATTGTACTTACCCCTGTAACACTTCACGTTTACTATGAACTTCACTGGGTTGTTACTGAACGTATACTTTATCTGTACCTTTATCAGATGGGTTAGTGATATAAAGGGGGGTGATTTGGCGTGCTCGGTGATCGCAATCAGATACGATTTATCTGACAGTTCATCCAGAAATTGAATTCCAATCACTGAGTTACTGGCAGACTTAATTTCGGAGATAATCCGACGTCCACGAGGTGCCTGGAAAACCCAACTATCGCCGTTGGCAAGACAAGTTTCATCGTACAATATCTCCTGCAGCAGTGGCATCCCCGAACAGTTTACAGTAAAGTCTGCACGAGATTTGAGGAGTGAAAAATATAAGTCAACTGGTTAATGTTTGAATAAGAGAGAGGAGTATAAAGTAAATGGCAGATAAAGTCGATGCGTGGAAATCTTGCAGGCTGCTCAAGAACAACAAACCTTTCTATTACAAGAATTTTGTTTTTCTATTTTCGATATTTTTCCCTATTTTTCCTCTTCTAAATAATCTTGTTTACAATTCGCTAGCCAAAATGGAATTTGGACTCTATCTTTCTTGTACGTTAAGGACTGCATGTTGAAGCTATTCATATTTCAATCAAACAGAGTAATAACGTTTCCCTTAATCCAGAAATCTTTATTGTATGAAATCAGTAAAGGAGTTTTAATTTTGAACATTTGGTAGCAAGGATAATGCCTACAAGGAGACTTATTTCATTTTCCTCCAGTTGTTTTCCTTCATTTTCAGTCCATGTTATGCACTGATAGTGTAAATGAAACCCTATACGAAGCCTTCAAAAAATGACGGTGAATCAGCGCTGTTACCTTTGCATTCTCAGGAATATATGGCCCGGTAGGCCTACCTAGTTTGGGGTTTTAATGATAGCACCTAATAATAATAATAATAATTGATATGATTTATATAGCGCCAAATCCACTCTGCAGAGTGCTCTAGGCGCGGAAGGAAGAGAAAGTGAAGGAGATAAAGGACATACAAATATCAAGTACATGTAATGAGTAGTCAAATTGAGGCTTTAAACAAGTGAGTTTTCAGACTGCTTTTAAAGGAGTCTGATGAAGAACAATTTTTTACGGCTGAAGGTAAGTTATTCCATAAGGTGGGAGCAGCATGGCCAAAGGCACGTGTGCCCCATATTGTAGTGAATCTTGGAATTATCAGAGAACCGGAGTTGGATGAGCGTAAAGATCTAGCAGGGATGTAATTATGGAGTAAGTCAATGTTAAACTGAGGAGCAGTGCCCTGAATGCAATGAAAAGTCAAAAGTAAAATCTTAAAAATAATGCGATCTTTGACTGGTAACCAATGAAGTGATCTCAAAATAGGGGTGATGTGAGTATGCTTCTTGGATAGTGTGATGATGCGTGCTGCCGCATTTTGAAGCCTCTGTAGCATGGAGAGCTGAGTTTGTGGTAAGTTAAATAAGACAGAGTTTCCAAAATCGAGCCTAGAGGATATCAAGGCATGGACTAATTTTTCGGTAGAAGAGCGGTTCAAATATTTTCTAATGAAGCCGATATTGCGAAGTTGGTATCTTACAGATCTACAAATGCTAGAAACTTGATGAGACATAGTCATATTACAATCTAGCATTACACCCAGGTTGCGACAGGTTTGGGACACACTAATTGACATGCCGGAAAAGGAGATAAAATTAATGTCAAGTTTACCTAATTGTGTCTTCGAACCAAACATTAAAAACTCAGATTTATCCGTATTCAATTTCAAAGAATGTGAGTTCAGCCATGAATAAACATCGTTCATTGCATTCTCAAGCTGACTCAAAGCATGTAAGGCATCGGCCTGGTTAGGTTTGAAAGACAAATACAATTGAATGTCATCAGCGTATATGTGATAATTAATTTTGTGCTGGCGCAGTAAGTGTCCCAGGCTAATAAGATAGATGGAAAACAAGGTGGGCCCGCCCACAGAGCCCTGTGGAACACCGCATTTGAGAGGCATAGCATCATAGTGGATGTAGTAATGCTTGAAATACCCGATTTGTGTCACACACAAGCGACTCGGCTGTACTTCAATTTCTCAGAACGTACTTTTCTTGGAGACGGATTATTTTTTCATGTTATACTAGAATAAAGAAACAATAGGCTTGGAACATCCAAATTTTAAGGATTATACATGAATTGTGCATTTCTTTTTTGTGAATGTTCTGCTCTGGATTTTGCAATTGAAAAAAGGATATTATCTTCTAAGCCTTTCTCGTTTGTGTGATGAAATTCTACATGTGATCTTTTAAGACAGAAAGAAGAGAGTATACATACTAGTCTCGTGGGCTTCTACAGAAGAAAAAGCGATGGACAGATTATGATTGAAGACACCAGCAAACAACCAGACTAAAGAAGTTACTTTTCTCTCCATCTTGTAAATCCAATATCAATCGCGCATCAGTAGAATAAGTGAGATGCAGATTACTACTGGCCAAGGTCTGAGAGTAATTTCACTCCAAGGAGATAGAATTCTGCAATACTGAGTTTTAAATATGGTTAAGAGAACTATACCAAACCGAAGCACTATCTATCCCTGTGACGACTCTGCGCGAAAATAGAGCCTTCATGCGCACAGTCAAACTGCGCAACTATGTAAGGCCACTCCCTGCACGGATTTGACTGAAACTGATCGTAATATGTTGCTACATCGCTAAAGGTCTTCAATAGAAATTGTGAATACCACGCATATTTCGTTATGTTTTTCGGCTATACTTTCATTTCCGTGAAGGTAATGGTTATTGCATGTTTTAAGGAGTAGTAATGGTAAATATTTGTCTTGGAAAGAAAAAGAAGAAGTTCGATTGCGCGTAATAAGATTGCGAAACTATACCCCACCTTTATTGAATGTGTTGTGTGAAACTAAAAATTCTTCAAAGGAGAATTCTAATCAATCAGAGATTTGCATGACTGCCGCGCAGCGATACACTCGGGCTCTTATCAACCACTTTAAGATATAATTCACTCTGGATGCTTTTTTGTTTTGACATAACGGAAATGTACTGTGTACATAATGTATCTAAGTATTTAACATTATTGCGTGCATTATTATGTATGCATTTCATCAAGATCATAAGCTCTATCATACCCATTACCGTAATATATACGGTTCACAGCAATGGACGAAATTCGTGAAACGTGGAGACGCACATAACACTGAAAATAAAAATAAAAATCACTTCAAAACATAATTAACGATGAAAGTTTGGAAACGAACATAGAATTACATGATATTAATCATATCATTTTCATTTTAGTGTAGTACTTGTAGAATGAACTGAGAGGGTTTTTTTGTATTGTATTTTTTTTTTTGTCTTGTATGTACTCTTTGTACTCTAGACTCTGAGAAAAATAGGTTCAACTTTGCAACTTTCTAATCTGAAAGGTGCAAAATTGCACCTATAAAGGTACAAGTTGAACCTATTAATCGAGTGTAACGTTAACTCCATGAAAGCTTATCTATTGCCCGTTGCTTATAATAAATGAATTATATTCACATAAAATTGTATAAAGAGACAAAATACATGTATTGCAGAATGAGTACTCCCCGATTTATCTTACAAGTATACTGTAAATGGTTTTATAATGCCAGTTTAAATTCCATCCATGAACCACACCGGGCTTGCTACAATATGAGTGGACATCCTGACCATCAGCACTGTCCAGGGAGTAGAGACGTGGAGATTTCTGTGAGTGACGCTTTTAGCTGTGGTTATGATGATGTAATTGAAGATAAGGAACTGTATTTCTTAAAGAAAATTGTATGCAAATGTTTCATGAATCAGCATAAAATAAACGTTTCCAGTTTAGACACGTAATGCAATACAAGATGTATCAAATCAATATACAAATTTAATAGCATATTTAATATTCATACTGTCATAATGTATATGTATGCACAAAGACCTGTGTGTTTCCTTAACTCGACAGAGAAAGAGAGGAAAGCGAATGGACAAAGGCATGACAGATAAGATGAATTATTCACAAAGTAGTATTTAGTTTACACTACATATTTCACTGTATCCAAACAAAAGACCTCAACATAAAAAAGAGAGAAACTATTGGAATGCTGTTAGCCCGACATTAAAGTTGGATGGAAAAATGAATGCAGACATTATGATGATGATGTAACAAACAGACTTGAGGATAGAAATAATAGCCAAAAAAAAAGTGGATGCGTAATTCCTTTAAAGAGTATTTACAATGTAATATACATGTACACGTATGCACAACATGCATTGCTTACGGAATTTTTACGCTTGCTCAAGGAAGCTCTTCAATCTTTCCTCCACTTTACCTCAACTGTTACCATGCCAACCATCGGATACTGTTACACTGTCCACACAAACAATTTTCAGAATGGGGTTGCACTTGTCTCAAACAAGCTACGAACCACTTCCTTACGACACTGCTAAAAAATAAGATGCTTTAATGTGTTCATTGTTGTGAAACTTTGCTTAGATCTATTCAAAGATGAGAATAATTTTCAGTACTTTCAGGGGAGGGTAGAGCTTTCGTTATTAAAAGTCCAGTTTACCTTTGGGAGCAGTGACTTTAAAATATTCAAGATATCACATTTGATGCATATGAGTAGGTCTGTTGTACCATAAAACATCCTACCACATAAAATTTTCACAATAAAGCCTAAAATACAAGGATATATAAGTATTTTCCCTAATAAACAGTAACTGTAGACGGTTTAGTCTGAAAACATTTATATTATAACTATTGTTCACATTTTGTATATTTAGCAATACTTAGCATTGATTTTACTAATTCAAATTTTTACAGTGATTGTTTCTATCCCTAACACACATACTAGAACTATTTTAAAGCACTAATGCTGGGTAATGCTAAATTATGCCTTTAAGGGAGCCTTCCAGAAGACATTACAATAGTTAAACATTTATAATGAATACGACTTCAGAAGGTAGAAATTATCCCCCCCCCCCCAAAAAAAAAAAGAAACTGCCTTTGTCAAGAATATTGCAAATTTCTGGTCCAAATTTGCATAACCTGCCAAATTAGAATTAAAATATGCTAATGTCAGCAATTAACATCTTCAAATTCATGAAATTCTTCCGTCGAGATGTTTGACAAATTTCCATACATCGACGTAAATAAGCACTGAATTGATCGGTGTTTTAGTAGTAGCCATGATAAAAAAAAAAAGAATCATGGGCGTTCATACTCGAGCAGGATTCGAATCTACGACCTCCTGATCTCCGGAAAGGCGTCATCTCCACTAGACCATCGGGCTTCCGCCCGACAGCAAGTTGTGGCTCTAATCCTTATAGCATGCAGAGGGCACTGCGTATTAAAATTCATGAAATTCTTCCGTCGAGATATTTTCGTTGCAACTGATTGACAAATTGCCCTACATCGACGTAGATAAGCACTGAATTGATCAGTGTTTTAGTAGTAGCCATGTCGGGTGGAAGCTCGGTTGTGTAGTGGAGATGACGTCTCTCCGGAGATCAGGAGGTCGTAGGTTCGAATCTTGCTCGGGTATGTACGCCCATGATTTTTTTATCATGGCTACAACTAAAACAGTGATAGATTTAGTGCTTATTTACGTCGATGTTCATTCGTTGACGTGTACTTGAATGTTATCGATGAGCGTATGCTTTGGAGAACATATCTTAATTTGCTACTTTGCAATTCTATTCCAGTGGGCTAACGCTTGTCGTGGTTTGGAATAAACCCTGGTGGGCATCAATATGAGATCCATTCAATCGAGTCAACCTTTTTACCCTCACATACTGGGTCCTTAATCATCGATGCTTTCACCAGTATTTGTTTCAACATCAAGAACGAGATACCCAGTTTCATCCACGTCACATTTTGTTTCATCATCAAGAGCGAGATAGCCAGTTTCATCCACCTCACATTTTGTTTAGTCATCAAGAGCGAGATATCCAGTTTCATCCACGTCACATTTTGTTTCAACATCATGAACGAGATAGCCAGTATCATCCACCTCACATTTTGTTTCAACATCAGGAACGAGATAGCCAGTTTCATCCACCTCACATTTTGTTTCAACATCAGGAACGCGATAGCCAGTTTCATCCACCTCACATTTTGTTTCAACATCAAGAACCAGATAGCCAGTTTCATCCACCTCACATTTTGTTTCAACATCAGGAACGAGATAGCCAGTTTCATCCACCTCACATTTTGTTTCAACATCAGGCACGAGATAGCCAGTTTCATCCACCTCACATTTTGTTTCAACATCAGGAACGAGATAGCCAGTTTCATCCACCTCACATTTTGTTTCAACATCAAGAACCAGATAGCCAGTTTCATCCACCTCACATTTTGTTTCAACATCAAGAACCAGATAGCCAGTTTCATCCATCTCACATTTTGTTTCAACATCAGGAACGAGATAGCCAGTTTCATCTACCTCACATTTTGTTTCATCATCAAGAGCGAGATATCCAGTTTCATCCACATCACATTTTGTTTCAACATCAGGAACGAGATAGCCAGTTTCATCCACCTCACATTCTTGTCTTGATCTGCTTACATAGATAGAGTGAGAATAAAAGGGGTCATTCAGGTCTAAGACCGAAAGGCCAATCTTATCATTGCCATCAATATCCCTCTGGTGATGTTGCACTTCAGGAATGGATGGGGATTCTTCTACAGTGTGGGGAATTTCCTGATAGATTGAAGATTGAATGTTTCCAGAGGTACTAGCATCACATTTAGCAGCTCCTGGCCGAATTGATAATTCTACGTTGGTTGGGCTATCGCAGAATGGGACATCGTCGCAGTCAAAAGCTTTCATAGTAGCTCGACTTGTTTGAGGATGGCATCGAGTACCTTCGGGCAGATTGACATCGGGTAGCATGTAGCCATGTTTATCCGTGTCCTCTTCATCTGTACTGGTATCCCTGGATTGAACAAATGTAACGTTCATCCGCTCTTTCACAGCACCTGACATGTCCATGTACGGTTCTTTCTTGCTAGCTGCTTTCTCAGAAACGCCTTTATCATCTTGGTGTATGACGTCATAAACGGATCGTGTCCTGGTGTCCGGTGAACTTGTAGCATCTCTCTCGCTGCTCGCCTCCGTTTCATAACCATGGCTCTTTAAAGATAAAATGAAGAATTAAAAAAAAAAAAGACTTGTAAAGTCCAGATTTGATAATCCCCATATTGACACGAGTATCTCTGGGGACATTCAGTAACATAAGAGTGAGGAATAACTATCTATATAGGTTTGCCGATTTTTTTTACCTGGTACTGCATAGTGTGTCTTATAGCCATGTTGCATCGTGTATTGTGCATGATTCTCGTAACAGTGCAATGAAACAACAATGCTAAATGATATGAGTTTTCTTCTGTTAATTTGGATTCTCTTCTTTATGTTCAAATGCATTGGATCAATATATATATGGGTCAGAATTTTGAACGATGTACAATTGAGCCAAAACAAGGCAAAATTCAAAAAGTAGGAAATTCACCAAATCATTCATCTTACCTGAAAGAGTATAACTCAAGCTTTAATATGAACCCAATTATACTAGGATTTTCCCAGAGGAACAAGTTTTTATTCACCGCTGAAGTTTACCATGTCCAGAGCAGCGAACGTCCGTGAGGAATAGTACTGCACATACATTTGAATACCATTTAACATAGTTTCCAAAGATCTGATTCAGTTCAAAATCCTAACGAAATATCTGAAGGGACATGTGTACGTGATTGCAGAATATTAAGCTTGTACTCTTAACCTGTACGTAATGGTAGACATTTAACTAAATTCGTCATTTCTGTGGAAATATTGCTCTTCCGCTAAACACTTTCTTAACTTTACGCGCATTTTACAGACACTCAATATTTTCACCTCTTATTTCACTATCCCATACTTCAATCCTCACTCCCAAATAATAATATACCTTTTTAAGATGTATCTCATCTGGGCAGTCTCTATAACCCAACAAACGTAGCATAGTTTTCATCACGGAGGCTCGCATGTAGCTCACGGACGTTCGGAACAAACAAGATATTGAACAATGCAGCTCTCTTGAGTTGGAAACGCATTCTGCTCACAACAAACAGCAATTTCATGTCGAGAACAAACTCCTCTGCAAAATCCTGAATAGATATTACCAATTCTCAATTATATAAGCTTGTTTATCTTCTCATACTGAGGAATCAAAGAAAACAATTTCTCCATCTCTCGTAAATGAACGTACAAACGTACGTGTAATCTCAGTGACGTAGTCCATCCTTGAGAACGAATATATTTATCAAAATTTCGTTATCATGAAGTAAATATCCAGGTCCTAAACTTGTTATATAAAGTCTGCAATGCAAAATTTGCTTTTTATATAACGAACATGATCACAGCTAAAATCATGACAAAGAATTAATATAGAAAAACAACAGAAATGTGCTCCGTTATAGAAATACGAAGTTTAGCTGGGGAGGGCAAGCGAATACGTTAGGAAGAAATCCCTCTGTGTTTGCTCCTTGTGTTACACACTGTTACCGAGGAGAATTTGTGTTATTATATTAGTCAGAAATGATAATAGGTTCGATACTGCGAAGTTTCGTCATAACAAGACACAATAAGTCCATGTAACTTGGATGGATGTTTGTGACTTCGATATTATACAATACGGTTTGTTATAACAAACCTTTTGTAGCGCGTCATTTCGGAGGCTCGTTATTCATAAGGTTTGTCAATACGAAAATTGATAAAGTTCGTATAATTATGAAGCCTTTTCATTCGGTAAATGATAGGAATCTCCGAAGGTTAACCGAAAGGCTTTAATTGGAACATGAAAAATTATGTTAGCTTACCCAAATGTGGAGAAACAAGTTAACAACTAAAATCCTCCAATTTCAAAACCTCATAATAACTGTTTTCACCTAAACGAATATCAGGCCCATTCCACTTTTGGAAGAACGGACCTAAAAATAATGATCCTTAATATCTATTTTTCGAAGAACATTTCTAATAACAAACCTCCTAAATTAACTACAATTTGTTTTTCCATTTTGGAATAACAAACCTTTGGACATCGAAGTAACGAATCTTTGGAAGAGCGAACGTATCAAAGTGCAACCTTAAACCTATTCTTAATCATCACTTTTTTAACATGTGTTTTCAAAGTAAGCACAAAAGCACAAACAAATTGACGATCTCTCTGTCTCTTAAATGTAAAATGAAAAAAAAAATCTTGGAAAAAATTACAAATGAAAATTTGTTTAGCATTGATGAGTATAAAACAACACCATGTGATGATAAGCGGAGGACTTGTGTGTTTTCATCAGACAATAATTGTATACTGCATGATTTTTGTTCGCTTGTGACGGCATTTCGATGAATAAAAACATAAACAAACAAAAAAAAAACTTCTCCAGAGGAATTTGGTATAAGGGGAGTGCACTGGCAATTCTTTTCTCTGTGTGTTGGAGCTCGATCCCTTCTCTGTTTCTCAGTCATTTTCATTCAACTGCTTCCACGTCCTTTTGAAACTTTTCCGTTTCTTATTCAACACATGCTCATTACATACTTCTTCCGTCATTATCCTGAATGTGTTTGCGTATCACTTTTCGAATTTGTTTTGGTTTTTTTTATTTTGTTTTTGTTTTCTGTTTGGTCGCAGCATGTTCAGGCTACTGAGGGAATGAGAGAATATCGTCATGAAGAGAAAAATAAGAATGAATTAAGGCATTTAATATCATGACAATTACAGCGAACGTCCGTTATGGAGACCAAAACTGGATGTGTTCTGTTTGAGACGGCAGCTACCATACTCAAAAGATAAACACTTGAAGAGTTTGTTTGCAAAAACCGATAAGTCCATTTTTGAAGATTTTGAAGTACAGTCTCTGTCATAAAGTACAAAATAATACCTTTTAAATGATATATTGGTTACTACATATAAAGGTATATTTTTGAAGTTATGGTCAAAAGAAGCAAAAATTTTCTTATTATTCCCTTTATTTTTCTTGACCTTTAATCGCAAATATCTCCATTTGACAAATATGGACTTATCGGTTTTTGCAAACAAACTCTTCACTTAGAGCACCTGTCACTAAAAAGTGGCACTGATCCTCTTTCTCCTACTATGTAATCCACTGACTTATTCAATCAACGAACATCCGTGAAAAAAAAAAAAAAAAAAACGTTTTCCGTTTGTTATTACAGGTAAATTGAGTGCTGAACGTTATTCACTTTCGGGTATGAGCGGCTCGGTGATTTGGTAATATTTTCAACTAGCATTAATCTTATGTGCAGTGATATATTTGTAATTGTCAGAAATTTCCTTTCTCGGACAGAACTTCCGTGAGCGAAACTTTCAGAACCTGTAACAGTACAAATTGTCTCCAGAACCTCATTAGAGAGAAATTTAAACGCACAGAAATTACAGATTACGCAAAATTCCATTTTCCTATAACTTTGTTTTAAGTGTTTAGCTTTTTTTTGTATAATTAGAGGGAAAACAAGCGTAAAATTGTGAGTAAATTTTCAATTGTTTGTTCATCATGATCACATAACGCCTTAAAAATTCTGAAACTACTGCTCTAAACTGATTTTCTACTTTGTAAAACTTTATTTGTCGCTATTCGAGCCAAAAGTTTTAAAGAATACAGGACACTTTCGGGACAAGTTATACCTATCGAAGGGATTGCATACGTCACGGATGTTCTCTGGAATTATCACGGACGTTCGTTCTACTACTAGGGTCATGTTCCAGGACGGATAACTAATCGGCAGAGAGTACCTAGCCTTCCTAACTCTTTCAAAAATTTGAAAATGTATTGTCAATGCAAATTATAAGAAATTTGACATCCTTACAACATTTGCTCAGAGGGGGATCAGGAGGTGAATTTTCAGAGAAAATATTAATTATTTGCTTAGTTTTTGATGAATTGCATGGTCCAAAAACTGCGGACGAACCTCAGTCGGCTCCAAAAATGGCATGCAGCTCCTCGGCTAGAGAGCCAAAGTTAAAATGCACCTTCGCCATCAAAGCAAGATGGTGTCCCACTCGAAAACGTTTTAATCATCACGGACGTTCTTTTTTTTCTTGGAGGTTCGTCTAAAAATATAATTTCGGTTCCTATTTGACAAAGGATGGACAGAAACTCAAAACAAACATATTATCGTGTTGCTAGATCTTAGTTGATTACGACTCAGAACAATATCACCAATAACGTTTCATGGGCTACGATCTTTATTAGAAAATAGCGGAGGCACGTCCGTGACGAAAACTGAGTATAATTTTGCATAAAAGAATATTACGTCCCATGTACAGCCAGCAGACGTACAATTTTTGCAGGATATGTTCATTAGGTGGAACACCAAATTTTCGTATACGTTACAGTTGGGACAACAAAGTAGAATTTGCAGCAGCGATAGAAATAAAAGCATCACGGACGTTCGTCTGTTTAGGACTTTGATATTTTAATTGTTCTCTGTAGTTTTATTCGTGCTCATAAAGTTCTTATAATTTTGTGGTACATACCCATGATATGTCAGATCCAGAACATGGTCAGATATTAGATGCCACGTACCATTAAAAATGCACATGATTAGTTTGATAAACAAAAATTATTGTGAAAATAGCGTTTTTACCGTATTTTTACGCTTTAAGTCCTTGTGAAATGAAAAATATCAGGCAAAAGTCAACCAAACCATATATTTCCTGAAAGGAAATTTACCAATTTTTGAGATGACATGAAAAAATCTGGTTTCTTAGATCATCCTGGCGTGTTCTAAGGGAAAGAATGTCATAAGGTACGAAAATTGGCAATTGTACATCGTTCAAAATTCTCACCCATATATATGTATGTATATATATATATATATATATATATATATATATATATGTCTTGATGATGAATAAGTTGTTGATGAATAGGGATATCCGCATCACGATACCGGTGTCTGAATTGTATATAGCACTGCATACTTGATATAACTCAGTTCGGAAAAAAAAACCCAACAACTGTCATATTAGAAAGCCTTTATGAATATAAGTACTTTTGTAGTGTGGAGGGGGGGGGGGGAGGTGTCCGGGGGAGGGTATCTGTAGACACTATTAGTTTACTTTGAATACTTTAAAAATCTGCTACACTCGAACCCTCGTTGATTAGAAATCCTTTCTCAGTTTAAAACTTACTATATAAACTCTATTCAAAGTAACAAAAAAGTCCAGCAATTAACAGCTTTCATACTTTCTTGATGATGTGATACTTGGAATCTTCCTTTATAATTGTATCAGGTCCTTTCTCTCTTTACAAATTTAGGATTCCATGTGCAATTAACAGCTTGTAGAGGGAACCAACTCAACTTTATCTGAATTATGTGAAAAGCAATAGCGAAATATTGGCGTTATTTATACATTTACGAAACTTGAAGAGAAGGGTTGAGTTGTATGTTTTAAACTTCAATTCAATTCAATTCGATTCCATTCAATTCAATTCAATTCAATTCAGTAATGGTTTTATTTCGATCGCATTGCAGTCAGATACTGAATTGCACGATGTTACAATACAATATATCACATACACAATACGGAAAAAGGAGTACGTGTTATAAAATTACAAAAAGCATTTCCATCATGAATACACAATATTTTGGAAACTCTAGAATCTCAAAGGCATTTCACCACTACCTGTGATGTGTTCTGGAAGATGTGAAGCGCGTAGTCTGGTGAGGTCGTAACGTCGCCGAATTCGTTGCCCGGAACTTGAGGCAAAGAGCGACCCACTGCATTGGGATCAATACTGGTGTCGGATGACGTAACAGGATCTTGTATGTGAGGTACGAAGCTGGTTGAAGTGTCTACAGGATATATTTCCAAGCGCCCTCTATCGGAGTCAACAACCCACTGATTTGAAGATTCCGCACACCAAAATCTATTATTGCGCAAATGGGGAAAAAGGACAGAAAATCAAAACAGTCCAATTCATTTTGAAGTATATTATTGTACATCTACCTATACGCAATGATGATAGGGAGAACAGCGTCTAAAGAGTAAACATAGAATGAAAACGTTCCCTTCTGCATATCTTTACATCAATATTAGGCAGCAAAAGGACAGCTTATGTGCATTAAAAGTGCCACGTATAAAGATTCAACATTTTGTTAGTTTTACCTTGCAATTTCTGATATAAGATATTGAATATTGCAAATACTTATAATATTTGTTTAAGTAGGGGAGAGCGGGGAGAAGTGGGACATTATTTCAAGTTCCCCGATTTCCTTCTTATATCTTTTTATAGAAGAGACGATTACATTTTCATTTGGGCTTGCCTGAAGGTTCATATGGTAAGTTACACAAAGAGCTATAAACTGGGGGTGACACTGTTCTCAATTTTCGGCAGTTAATGAAAAGATAAAACCTTATTTTTGGGGAGAAGTTGACCCACAAGTGGGTAAAGTGGGACAACGGCAAGAGAGAAATGGGGCGGTGTTGGTAAAGTGTGACATCCTATAAAAAAGTCGGAAATGTCAAAGTTGGAAGGCGTAATGAAACATTGGTAATGAAAACAGTCAAACATGCTTCAAAATGATCTTTACTTCAACAAAACAAGTTTGAACAACATGTTTGAAAATCTGAACTGTTTTACATGTAATGCTATTATGAGGGACAAATGGGACACGTTGTCCCAACTGTCCCTCACGTGGCATATATACATAAATATGTACGACTGCTCAGTAACCATGCAGGCATTTGTCAAAGACAAGTTATATCAGTTGCATATCAATAAGGCTCACCACCAGCTTCAATTGTGCCCTTGAAATCATGAATACAAAGACAACAGGTTAATTAACCTGATTTCAAAAAAAAAGTATCATATTTTGGGAAAAAATTTAAATAGCAATTTAGACATACTTAGAAATTGCCGAACTGCATGGCTTTCTTAGTGTGATGTATGGTTGCTAGGAGCTTATTGTAGATATAAGCCAATCGCTGATTGGTTGAACAGTTTTTGATTCAGAGAACGTGTCCCACTTGACCCCAACTTGATCCCAACTCACCCCGCTCTCCCCTACAATTGGAGAAAACCTCCCTGAAGAAATTTCCAGTATGCTGATAAACATTTTTTCCGATTTCTTTGATCAATATATTTTACCTTCTAAATCTTTTACTCATACCACTAGCTATGAGGATATTGATATTGAATTTTGTTTTGAAGAAATAAAAACAAAGAAACCGCGGGATATGATGATATCAAAGTAACTTCTTTTTTTTTTTAGATAGGTTTTATATTTTCTATGACGGATCGAACCTTTGGTGCATATTTTCAATTTTTCAATGTTAAGTGGTCTGTATCCAGAAAAAATGAAAATAGATAAAGTTATACATTCCTATATCTAAGAGTGAAGATATGTTAGATAATTATTAGTAATTATAGGTCCATATTGTTTGTATCAGGTCTTGGAGGAAATCATATATAAAAGAAAGGGGGATTTTGTGAAAATGTGTTCTTAAAGACTCCCAGTTTGGTTTTCTAGAAAAGCATAGCACCTGTCACGTCTACTGAATTGGTTGATAAATTTGCACACCGTTTAGATCACTCGGATTTGATTGGTATCTTCCTAGACTTCTCCAAGGTCTTCGACACTATAAACCATAATAATGCCCCGCTACGTTATACTTGAGAAGGCCTTGGAGTGGTTCGGGAGTTATCTAACTGATCGTTAACAATAACTGTTTTTTTTTAGATTGTAACTTTGATTATTATGAGAGAATAATTGTGGCGTGCCACAAAGTAGCTCATCGGACTCGCTGTTATTTGCTGTCTATATTAATGATTCGTGCTTCCTGTGTGTTATCAACGATCAATGTGTTTGCCAACGATTCAATGCATTTTTCCCATGATGACCCAAATACTCTTCTGCACACAGTTAATTATGAGTTGTAAAATTTATGTTGGTGATTACGAGCAAATACGTTGTTTGTAAATACAAAAAAAAAGAAAACAACTACAGTTTACGCTTTTCAGTAATACCTTGGATAATTTAGATATGGGTATTTGTTTGGGTGCCAATGTCCTCAAAAGTGTTTCGCATATCATTTTTTTTTTATTACAGAAAATACAAATTTCTTATTGATGTTTGTAAAATTAATTCACATAGTAGAGGTGTTGTTAATAGACTTAACTCATCTATCTCTCAACATTCGTTATGTATACTCTATTCTTCCTTGATGTTATTACCTTTAATTATTAGTATGGGAAAACACGCATGAAACATAATTTGATACCGTTACTGTTACAAGGAGCCTCTTCGAATCGTAATGCCTCTCCATGTTTGCATACAGCTTCTTTGTTTCTTTTTTTTTTACAATCTAAGATTCTGAAAATTATTAGAGATTGGCTTTTATTTCAGTTACGCAATTTACGTACAATTATACTAAAAACTACCGCCCATCTATTTTGAGTTCCATATTTCATCAAATTGTCATATCCTAAATATCTAACTAAAATGTCAAATATATAATCACCCTTGCTAAGCAGACATTTATTCAAACAAGTCCAAGATTCTGGAACTCCTTTATGATGGACATGGAAAATGCACCGTCAATGACTCCGTTAAAAAAGAAAAGAAAAAAAAAAGATTGAAACTGTTTCTTTTGAAGTCTTATACACGATGATGCAACAGAAAGAAAATGATTTTGTTTCTCATGTTTCTTCTACGCACGTCGTGCTGGAAAGAACACAATGTCCCATTATAGTGTGAGAAACACAGTATGAAATCTCCTCAAAGTGTTAAATTCGAGCTTTTTAACAGTGTGAACACATTGTCAATCATCAATTCACAGTGCGACACAGAATATTACCATGTGAACACTGTGAAAACCAAACCACAGTGTGAAATCATCTCCACATTGTTAAATTCGAGCGTTTTCACATAGTTGACTGTATTACCACACTGTGACACACTGTGAGACACTGTTTTTTCCAGTAGGGCGGCGTTGTTTCTTTCTAGGCTTCGTCCACTTAAGGCATTCCAATTCCAATCTTCATGTTATTGCCTACACTATACATGCCTTCAGTAAGTAGAAAGTCAGCTCCGCTGATAGCAGTTCCCTGTCCACTTTCGTCATCGCTTTTTACGTCACACTGTCCTGAAATGGCTAATCGTCTCTGTGGGCTTTGACCATTGATATATGCATTGATATATAGGCTTTTTTATTTGTCTCATCTGTTTCCCCTTTATTTTTCGTTTCATTCTTTCCCCACTCCTTTTTTTCTTTTCTTTTTTTCACTCTTTCTTCATTTTCTAGCATTCTTTGTATTATATAGTTGTAAGCTTTTTCACCCTCCCTCTGAGGTATACTCACCTAGAACAAGTATAGTCTTTAGAGTGGTTACCTCCGTTTTTACGCAAATATATGTTTGTATATATTATGCCTCTTCTCTTACTGGTAATAGATATGGTCATATGTTGTCATTCTTTGCTTTATGTGTACAAGTCGATAAAATGCAAGTCAAATTTGACACAAAACTTTGTATATTCTGTTAAAAAAATAAAATAAACTTCGACTTTTAATCACCCTTTGCATTTACATTTGTCATCTGCGTTGGAGAAATCTGTCTGAACTTGACTCTGTTTAATATTGAGTGCATGCCCATTGTATAGAAATGTATAGAGATTTTCATTGTAAAGATGCGCTGTTTCTTGCAAATATATACGAACATATCGATAAAAAAGCAGAAAAAAAAGAAAGAAATATAATATTTTTTACAGGCTCACTTTTTCCCGGCAATGGGCAGAACGACGCACGGTGTGATGACAATACCAAGTATGATCCATATTATTATGTTGACGTTCAGGTATGTCAAGGGATCTTTTTGGCAAAGAAAGATTAAATATTTCATAATGAAATTGAGTTAAGGCAGCAGAAATTCACGAAGACTTTTTTTTTTTTGGTTGGGAATGTTGTGGCAGAAAGCATAACTTGTGCTTTTAATTTTTTTTTTTTTTGCAGTGCATGATATGACCCTCTTCACATAAAAAGGAGGAAATATATGCATATCATGATTTATATTTTGTAATGCGTATTTCAGTATATTAACTACGCAATGTATTTATGTTATTTATCATTATTACTATAGTATTATTTTAGAAAACTCACTTTGCACCACTTCGCACCACTTTAAGACCCGGAAACGGGTGGATTCATGGGTAGGCCGATTCATTCGCTGCCCCCCCCCCCCCCACACCCGGGTACATTCGGAATCCACAAATAGCACCGGTCAGCGAATATTTTCATGATTGTGCATCGAAGCGACTCCAGTCAAGATTCTTCCGGCTGTGTGTTTACCTACATACATTCAAAGGTCTTCTTACATAGAGATTCGTTACGGGGATTCTCCAGTAATATATCCGAGCCGAGCCACCCTCCCCACCCCATGATATCCCAGTAGACGCAAACCAGACCTAAGCGCTGGCTGTGTCTGGACAATGAAAAGGATGTCAGAGAGATGTCAGAGGATGTCACTCACCTGACATATAATAATCGAGCGATTCCTCTCCTTTAAAGAAAATGAATAAACAGAAGTAATTAAGAAAGTTTGAAGATTTTGGTCGAAAATAATTGTTGTGTTAATCTCTGCACAAGAATAGAAGGGAAAGCAATAAACAACAACAAACAGAAGTCCTTGGGACCGACAGTTTTCCTTTGTTATATCGAAATTTCGTTACAACCAAACAAACGCGTTATGTTCAAAACATACAAACCATCCATTTATTGCATACATAATTGCTAATTGAATGCTCGTCAAACTTCACAAAGCAGTATTAAATACGATTCTACGTCACTGATTTTCTATTTCCTATTTTGCATTTCAAAGAGAGCATAAAAAATGTCTGTACTTTCATGCTTTACAATAGTTTGAATAAACATGTTTCAAATTTGATGGCTTAGGTTCGGGCGCAGTTCACTTTGCCAAGAATGCGTTATTCCCATAGTTCGTCATTCCGTATGCTCGTCATTCCGAAGGTTCGCTATTCTCAAGATTCGTTATTCCTATAATCTTCGTTAATCCGAAAATGAAATAAGATTCGTTATTCCGAAGTTTCGCCAATCCAAAATTGAAAAAGCTTAATTATTCCGAAGACATGTTCATTTTATAATAAAATCGTGACCCTTTATACTCGTAATAGATGTGACCGAAATAATTATTTCAAATTTATGGCAGTAGAAGCAAACCAGGAATAAGCACAGGATATGTATGGACCATGAAAAGGATGTCAGACAGAAAAATAGGACTTAAAATGCTGAAAGCCATTCACCTGCTTAACTCACCTGAAAGATAATAATCCGACGATTCCTCTCCTTCAAAGAAAATAAATAAACAAACAGAAAGAATTACGAATGTTTGAAGATTTTAGTCGAAAGACTTGTTTAGTTAACCTCTGCATAGGAATATAAGGGAGAGAAAAAATATAACAACAATACAACAGTGCATTCCCGTTATACCGAAGTCCTTTTGAACGAAAATTTCCTTCGTTATATCGAAATTTCTTTACAACCAAAGAAATGCAATATGTTGAAAACACATAAACCATGACTACATTGCATGATGTTTAATGAATACTCATCAAACTCTATGAATCGTTCTGTATGCAAAAGGTGGTGTAACTCATAAAATTGTATTACAGCTATACATGTATTGTATTACTGATGAAAATGATGATAATCGTTGAAAATATTTACACTACCGTTATTTTGTAGTATATGTTAATTAAATTGCAGAAAATTGATGTATGCCTATTTGGAAAAATCGCATACAGGGAGTAAATCAAATCAAATCAAATCAAATCAAATCAAATCAAATCAAATCAAATCAAAAGGCAGTATGAAATGGGATATTATTTCATTAATTTTGTTTTAATTACACAATGTGAAGAGAGAGCATAAAGTTGTCTGTGCGTCCATGCTTATTTTAAACACACATGTTTCAAATGTGATGGTTTAGGATCGGTCGCACTTCAACCCCCCCCCCCCCCCCGAAAAAAAAATGCGTTATTCCCTAGGTTCCTCATTCCGGATGTTCGTCATTCCGAAGGTTCGCTATTCTCAAGATTCGTCATTTCTAGGCTTCGATAATCCAAAATAGAAATAAGACTCGTTATTCTGAAGTTTCGTCAATCCAAAAATTGAAATATGTTAGTTATTTCAAAGACTCGTTGATTTCAAAATGATATTGTGACATCTTACCGTAATAATTATGACCGCGATAATCACTTTAAGTTTAGGGCAGTAGAGGCAAACCAGGCATAAGCAATGGATGTGCATGAACAATGAAGAGGAAGTCAGCGAGAAAAATAGGAATTAACAGGCTGAAAGTCATTTACCTGCTTAACTCACCTGATGCAGGATAAACGGCCATTTCTGTTGAGAATTAAAAAAACCAAGACAGAATTACAAAAGTTTGAAGATCATAGTCGAAAGACTTGTCGAGTTAAGCTCTGCCCAAGAATTGAGGATAAAGATATCAACAACTAAATAGCAGTGCACACATGATATTGCAAAGTCCTTCAGACCGACAGTTATTATGTCGTTGTATTGGAATTTCGTTACAACCAAATAAATGCATTATGTTCAAAGACACCAACCATGCCTATATTGCATGTTATCGAATACTCATCAAACTCTATAAAGCAGTATTAAATACGATACTTTCTCATTCATGTTGTTTTTGTTTCATGTTTCAGATAGAGCATAGAGCAAGTATAGTAGTCTGTGCTTCTATTAGTTTAAACACACATGTTTCAAATGTGATGGCTTAGGATCGGTCGCAGTTCATTTTTCCAAAAATGAATTATTCCCATTCCGGATGCTCGTCATTCCGAAGGCTATTCTCAAAATGCGTTGTTCCGAAGATTCGTTAATTTGTAACTGATATCAGGTTAGTGATGACGAAAGTTTGTTAGCGTACCCATTTGTTTGTTATTGTTTTTTTTTTCACTTTTGGACTCAATTATGAAACTTATTCATTTTCTGATCAACAAACCTTCGTTTTCAAACGAATTACCCTTCGTTATAACAACGAACCATTCCGAATGACATGATATTTGCTCCGGTCTTATTTTCTCGAAGGAATTAGGGTTAGCGTTAGGATTATCATAGGCTTAGGATATAGTTTGAAATGAGGATTAGGATTACGGTTAGAGTTATCTTTAGGGCTGAGCTTATGATTGGTTGAGCGTGCATATTTCATAGGAGCAATTGCCGCGGGAGCAAATGTCATGGACCCTTTTTCGGATTGTCGAACGTAAAATAACGAATTCGCCGGAATAATGGCAGCAATGAAGTAATGACGAACATTATTTCATCAACAGATTAAGAACAATTATCTATTTTGTGTATTTTAGAATATCAAGCATTCGGAATAACGAAATTCATTTCATCTCGATTAAATATATGGCAACAGAACTATTCATGGAAAAAGTGTGTGACACAGTAAATGAAAGCAGAGCGATGTAGATTTAAACACCTTGAAAATAATGTGAAGAGTTCGACCTTGACTTGCTTATCAAGATTCGACTTAGGGTTTGAATCTTTCATAGCGTGAAAATCTTTATTTGACTTTTTTTTTGCGTAAATACAATTTAAAAAAATAGTCCTATAAACGGCATTATACTTACCCTTGGAACACGTCACGTTTATCATGAACTTCACTGGGTTGTTATTGAACGTATACTTTATCTGTACCTTTATCTGATGGGTCAGTGATAAAAAGGGAGATGATTTGGTGTGCTCTGTGATCGCAATCAGATACGATTTTTCTGATAGTTCATCCAGAAATTGAAATCCAACCACTGAGTGATTAGCAGACTTAATTTCAGAAAGAATTCGACGTCCACGAGATGCCTGGAAAACCCAACTATCGCCGTTGGCAAGACAGGTTTCGTCGCAAAATATCTCCTGCAGCAGTGGCTTTCCCGAACAGTTTACAGTGAAGTCTGTGCAAGATTTGAGAAGAAAAAAGTACAGGTCAACTGGTTTATGTCTGAATATTAGTAAAAGAGAGAATAGTATAAAATAAATGGCAGATACAGTCGATGCCTGGAAATCTTGCTTGCTGCTCAACAACAGCAAACCAAAAAAAAAAATTGCTGTTTCTATTTCCGATATTTTCTCCATATTTTTCCTCTTCTAATGATTAATAATCTTGTTTACAATCCTCTGGTAAAAATGGAATTTAAAGTCTAATTTTTCTTGTACGTTACCATGGACTGCAATGTTTAGGCTATTTCATTCAAACATAATTGTGACGTTTCCCTTAATCCAAAAGTTTTTGTCATATTATGGAAAGCAGATGAGGAGTTTGGATTTTGAAGGTTTTGTGCAAGCAAAGACGTAAAGAGCCATATTTTGCTTTTTCCTCAAGTTGCTTTCCTCCGTTTTCACCCCATTATATTTTAGTATATTGATGGTGTGTATGAAACCCTATATACAACGCCTTCAAAAACAGACTTTGAATCAGCGCTATTATTTAAAGTACGTTTGATATTTGGCATTATCATGAATATCATGGTCCTACGTAGGCCTACCTATAGTTAGGGGTCATATTGATAGCACCTAATCATATTACATTGGCTGCAGTAATGCTTGAAATACCGGATTTGTGTCACACTCAAGCGACACGGCTGTAGGTCTATAAAACCCGTAACTTCAATCATACAATTTCTCAGAACTTACCTTTCTTATTTTTTTATGTATAGACTAGCACAAAAAAAGTAGGCTTGGAGTATACAAATCTGAAGGATATACATGATTTCTGCATTTCTTTTTTCTGTGAATGTCCTCTTGTGGATTTTGCAATTTAAATCGAAATATTATCCGCTAAACCTTTCTCGTTTGTGTAATGAAATGCTGCATGTGATCCTTTAAGATAGTAAGAAGAGAATATACGTACAAGTCTCGCGGGCTTCTACACAAGAAAAAGCGATGAAGAGATTGTAATTGATGACACTAGCAAACAACCACAAGAAAAAAGTTACTTTTCTCTCCATCCTGTACATCCAATATCAATCGCGCATCAGCAGAAAAACTGAGATGCAGATTATCACTGACGAAGGTCGGCCAGTAGTTTCCCTTCAGACTTTGCCAGAGGAAATGGAAGTCTGCAATACGGAGTTTTAAAGAGAACTATACTTGTAATGCGTTGTACCGATATTAACCACTTCCAATACCTGTGACAACTCTACGTGAAAAAAAAAAAAGAGCCTACGTGCGCGCAGTGAAACTGCGAAAACACACGTGATGGTCACTCCCTGCACGGATATGAGTGAAACTGAGCGTGAATACAGATAAAATTAATCTATTGACGTTATTGTCTCGCTACATTGCCCGTGGTTTCAAAAAGCGATGAAATGGAAAGTTTGTTTGCAAAAACCGATAAGTCCATATTTGCCAAATGGAGATATTTGCGATTAAAGGTCAAGAAAAATAAAGAGAATAATAAGAAAATTTTTGCTTCTTTTGACCATAACTTCAAAATGTGCCTTTATATGTAGTGACAAATATATCATTTAAAAGGTATTATTTTGTACTTTATGATAGAAACCGTACTTAAAGATCTCAAAAATGGACTTATCGGTTTTTGCAAACAAACTCTTCAAATCTAGGGTCTACAATAAACACCTGAGAATACCACTCGGTTGTCAAGATCTCTGTGTACATCAGACCGGCAAAAATGTTGAATATATTCTAAACAACAACTTGCTTTTTTTTTTGTCCGATATCATTGGTTTTTTTTTTTATACTTTCATGTACTTTACTGCTATGAGTAGGCCTCATCTAGATTGGGGTGATAGGGACAATATCTCACCACATTAAAGGGACTGCACAGTACTGGTTGAGGTGGGGATTCATGTTTTGAACATTCCTAAGTGAGATAATGAGAAACCTCTTATGAAATACGAAAGAGCATGTAATCTTAAGAAGGATTCATCGTTTATTTGATGAAAATTGGTTTTCAAATGGCTGAGATAACCGAAAAAGTGATAATAATAAATGACGACAGGCCACGCCTTTTATTAGGATCTCTTTGTTTCACCTTGTTTTTGGATGTCTCAGCCATTTCAAAACCGATTTTTCATCAAATAAACTTTTGATACCCCTTAGAATTGCATACTCTTTTACATCCCATAGAGTGGTTTCTGAATATCTCGCAAAACGTTAAAAGCTAAATCCTCACCTCGACCAGAACTGTACACACCCTTTAATTTCGCCAAGAATGCCGTAAGGCTTCTGCAACTTTTGACAAATGTAAGGTCATGTTGTCATGTAATCAAGTACTATAATACAATTAATACTTGGTAATATACACAAACAATATTTAATGTACATTATTATTCAATACGTGGAAGGGATGGATTATGTTTTGCGTATTATGTGACCCAACACCATAAAAAACAACAACAAAATTCACCACACAGTTGAGGACATATGTATTTTGAAATAGCAGACTTTAAGTTTTAAAGTGCTGCGATGCATTCAGATGGACTCTCCTATCAATAGCCTATCTAGATATTGGAAAGAAAGCGCACACTCTGAAACAATTGAGAAGAGGTTCTAAAGTATCGGGTCTATTCAAGCCTTTTATCTCTACCAAGCCATACTCGATGCAATGAATGTGACAAAAGGGGATGAAACTCCATATACCAACAATAATGAAGGTATTATCAGATCAGAATAATGTACACGTATAACAAGAGTTTCTCTTTTACAAAATGGACTTTGTTGACCACTTTTTCTTATTATGTCCTCGCATAAAATCCCGCACAGTAACATTTATCATCTATGTACATTTTATTATATTGATTTTCTGAGATTGTAAGACTACGATGACATTTTATGTCACGATAGATTTTTAGCTTAAAAAGGGGTATCGATGCACATCGACCAATTAAGTCGTACTTAGAGGGCAATTTTAGCTGAATGCTAAATGGCATGTTTGAATTGAAGACCTGAATATAAGAACGACCCAAGTCCAATTTTTGGCCAAATTCAGTTTGACATGGGAAATTGTAGCTTATGCATGGACTCATCTTGTGTATAAATGATAAATCGTGATTACCACCGGAAGTCCCTGAAATGAATGAGTTAAATCTTATATGAATGTAGGAATGAAGGATTTAGGTAATTCTTACATTCATATTATAGCGCCCTCTCTCATCCTTCTCTCATCTCTATAGCAGAATATCATGTATATGAATCAAAGAACGACCCAAGTCCATATTATGATTCAAAGAACGACCCAAGTCCAACAAGGAGGTGTACGCTGCATGTGACGGGTAAAAATGTCTAGTGTGGTTAAGAGTGTAATTGCATCCGTCTTTATCTGCATTTATGAATGTTTTAATGTTTAACGGTTTTTATTGTTATATTTGTGTTTTGGAAACAAGAGTTGTGAAACGAATAAGCAATAGTACAATGTTATCATATCACTATACCTGTTCAGTAATGTAAGATGTCAATGTCACCTTTTTTTTTTTTTTTTTGCTTCTTCTTCTCTCTCTCTCTTCAAGTTTACTATTTTTTCTTCCTCTCATTATACTGGCCAGGTTTATGGTCGCTTACTTGAATGTGTTTGTTCATCTTTAAAGGTACAACCCTGTGAATGCATACCATGTGCACTAGTCCACATCATGTGATCATAAACACACTCTAAATGAGCTAAAAAGGGGAAGGTGCAAACATGCATTGTCAGCTTGGGTGTAGAAGCAAGTGTATCCATAACGCCGGTATTCGTTTACGAATCGATTACATAATACCCAAACGCAATATATTTGGGTTGCGATATGCAATGCGGAGTATATAGATGTGTATGCTTCTGTGGGAGCATGAAAATATGTGATGCATGTGCCAAAGTTTTTGCCAAAGGGAGATGTACGGTCTACGTGAGGTGTAAAAATGTCGAGTGTGTTCAAAAGTGTATTTGTATCTGTTTTTATTTGTAGTACATGAATGTTTTAATGTCTGACGGTTTTTTAATGTTATATCTGTGCTTTGGAAATTGAGTTATGAAATGAATAAGCAATGTTATGTTATTATATGACTATATATGTTGTGTAATGTAAGTTGTGTGTTTTTTTTTATAAGTAATATGTATGTGATATTGTTTTGATATGTTGTATCACTGTGTAAACTACCTCAATTCGGCCTTGTTAGGCTGCCATGGTAGTTATCTTTTAAACCATGAATAAATAAATAAATAAATAAATAAATCACACAAAATGGCCTCTTCACAATTATTGTAAATGTTAATTGTCATAATAATATATGTTCTAATTTGTATATACAATGTTGCCTTCCCATCACAGTTAAATAGAATATTATTGGACAAATAAAAAAGATATGAAGTTTTTTAAGTTTACTCGAACTGGTGTTCCATGGACTTGGGTCATTCTTATATTCAGATACTCAGTAGTAATAGCAATTGACCCCTTGATTTGCATATTTTGTAAAACTTTGTAACGTGAACTTTTTTAAATCAGTGTAACCCTCTAAATGAACAAAAACCCGAACGATTCATTGCTGCTAGACGATTCATTGTTGCTAGTGATACCATTGTTTTGTAGTTGGAAGCAGTGAAAGAGGTACTATACCTCACGCGATGATATTGCAAAACTAACCGGCCATTATCTGGATGTGTTGTGTGAAACTAAAACTTCTTCAGAGAACATTATTGTATCTAAGTGGGTAACCTCAGCGAATTCTGAAGGATTTTCATCGCAGCCGCTCAGCGATACAAATAATATGGGGTTCTTGTTAAACCACTTTAAAGGAGATGGCTAGTTACTGATCAGTGGGAATCAGTGGGAATGCCGGGGTGATTGTTCCAGTCCTTGTAGGATTCATTTAAGAGTACATTTATATCTATTGTTTTGTGAACATTTTTTGCTTTAGAAAAGTCTCATATTGAAGTAATGTGCAGATCAATGTTTCCAGGTTAGCATGCCTGTACAGTGTCGGGGTGTTCGTTAACGAGTCGTTAACGATCGCCCCGACAAGCAAAACAAGCAAACCAACAAATAAACACATTACAAAACATGTTCATTAAAGATGAAAATTACGGAACAAACAATCATGATATTAATGTATAACTTTCTTTTCTCATCCTTTAGTGTACAGTTTGTAGTACTCGTAGAAGAACTGAGAATGATTTTTTTTTTCTAAAAGATGTTTATTTTGTTCTGTTTGTGCTCGTTGCATTTTACACTATAAGAAAACACCATTAAGTGTGACATAATTGAAGCACCTTCACTGATGCAACTTTGCACCTTTCAGACTAGTGATCACCCTTAAAGGTGCAACCTTGCACCTTTCTGGTCCGGATGGTGCAAAAAGTGCACCTGTTAAGGTGCTATGCGTATGGAGCTCAATTTAAAGTCAGTCCGTGTTCATTATACATCCTCGTGATAATAATAACATTCGACAAATAAACTGATAGACAAGCATTACGTCTTCCCATTTTGACATTTTACGTTGTTATGAAAATTAAAACAATTTAGTGTTTAACTAAGTTATCTATTCCCTGTTTGAATAAAGCATCAAAACATTTTGTTTCCTTTCTTCAAAATCAAGAAGTAACCTTTCACTCTAATTCTTCATTTTCAATTTTATTTCTTTGAGTTTTATTTCCATGTCCTATCATTGTACATTTATATTGCTTTAAATGAACATAATAACATAGAGAAATGAATTTGCTTTTACAGGAGGCTTAGAATAAAAAGGGAAAGGCTGCTGAATAGAGAATATGTATAATAAGTGGCCTTAACAATTCTGTAAGACTTCAAGAGTTGGCCTACATTGCTACGATACATTTCATAAAACTTTCAGGATAAGACAGAGTAGACTTGAAGCATACAACCAGCGCTAAGCACACTTATCAAAATATCACTGGTAGCATGACGCACGCGCTCACACACACAAACGCACACAAACATACACACATACTCGCTAACAATAGCACAGAACAGCAACAAATAAAAGAAAGACACAGAAATGCGGCCAGTGAATAAGAACATTACAAAGTGTGAGAGAACGGAATCGAACTGAGAGTGAGCGAAATGGATGGGGGTAGAAGAAATGAAATACTGAGACTACTCACGACAATGCTGTCAATAGGTCCCTCAGTACAATTTCGAAAGTACAAGTAGAGTGTATAAAATACAATACATCATGTGTGTAAATTTTGTTTGCATACAGCATTGCAAATATTCTTGGCGCGGTTTCCACGCTCTTCTGTGCACAGCATATCGTACGAGACATACTGTACACGGCAATGCTAAATTATGAAGAGGAGGAAACTGGAACGAATTAAGTCTCCGGGTGGGCTGCAATTTACTTTTTCTTTCAATTCAATTCAATTCAATTCAATTCAATTCAATAGTTTATTTATTTCCATCATCAAAAAAGAAAAAGGGAACATGATCCAAACTGGAACAAGTTTTCAATTTGTCTTTCATTCGTCTGATAAAGGCATTTTTTTCCAAATACAATATAAAGTATATGCACGAATGATGTCATAAAAAAGAAACAATGGACTTTGCCATTGCAACAAAAATAGGAAATAATCCTAACTATGGAAAACAGTGTTCCACTAAAAAGCCAAGCTTGTAAGACGTGGAATACTGCAACAAAACAACAAAAGCACCAATTTGTTATACCAATAAAACATATTTATATTATTTTTTTAATATACTATTGTACAGTTACTCATTGACATATCTAGATGCTGATACTATAAACAATACTTACTTCGATTTTAGAATGCAGTCATATAAACTATATTATAACATATCACATGTATGGCACAGACACTATTAGGCTATGCCAGGAAAATTGACCAGAAAGGAAGATATACAATCGGCCACACAAAACATAACGACAACAACAACAACAATAACAGCACAAAACTTTTTTTCGGTCTCCATTAGCAAACAATCTCTTAACTGTCCCAGGATGTTTGAAGAAGATGAACAAAGATACTAAATATCACTCAGATAATGTTGGTGTCCATTTAGGTTCATCCTACGATCTAGACACTCACGAGTCATACGGGCCAGGAAATAGACATTGAAAAAAGAAGTCCATTGAGTCATAACCCCACGACTCATACAACCTACGAGTCATACAACCTACGAGTCATACAACCTACGATCCATACAACCTACATTAGTCATGTGGCCTACGAGGTAGAGACCCAGTTAATAAGGCAAACGAGCTAGACACTAGAAAATTAGACCCACTATTTGTGTTAAAGAAGGATTTAATCTCGACTCTTACATCCCGAAAACATTGGTTAATAGATGGCGCTGTTCATCCTATCGCAGTAGTGGGCTAAATGGACGTTTTGCCGAGCTTGAGGGCTTTATCCTTGCTTTAGTGACGAGCTTCTTGAGCTTACTTAACTTATGTAATTTCGGGTTCATGGCCTTTGTTCGGTCTTAAAGCTATAACTGTCTATCTTGCTAGCTGTACACAGGTTTACAGAGGAGAACCTTTACTTAATGTTTAGCATTGCTTTGCTAGGTTTTCATTAATCTTGTGTCCTATTTTGGAAAAATAACGTTCGCTGTGAGTAAAACTGCCGATCTCTGAATCAAAGAATACCGTCAGGCGCACTGATGGATTAAAAGGTGTAACTATGAGGCCATGAGTATACTGTTGGAGTGGAATGAAATTTTAATCAAGAAAGAATCTACCCATACACTTCCTTGACTTAGCAACAAATAAAACACTTAACTTGATGTCAAGTATATGCAACTAACAATTTCAAGTATTCATTACTATACTATTGTACACGTAGAGCTTATAATGCAAAAGCAAATTTTCCCATTTTACAATCAGTGCAATGTACAATTTACATCTTTGCGTCACCTGAGTGGCCATTCAAACTTAAATGGCTATCTGCCTTTCACCCTCCATTCCTCGACATCTTTTTTTTTGCCCCCCCCCCCCATAGCTCTCTCTCTCTAGCTATCTCTTATTCTCTGTCGAAGTTGACTGATCAGATTTTTACAAAACAGAGGATCCAAATGAAGCCTTATCAATGAGAACACTGATTTCGTTTTGGGGACAAACATGTTCCATTAGTAAGAACAAAAAATCTAAAGATTACAAAACATCCCCCAGGTTTCCCTGGATATCCATAATTCTGTGCTTTTCAAAAGACCCGAATATAAGAACGACTCGAGCCCAATTTTCGGCCAAATTTAGTTTAACATGTGTGCCTGAAGTGCCTGAAATGAACGAGTAAATATTATATGAATGTAAGAATGACACAAGTCCAGGACTTGAGTCATTTTTTTATATTCATATCATAGGGCCCTCTCTCATCGCCCCTTGTCCAGGCCTATTCATGTGTACACAAAAGGACTAAACATAATTTGCTGGACAGTGATCATGAGTTGGGAAAGACAAAGGAATTAGTTAGAATGGAAGCAAAATAACAGAAAAAAAAAGCTTTAGAGCAGTGGGGGTAAGGTGCAAAAATTGCAAAAGAACCAAGTACGTGTCATTTGAATACCACAAAATTATTACAGACATTCATGTTTTCAGTGCACATGTCAGTAAAAGGACTAAGTACGGTCTAAATTTAGAAGTAACTAGAAATGTAGCAATCAATCCATTTTAGAAGATGGAAAAACTAGTGAAATGACAGCATCTTTACCTTACGGTTGAGTTAATGACCAAACAGATTCAGAGAATTGATGTCTAGTAATTTTTTTTTTGTATTATAACTTTGTGAATATAGTTTCCCACACTGCAGAGACATGCGAAAACTGTGACATTTTTTGCAATTTAAACTTGACCAATGACGTTTGACACTTGACCTTAGGTATGTGCAACCATGAGTTGATGGGGACAGCTTTATCCACTTATTTATGTACATGCAAAGTTCAATTGGGTACCTCTAGCGGTTCCTTAGTTATATTGTCCTTATATTATTGCTTATAAGAGACAGATGGAAGACATTTCCATGCATTTAACTCATACACATAATATCCCCAAGTATACACACAGACGTGCACACAAAGAGAATTATACACTCACAGGGTGAATTAGTATAGTGATGAGGGACATTATACTAGGGTAGACAATTACATTTTTGTAGGCCATACGGACTAAAAGCTAAAAACAAATAGCAAAACTCTCTTATCTATTGCTTTTACAATACCATTACTATAGCAGCCTGTTATGATTCAAAGAACGACCCACGTCCATCACATGAAATGACCTCTCCACAATAATAATGTAAATGTTAATTGTGATGGTGAGTATGCACTAATTTGCACAGACAATGTTGCTTTCCCATCACAGTGAGATAGAATATTATTGAACAAATCCAAAAAAAAAAAAAATGAAGTTTTGGTTGTTGTTTTTTTAAAGTTTACTCGAAATTACCTTCCATGGACTTGGGTCGTTCTTATATTCAGATACTTAATTGTTTATACGGTCCCAAGGCACCCGGGCACTAGCGCTGCGGGGACTACGGCCCCTCTGTCATAAGCTAACAAATCCCCGCCGGCTTCCCCTCCGACTTTTTCAGTAGTCAACTTCCTGGACTGTATTCGTTGCGGTACGTGTACACTCACATGCGGTGCATATCGTGTAGTATCTGGAATAACTTCTTCGCCGAGCCGGGCACCTTCAGCAGCAATTCATTGAACAAGTCCCAGCCCCAAAACAACGGGGTTATTTGTCAAATTGCGGACGAAGTCCCTATTCTCTTACCACGAAGAATTTGTGAAATACTTACGAAATGCCGGCCCCATACCTTGAGAGAACTTCAGTGTAGATATGTCGGGAGAAAGTTTAAGAGTTTTTCTTTTTGAATGAAGATTTTCACGCTTTATGAATAAAATCTGACTTCGGAATTTTATATCTCATGGAGGCGTTAGATTTTTCTATAATTATGCTACGAAAAAGAAGATACAAAAATTATTTAAGTGTCTCCGGATGTCTCTGTGTGCACTGGGATATGTATATTTGACGTTGATTTCAACTTGCTTTGCGTTTATTGACATTTTCAATCTAAAAGGAAATGTTCAATGAACACAGTTATTCCCACATGCATCCGTTTTCTTGCTTCATTTATTATGACTTGCTGAATCATGATCAATAATTGTGTCAAACGCCTTGGAGTGGTCCAGAAAAACTCCAACAGTGTGAGATTTAGCTTTGATAGCTTGAACAACTTTATCTATTAACAACAAAACGGCGTGAGTAGTCGAATGTTTTTTGCGAAAACCAAATTGAGTGTCTACTGAGATATCATGATCATTTAAAGACTTGATAGTTCGGGAGTAGACAACTTTTTCAAGTACTTTGGAGAATGATGATACGAGAGATATAGGTCTATAATTGCCCAGGTCGTACTGTCTGCCTTTCCTAAAAACAGGAATAATCTTGGCAACTTTCGTTTTACTAGGAAAACACCAGTCATTACAGACAAATTAAATGCATGGGTCAAAGGTGCGGCTACTTCATAAATGATTTGTTTAAGAAGAAACATTGAAATACCATCATAGCCTGAGCTTTGTTTAGCTTTAAAATTATTTACAATATCAATAACATCCAATGCATCTATACGGGCGTGAAAAATATAGAACTAGGATTGGGATTCACAAGAAATTAATGAAATGTTTTGTTTTTTTTTCCGTTTTAATAGTGGAATATTTCTGGCCAAATTTGACGCGATATTTACAAAATACGTGTTGAATGCTTCAGCAATACCGAGTATTAGCGTTTTGCTTCTTCTGTGCCACTAGACTTATCTCTATGAAATAAATTATTTTTACGATTTATAGATCTCAAAATTGATTTGGTGATCCAAGGACTTCTTGGGATTTTTTTTTTGTTTTATATACGCTTTGTTTTATATACGCGTAAATCTAATGAATAGTCAAACAAAAACTAGTTTCATAATTCGGCAAAATACAGAGTTCAGCTCCTCACTACCCTAGTGGATACAAAGTACGTTATACAGAAGTTGATAGATACTTAGTTGTTCCTTTTCCTATTATCGAGGTTTTTTCATATTTGACAATTTCTATAGAAAATGAATTAAGATGAATGAATTAGTTTACGTCGAGAAAGCCTCCAGAAAACTTCATTATTGATCCATTATTATGATTATGATTATGATGATGTTGATTATTATTATTATTATTATTATAATTATTATTATTATTATCATCATCATCATCACTGTTATTATTATTATCATTATGGGGTGGGGGCTCGCTTGGTGGGGATGTATCCTTTGTCTGGGCGTACCATTTCCCACTAGAAGTTTCAAGCTTGCGGCAGTGATTAATAACATAATTTGAGAATGATATAGGACATGCATTTTTTAGGGGATACCCCAAATTAGAGCACAATCGGCGTTGTCATTCTACACTGATCGGAATACTCATAGCAAAACACAAATGCATATTATGCCATTAGCTTCCTGTCAGAAATACAACATATTGTTTTATTTGTGTTTATTATGGGTGCGTTTCACTGTTTATATCTATGACTTTTCCAACCATACTTTGATATACATATTAAAAATAATTTCGTATGGTGTCTGTCAGTGTATGTTTGTAGGGAAATTACGCTGAAAATATATACATTTCTTTCTCTCGTTTTTTTTTTTTTTTTTTGAGGAGTGGGGGTACCCGCATGGTAACGAAGAATATCAGAATGAATTTTTTCTTTTTGATCATAATAAATACAGTTTTGCAAATAAGACCAACATTGCACTGGTGATTCAAATTTTGAATCCAATTAAACGAGTGAACAAATTTCTATAAGTCAGGGAGGTTTTTGACACCAGTATTAAAGAAGAGAATTCCATTACAGTGGCGGATCCAGAGAAGACCGCACGAGGCGCACGACCCACCTCCCCCCCCCTATTTATTTTTCGTCGAAACAAAAGAAACAAAAAAAACAAAAATGAGGGAGGGGTGCTTGCGCCCCCCCCCCCTCTTATTTTCGGTCAATGCGCCCCCTCTTTACAGAATTGCTGGATCCGCGCCTGCATTATAGCACACACTAATCTGTACACATTTTATATTGCAATCTCAAGGAACTACATTTGGATCCATTGTGGTAATAAATAGAAAAATAGCAAAATAAAATATTTGTGGTCTTTCTTTCTTTTCCTAACTTTTTTTCTAGCATTTCTTCAATTCTTATATATCATTTTTAATTTTGTTTTAATTTTGAAACCGTAATCTCCTCTCCATTTTGTCTATAAACAGGTACATATGATTTTTTTTAAAATAATATCATTATAGAGGTGGGTTTACAAACCATTTCTGTTTCCGTCAATCATGCTGTGTCATGCTTAATTTTTTCTTTAGAAAATAGTGAGAGAAATCCTCACGGAAAGAGCACCGCAAAATGCGTTTCCTATGTGTATACTATTATAATGCTCTAATTCTGTGTTAACATGTATGATCTTTTCATAAAATTTCTATCGGAAATACCCTTTTCTTACAAGAGGCCAAGTTTCCGCCTAAAGTGAAATGATTATGATCTGTTTCACAATGTTGGGCGTATAACACGTCATTTTGTGTTTTGCTTTGTTTTGTTTTAGCTTTCAGCTGAAGACACTACCTTCGATACGCGATCGGCGCCTTCTTTCTACACTGACTGCAGAACTCGAAGAGAGACGAAAATGCATCCGGTGACATTATTTCTCTGCCGAAAGTTAAGACATGTTCTCGTTTTTTTTTTTTTTTTGCTTCATTTTTACCATGTTTATTTGCGTGCCGCTACGATTTTTATGTGTGTATGTGTGTGTGTATTCATATCTTACATTCACGTCCGACCTGATAGGCGCCAGACGACATTTCTCATTAAAACTTCATGAGACGTGAAGTTGATAAGAGGTTTCTCTGTGTAATGCCCTGGCACGAGTACGTGCAACTTTGTCGGTAGAATACAAGAGAGGTTTTGCCATTTTCTTTTTCATATTTGTACCTCCCGAATGGCGTCATGATCTCTTTTAACGCGAATTCCCGATTCTTGCTATAAACGTAATAGCAATTTTGGTTATAATACCAACCAATAACTGAAATTTAAATTTTTATGTAACGTAAGAGAGTAGTGCAATTAGTTAACACCATTATTTCATAATAAATTTAGATTCGTTTGCAAGAAACACAGCTGTCAGACACCGTTCTCATGGTGTCCGTTCTGCATAAAGTACATGTGTTTCTCTTCGCGGCCTCCTTATACCTACTGCCTCCGAGTATTGCAACGGCCTTTCCATGCGTTTATTGTTCCGTTTGCTTGAGTTCAACCCATTTTGTTATAGCCCATGGTATAGGTTTCTCATTTTAAACAGTGACTGCTGTGGTAAATCTTTTGACAGTTTAAAAATCCTACATCACCCATGGAAGTCACGACATGCTACGTTTCCAGTTCTTCCTGACTAGTTGCCTCACGTCCATCCAATTTTGTCGAGCTATCTGAATGACACACACACACAATTTTAACTGCATAATGGCTGTCACCTTGAGTGAATATGGACTTGAACTAAATGCTCTTGGATCCATTATGGCAAGTTTCTTTCTCTTTTCTTTCTGACACTGTAATTAGCGTTTTCTTGCCTTTCGCTGAACACTGACATAACTTATCGCTGAAAATAACACTAAAAGGCATTTGGTACCATTAGTTCGATGCCTCACTAGACTAAAGTCAGTTTGAGTATGAAATATCTGTGCTATCAGATTATAGCGATCCATATAATTTCAAATCCACAGTGATTCCATTTTACCTTCAAGAGAAGGAAAGAATGTGTGGTTCGTGCCATGTACCTTTTTTAAACACAAATTCTTCATCCAGTCTGTATTCATCTACAGTGGATCTGCACTTTATCCTCACACATTAGGAAGGAAATGGTATTCAAGACTCAAATATTCACTTTTGATTGAATTTTAATGATCAGATATGAACTCTCCCTCTGATTATAGTTTGCAAAGCAACCTGAGACCGACCACGATGTAAATCCCTGCCTACCGAGATGTTTCAATGCTCAGCAATCATTTCGCTTCTGTTTGAAACCAAAACGGAGAAGGCGGTCCTCTCTTCCTCCGGGCGAGTTTGTATATGTATGCAGTTAACAATGTGTATATGAGTATAAAGCACACACACACACACAAATCCAAATTACCTCACACACACACACACACACACACACACACACACACATATATGTATATATATATATATATATATATATATATATATATGAAGAGTTTGTTTGCAAAAACAGATAAGTCCATATTTGTCAACTGGAGATATTTGCGATTAAAGGTCAAGAAAAATAAAGAGAATAATAAGAAAATTTTTGCTTCTTTTGACCATAACTTCAAAAATGTACCTTTATGAGTAGTGACCAATATATCATTAAAAAGGTATTATTTTGTATTTTATGACAGATACCGTACTTCAAAATCTTCAAACATGGACTTATCGGTTTTTGTAAACAAACTCTTCATATATATATAAATATATATATATATATATATATATATATATATATGAAGAGTTTGTTTGCAAAAACCGATAAGTCCATATTTGCCAAATGGAGATATTTGCGATTAAAGGTCAAGAAAAATAAAGAGAATAATAAGAAAAATTTTGTTTCTTTTGACCATAACTTCAAAAATATAACTTTATATGTAGTGACCAATATATCATTTAAAAGGTATTATTTTGTACTTTATGATAAAGATCGTACTTCAAAATCCTCAAAAATGGACTTATCGGTTTTTGCAAACAAACCCTTCATATATATATATATATATATATATATATATATACATATATATATAATAATTATATACACATGAATACAATAATCATTATTAACGTGTCTATCGCCATGTTCAATGTAAAATGCACAAAAAAGGAGGAACCAAATCCAATATAAGGGGAAATACGGTAGTCATCAATTCAATCAATAATATTTTGAAATTCATAAGAATGCGTGTTTATGTCTGCATTTAAACTTCAATTGAATATGCAAAAGTCACATTGTACTTCACTTCGTTTATATGCAAATGTGATATTGTATAATATTGTATACTTTCGTCGGAAATGAAATAAATTGAAATTAACATGAGATGAAAATGTCTTCACATTCAAACTCTGCATAATATCTCTCTTTCTTCCTTCGTCTTCCTCCCTCTATCTACATGACTTATTGACTCAAGCTTTATTTTTCAAGTCATGAAGTAATAACAACGGTTGCATACTGTGATCTAATGTCATTATTTAACTCTATTAGCTCTCTTCCTTTTTACCAAATCATAATAATATGTTTTTCATTCACTTTTTTGAGCATGCACCTCTGAAAGTTATGACTGGAAAGAAATCCTCTTTGGATGCATAGAATTTGATTGATGTTATCCTTTAATTTCATCTGACATATACCCTAGTTTATCAAAAGCTCCATTGCAAATTTTTTATCAAATCACACATATTTCATTTCAATATTACAGGGGACTGTCATGGATGATCAGCGTGATGACATTAGCAAAAGAGAGCATTATTCACGAAATTACCTACAATACATTTCAAGTTATTAAACGAACTTCTTGATACGTACATTTCTTTTGTTTTGTTTTTCTACTAATCCAGCTATACTTGCGTAAAATACTACGCTTTGTGCTATATATACAATAACTATTACTGCATGTAATTTATGTGTCATTTAAATGACGGTGATACTTACAATAACCGGCCTTGCCTATATTGTCATAATCTTTGAGGTTCATGGAAAAAAAATCGTCTGCCGTGTGGCTGTATTGAAATAAATGCAGCTTCACAACATGCTGACGCAAACTCGAGCAGGATTCGAACCTACGACCTCCTGATCACCGGACAGGCGTCATCTCCACTAGACCACCGAGCTTTCGCCCGACAGCAAGTGTTGGTTCTAATCCTTATAGCATGTAGCGGGTACTGCTTTGTTATTTAAATTCATGAAATTCTTCCGTCGAGATGTTTTCATTGCAACTGATTGACAAATTGCCCTACATCGACGTAAATAAGCACTGAATTGATCAGTGTTTTAGTAGTAGCCATGATAAAAAATCATGGGCGTACATACTCGAGCAGGATTCGAACCTACGACCTCCTGATCACCGGACAGGCGTCATCTCCACTAGACCACCGAGCTTTCGCCCGACAGCAAGTGTTGGTTCTAATCCTTATAGCATGCAGCGGGTACTGCTTTGTTATTTAAATTCATGAAATTCTTCCGTCGAGATGTTTTCATTGCAACTGATTGACAAATTGCCCTACATCGACGTAAATAAGCACTGAATTGATCAGTGTTTTAGTAGTAGCCATGATAAAAAATCATGAGCGTACATACTCGAGCAGGATTCGAACCTACGACCTCCTGATCACCGGACAGGCGTCATCTCCACTAGACCACCGAGCTTTCGCCCGACAGCAAGTATTGGTTCTAATCCTTATAGCATGCAGCGGGTACTGCTTTGTTATTTAAATTCATGAAATTCTTCCGTCGAGATGTTTTCATTGCAACTGATTGACAAATTGCCCTACATCGACGTAAATAAGCACTGAATTGATCAGTGTTTTAGTAGTAGCCATGATAAAAAATCATGGGCGTACATACTCGAGCAGGATTCGAACCTACGACCTCCTGATCACCGGACAGGCGTCATCTCCACTAGACCACCGAGCTTTCGCCCGACAGCAAGTATTGGTTCTAATCCTTATAGCATGCAGCGGGTACTGCTTTGTTATTTAAATTCATGAAATTCTTCCGTCGAGATGTTTTCATTGCAACTGATTGACAAATTGCCCTACATCGACGTAAATAAGCACTGAATTGATCAGTGTTTTAGTAGTAGCCATGATAAAAAATCATGGGCGTACATACTCGAGCAGGATTCAAACCTACGACCTCCTGATCACCGGACAGGCGTCATCTCCACTAGACCACCGAGCTTTCGCCCGACAGCAAGTGTTGGTTCTAATCCTTATAGCATTTAGCGGGTACTGCTTTGTTATTTAAATTCATGAAATTCTTCCGTCGAGATGTTTTCATTGCAACTGATTGACAAATTGCCCTACATCGACGTAAATAAGCACTGAATTGATTTTTTTATCATGGCTACTACTAAAACACTGATCAATTCAGTGCTTATTTACGTCGATGTAGGGCAATTTGTCAATCAGTTGCAATGAAAACATCTCGACGGAAGAATTTCATGAATTTAAATAACAAAGCAGTACCCGCTGCATGCTATAAGGATTAGAACCAACACTTGCTGTCGGGCGAAAGCTCGGTGGTCTAGTGGAGATGACGCCTGTCCGGTGATCAGGAGGTCGTAGGTTCGAATCCTGCTCGAGTATGTACGCCCATGATTTTTTATCATGGCTACTACTAAAACACTGATCAATTCAGTGCTTATTTGTGTCGATGTAGGGCAATTTGTCAATCAGTTGCAATGCTGACGCAAGTATTATATCTTGGTAATAATGCTTACACCTTCGTATTCATAAAAAGAAAATTTTGAATGCAAAGCTAAATACCATGAATACATTAGTACGCAAAGTTTCCATGATTGGCAACTACCTCCCTGTTACCAACATAGGTGAACAGAAATGTGGTGCGAAAGTTAGCACCAGTTATGCTCATATGCACAATGCTCTTGTTGTGTCTTATCTCATCAATGACATTGACTTCAATGTAAACCAGCATGCAGACCAAGCTTTCCCGAATAAAGATTTATTAATAAATGAACGAACAAATACATAAGATATTTACAAGATTAACAATAAGGATATAGTCTAATATTTTGCTGTCATATGATTCTAATCTGTCCTTTCCAGGATCACACATTTCTAACAGTCTTCCACAACTTTTCCAAAAAGGAACTAATCTTCTACCAAATTGTAAATACATTTATTATTCAGCTGAATATAAACTTAACACTGGTGGCTCCCCGGATCTATTACAGTAAGTTAAAAACGAATTAATATCAAGACTTTCTCATAGAAAATCATATTACACATGTACAAATTATGTTGTGACGACAGCATGGCTTTATCAAATGTGTAGCTGATCGTTTATAGAGATGAATGCCACTTCTACTTTTTTTTTCCTTTTGTGCGCATGACAGTTGTTAAGGAAACTCCAATTGTTAACTATTTTGATTTTGCAGTTGGAGTTGATTAAAATTAAGAGTAGAAATTCTCTTTAAAGTGCAGCCAAGCACGTATTTTTACTCTATTGTATAGCTTCTCCTATTGCTTGGTATTGTATGGTTGAAATGTGTCCACTAGTTAAAGGAATAATCAAAGTTTTATTTTTCTGGTGCTTTTGTTTAGTCTGCACAGCTCACATTAATTTATTGATTCAAGCGTTCAATGTTTCTTGCCACTCTTTCTTATTACTCTAAAATATTGTAGTAATCTTTTAATTTGGCAAATAAAATGAAAGTAATGCCTCTAAGCAACGATGACAGTATAGAGGTAAGTACACAAAACTGGGAAAAAAAATTGTACCGAGCCATTCTAAGGCCGTCAACATGCAGGGACTTCCTCACGTTTTATTCTCAGATAATACTAGATTTTTGCTTGTGTTTACATTGGCACGTCACCTATAAATTGTTCTTTTTTGTATATTTATTTTTTTTTTTTTGCTCTGTTACAGCACGGTGGTACTTCCTGTTTCCCGAGAGTCCTGCATGTTCAATACACGGTCAATTATAAATATTCTACTACCGAGAAAAAAAAAATATAATAAATATGAGTCATCTGCAGCGTAATTCACGACCATATAGACACGCCATATTTGAATATTCAGTGTTGTCCCTCCTTCATTTCATATCTATGTGTCCCCTTTCCGTTACAGCTGAGCATAAAATGAAACTAAAGTATTATAATTCCTCATAATCATAAACACTACTCGTTATTATTCAATTGGCAGAAGGAGTTTTCAATTCAATTCAATTCAAATTCAAATTTATTCCGTTTTTCGACAATAAAAAATAAAAAAGTTTTGTGACACATGAAGGACTGGTCCAATGGAAATGTTAATTTCAAGACAGAATCCTGTGGAGAGCACTTTAGTCACTTTTGCTAACAATCTAACGACCGGGAATAATGAACCTTCGGAATAACGAGCTGTAACTAAACTAATATCCATTCAATCGAGTCAACCTTTTCACCTTACGTTACTGGATCTTTAATCATCAATGTTTTTACCTGAATTCGTTTCAGCATCAAGAACGAGATAACCAGTTTCATCCACCTCACATTTTTTTTCAACATCTAGGACGAGATAGCCATTTTCATCCACCTCACATTCTTGTCTTGACCTGCTTACACAGATAGATTGAGAATAGAAAGGATAATTCAGGTCTAAGGCCGAAAGGCCAATCTTATCATTGCCATCAATATCCCTCTGGTGATATTGCGCTTCAGGAATGGATGGGAATTGGTCAAAAGTGCATGGAATTTCCTGATAGATTGACAATTGAAGGTTTCCAGAGGTACTGGCGTCACCTTTAGCAGCAGCTCCTGATAATTCTACGCGGGTTGAATTACCGCAGGATTGGACATTGATCCTGTCAATAGCTTTCATCGTAGCTCGTTTTGTTTGAGGTTGGCATCTCGTACCATCGGGCAGAATTACATTGGGAAGCGTGTAGCCATATTCATCCGTATCCTCTTCATCTGTACTGGTATCACTGAATTGAACAATTAATGTAACGCTCATCCGCTTCTTCACAGCACCTGACATGTCCATGTCAGGTTCTATCTCGTTAGCTGCTTTCTCAGAAACGCCTTTATCATCTTGATGTATGACGTCATAGAAGGGTCGTGACCTGGTGTACGCTGAACTTGTAGCATCTCTCTCACTGCTCGTCTCCGTTTCATGATCATGGCTCTTTAAAGATAAAATTAAGAATTAAAGAAATACTTGTCAAAGTCCAAAGTTGATAGCCCTCATAATGACACGAGTATCTCTTGGGACAGACAGTGACAACGAATTAAGAATAACTATTTGTGTGTTTGCCGATTTTATACCGGGTACTGCATAGTGTGTCTTAATATCGGGATATCCACATCATGGTGTGAAAAGCAACATTGTTTGCGTTATTCATACATTGACGTAGTGTAACTTGAAGCAAATGGTTTAATTATTATTGCATGTTTTAAACTTGGCAAGAGTGGAAACTCTGAAATTGAAAAGGTATCTCACCACTACCTGTGATGTGTTCTGGAAAATGTGACGCGCGTATTCTGGTGAGGTTGTGACGTTGCCAAATTCGTTGCCCGGAACTTGAGGCACAGAGTTTCCGACTGCATGGGGATCAATGCTGGTGGAGTCTGATGACGTCACAGGATCCCTTGTGTCAGGTATAAAGTTGGTTGAAGTGTCTAGCGGGTATATTTGCAAGCGCCCTCTATCGGAGTCAACATTCGACTGACTTGAAGTTTCCATCCTAGGCCTACAGCAAAATCTATTAATTTACGAATGAGGTAAAATAATGGAAGTCAAAACATATTGTCCAAAACATTGTGAAACTAGAAGTACGTCAACTTATGGAATAATGATAGGTAAAACGTAGTTGAAAAGAAAAAAAAAACGTTTTACTTAAATGTTCCCTTCTGTATCGCTCAACACAAGAATAGGTAACGAAATGGCCGCTTGTTGGTTTTAAAAGTGCAACGTGTAAAAATCCAACATTTTCTAACTTTCTCTCTGTAATTACTTTTATCAGCTATTACATTTATATTTGTCAACATTGGAGATGATTATCTAAAAGTAAATCTAAACTTGAATCCGTATTCAAGCTGCTCATAAAACTATTATAACAATAGATGCTAATGCACTGTTTCTTCCAAATACATAATTCATATATTGATAATAATGCGTTTAAAAGGAAATGGGATTTTTTTTTAGAAGGCTCACCTTTTCCCGACAATGGCCAGAACGACGAGCAGTGTGATAACAGCAACAAGTACAAGAAATGTTCGTAGTATTATATCACCCGGTGGTTGAGCTTTTTGATAGAGAGAGATAATGACATTGCGTTAAATGCAGCAGGAATTCATGAAGATTTTTCACTGAAAATGTTGTAGCTGCAAACATAACTTTACTTTGTTTTTAGAGAAGTGTTTGTCTTCTTCACACACACACACACACACACACACACACACGCACACGCACACAAGGAGGAAATTGCAATGCTTTAGAGACTTGGTATCATGGGGATATCATGGGGTGGGGAGGCTGGTTCGGCTCGGATAATTCGAGAATTCCTGTAACGAATTTCTATGAAAGTATATAATATGTTTGTGTAAGTACACCCACAGCCAGAGGATTCCTTACGCTTCGGTGCACAATATTCGCTGGCAGTGTGCTATTTGTGGTTTCCAACCTACCCGGGGGGGGGGGGGGGGAGGGCAGGGAATGAATCGGGTCGCCCATGAGTCCACATGGTACCGAGTCTTAAAGTGGTGGAAAGTGGTCCAAAATGAGTTGTCTAAAATAGTAACAGAAGTAATGGTAAATGGCGTAATTACATTGCGCAGCTAATGATTATACTGTACTGAGCATTACAAACCCATTACATTATAATTCTTACCCAAATAATTATCATCATTTGGTAGTTGCGTGTGCGTGTGCGTGTGTATGTTTGTTTTTATGTTGCGTAGACAACATGAATTAAGCAAATACAAGACACACACGTGTCTTTCGGCTTTAAAGGGGAAATCCAATCTAAATATAAGTAAGTCTGATAAAAAAAAAAGACTAATATCTGACGAGTTCAACGGTAAAACTTTGATCGAAATTGGGTGAAAATTAGGAAGTTATGACATTTTGAAGTTTGGCTAATTTTTCAGGAAACAGATCATGAACGGTTAATATGGATATGCAAACGGCAAAGTGAGCATGTCATCCCCTCACAACTTGCCATATAGTTTGTTCATAAAATTTTGAGGCTCAAATCCTGGTATATCTAATAAATTACTACTCTGAATATTCAACCATGAATAGCATAATTTTTCAGTCTTCAATGACAGAAGCATTGAATTTTCGTATCTTTTGTTTGTTTGTTTGTTTATTGGGGGGAGGGGGGAGAGGAGGGTATGACATGGTTTGCTCACTCATTTGTATATTCATATCCACTGCACAATAACCGGTTTGCAAAAATAAAAAAAAAAAACCCTCAAAATGTCATATCTACCTTAATTCTGATCCGATTTCAGACAAATTTTTTCCGTTGAACTCGTAAGATTTTACTCTTTTTTTTTTCAGACTAACTTATATTTGGACTGCATCTCCCCTTTCCCATCCCCACACTCAAAAACAAACAAACAAAAATTTGATGGCTCCTGTACTATTAATAAGTGTGAATAATCATTTCAAATTCAGGACAGTGTAGGCAAACCAGGCATGAACACTGACTGCGCATGGACAATGAAAAGGATGTCAAAGAGAGAAAAAATAATAGGACTTAACATGCTGAAAGTTGTTTATCTGCTTAACTCACCTGGTTCAGGATAAAAAGATATTTCTGTTTAGAATAAGAACAGAATAAGAAAGACTGACGAAAGTTTTAATATTATTGTCGAAAGACTTGTCGATTTAAGCTCTGTACGAGAACTGAGGAGAAAGATATAAACAACTATTTGAAAAGAGCAGTGCACTCCCATTATTGCAAAGTCATTAAGACCAACAGTTTCCTTTCGTTAGATCGAAATTCCGTTACAACCAAACAAATTACGATAAAAACACTCAAACCATGCCTATATTGTTTGCTGTTTATCGAATACTCACCAAACTCTGAAAAGCAGTATTAAATGCTACTCTATCTCATCGATGCTGATTATATTTTATATTTTAGAGGGAGCATAATGTAGACTGTGACTTCATGTTTAGTTTAAATAAACAATATTTCAAAAGTGATGGTTTAGGATTCGGTTGCATTTCATTTTTTTTAACAAATCGTTAATTCGAAAATGAAATAATAATAATAATAATAATAATAAAGGACCTTTATATTGCGCAGCTACTATAATGATATACTCTACTGCGCATTACAAAATGACATGCATACAAGAAATTCAAACAGAATGTACACTACTTCAAGAGATGACTTTTTAACCTGGCCTTAAACTCATTAATTGTGAATGCTTGTCTTACAAACAAAGGGAGATTATTCCATAATTTTGGTGCAGCGTACAAAAATGCCCTGTCACCAAGAGTAACTTTTGATTTCCCCGATGGATATTTCAATAATGTTTGATCCCGTGAACTTCGAAGATAAGATTCGTTATTCCGAAGTTTCGTTAATCCAAAGTTGAAAAACGTTCGTCACTCCGATTACTTGTTAGCTTGAAAATAATAGAGGGTTAGTGATTCAAATAGTTCTTTTTTTTTTCTCAGTATGCTCACTTTTCTTTCACTTTCGGATTCAATCATGAAACTTGTTTATTTTATGATCAACGGATTATGCTCCAGAATAGCCATGATTCCTCTCATTTTCAAACTAACGAACCTTTGTCATAACAAACCGTCGCAATAACGGCACAAATGTTGTCATAACGAACCTTATTCAATTTGCTGATCAATGAACATCTATTTCATTTGTGTGTTTGGGAATATCGAAACTGCAGAATAACAAACCTTTTTTATCTGGA